>CM075856.1:25907725-26415225 GCA_037975125.1 Latrodectus hesperus
AAAGTGGTATAAAAGTTCCTGAAAATGCTGAAGATTTTTTAAAAGATCTGATTTGATGTAAATTTTAAATTTTTTAAATTAATTAAACTCTATATGAAACATAGCGTATTAATATGTTATCTGGTACGTAGAATTATTTTTTTAAGAAATAAAAAATCTTGCGCTAAGTTTAAATATAATAATCTGGCAATACATTATATTTTCATTAAACTATAAGGAGATTAATTAAGACCATTTTTTTCAATGTAATAATATAATTTAAAAGTTTGTTAAAGTTGTTATAGTTTTTAATGAATTAACAATAAACCGTAATAAAGGATTTAAAATAATAATAATAATTTTAGGAAAAAACTTAAATCTCCCAATAGAGTACTACTGCAATTTTTTAAAATGCCTACATATATTACATTTAAAATTTAGTAGTTATTATGTAGATAGACGCTAATGTATATATATATATATATATATATATATATATATATATATATATATACATATATATATATATATATATATATATATGTATATATATATATATATATATATATATATATATATATATATATATATATATATATATATATATATATATATATATGTATGTATATATATATATATATATATATATATATATATATATACATATATATATATATATATATATATATATATATATATATATATATATGTATATATGTTATATTATATTATATGTACATATACATATGCATACATGTATGTATATATACGTATATATATATATATATTACAGAATATATAGATAGTATATACAAATGACTTATAAATTTTATTTTAAGTGTATGTTTATATATACTAGAGGCTTAAAATAAAATAATAAACTATATTGTTAAATTAACATTTTTTAATGTTTTTTAACATTAACAAAGCGGAAAAATGAATTATAGAAGAATACTTTCACTTTTTATTTATTTGTGTTGTGAAAAAAAAACATAAAAAAACAGGAAACTTAAATATTGCTGATGAAGATAGAAACAGAAATTGCAAGAATTTAGAAAGACTGATATGTAATTCATGGAAGAGGAAAACATAAAACCGAATTGCGAAGACATCCTTCGTTTGAAGCGTAAACAAGAGTATTTACAAAAACAAAAGAGTGAACAATAAAAATTTCCCCAATTTCATTTATGTCAACACAGCGTTCTTGAAAAATCCGATGCAATCCAAGAAATCTAGAAGACTGCGGATTTTGAAGACCTTGAAAGTTGAGAGTCCAGGTCGTGTCAGAGGCACCTGTCTGGTGTGGAACATCAGAGTAAGAAGTAGTGACTGACGACCTTCTGGAGGGAAACCGCAAAAACCATTAGTATTTCGAAAACTGAGGATAAAAAGGGTCCAGAACAATGCCTGTGGGCACAGCAGAAAGCCAACTGATGCAACTGCCGGAAAAGACAACTTCCCCAATACTGCCTCAGCCAAGTGGAAAGTGAAATCAAGAAAGTCTCTGGACAATCTTCTCGATGGCTGGCGAAACGAGTTTTGAAGGTCTTTGACCGTCTTTTCTTGAGCTTCCGAGGGCGGTTCTGGCATTTCTCACTCCAATTGGTTCTACACTTGAAGTTGCACGCAAATACAAAGTTGATAGAAGAGGCAAACAATGGGGCTTGGACACCTGATGACTTTCTAATTCATCTTGTCTAAAATTGCACTCGTGGGGTTTTACCAACTTATCTTTCTCACGTGATTCTTCCCATTCAATTTTAATGCTGAGAGGCATGACGACCTGTCACTTTTTGAAGGATAGCATCTGGGTTACACGTGATAAGACATTCAACATTCGTGAAGGTAATATAAATGCTGCTAAGGTTTGACGTCATGTGAGTCCAAACTTACTTAAGCAAATTTACATAAAAGCTTTTGCATACAGTTCTTCCGAGTGGTCTTTTTGCAAGTAGCACTAAGATATTTGTTTTTAATAAGAAAAATGTGTTAAGGGAAAAAAAGACTGAAGAATAAGTTTAATTTAATTTTTAGTCAACTTAAGCGCAGTTTAGATATTAATATTTTATTATGACTTTTATCTTGTCACAATTTTTCACAAATATGGCAGAATTATTTCAATATTTTATACAAATGTTTCATAGAAAAATGGACATTATTGATGACAATGAGTGTGACTTTGAATTTTGTATTAACAAAGAAATCAAAGAACTTTATTATTAAGGAATATTCTATTTGTTATGGTTTAATACTTTTCACGGTCTGAGGGGCAGAAATTCAGAAATGAGATTTTCATTTCAATAATCACTTCTTTTCCTTCTTATAATTCAAAATTTACGGTCCAGACACAAGATATATCTTATGAAATGTCTTGAGCAATAGCAACAGGTTATTGCACAATTATAGTTATGATAAATATGCAAAATATCAATATCCTTAATAACAAAAATATTTAATACAAATTTCCAGTAATTTTTGTTATTTTAAGTAATGAAACTATATTAGTATTGATTTAAAAATTGCAGAAAATAATTTCATACTATATGATTCTGAACAACATCTTAAAATCATATCTTATTGTGAAAATTAATAAATAGAAATTTAGTAGAAATTTGCATCATTGTTGAGTTAAATAAATGTGTTTTTTTTAAGTATTTAAACACTGTTTCTGTTAATATTTTTAGTTGAGAATAATCTCAGCTTGGATTCTCAACTAAAAGTAAATAAAGGCATAAGCATGAAAGTAAGCTGTATTTTTTTCCAAATTACATTTACATAAATAATTTTTATTAACAATTTCTATAAAGGACTTATTATTAAATACTATAAGTTCAAGAGCAAAGTAAATAACAAGAATTTACAAGCAAATGATTCCTGTATCAAGTTAGTTATTGCAAAAATACCCAAAACATTTTTTATATGTAAGTGTGATACGCAAGGTGAAAAATTAACAAATATTTCTAGATAATATTGCTAAGATTGTAAATTGATCTAAGTGAAATTAATTTCCAATTATTTACTTCAAAACATGTAATTTTGGCGAAAGAGAAAACTATATTTGAGAATTTCAACAACATTAGAAATTTAGCAAATTCCTTAAAATTAGATTGAGTACATATTTCTTCTGACAAGTTTTATACATGTAAATTTTAAGAATGTTAATATATATATATAATAATATATATATATATATATATATATATATATATATATATATATATATATATATATATATATATATATATATATATATATATATATATATATATATATATATATATATATATATATATATATATATTTGTGATAAGTTATAAAGCCACAAAATTCAGTATATTATTAATTACACACTACTTTATTAATTATTTGATATATTTATCAAATAATTGAAGATAACTACTGACTATTTTAAGAAAGGATTCTATGTATTAATCCTATTCGAATGTTGTTAGAATCATCATGTAAAATTGGTTTATGTAAAGCATTCAGTTATGGTAAAATCATTAAATAATTAAAGAAATATGAGGACTTAACATTGTGGACAATAATAAGAGTTGATTGTAGGTTAAACATCAAGTTATTTATTACAAGAAGACAGTTATAATAATCGCGAAACAGAATATAAGTTGATATTTAGTGACAAAGAGAGCTTATAGATTTCACAGTTTATAAGACATTAATAATGACCGATTAAACATTTAAGGATTTTTTGGTTTTATTTGCTTTATTCGAATCAGATTTACTTGATTTCTTTTTGGTTTATTCCATAAAAAGAATATTATATAACTAAATAAAATTAAAATATTTTTTTAAGTAATAAAGTAGGTTCACGATGATCTAGTAGTAGGACAGTGCTCTTCAGATAAAATGTCTCCATTGATTTCTTTTTGGTCTATTTCATGTAACCAACACTATATAATACAATAAAAATTAAAATATTTTCATTAAGTAAATAAAATAGGCTCAAGATGACCTAGAGGTTGGACAGCGCTCTTCAGAGTGAAATGTCTTTGCTGATTTCTTTTTGGTCTATTTCATGAAACAAACTATATATAACAAAATAAAATTAAAATAATTTCATTAAGTAATTAAAGTAGGTTCACGATGATCTAATAGTAGGACCGTGCTCTTCAGAGAAAATATCTTCGTTGATTTCTTTTTGGTCTATTTCATGTAATCAACAGTATATAAAACAATAAAAATTAAAATATTTTCATTAAGTAAATAAAGTAGAGGCTCACGATGACCTAGAGGCTGAACTTCAGAGTGAAATGTCTCTGCTGATTTCTTTTTGGTCTATTTCATGAAACCACACAACAATATATAACTAAATAAAATTAAAATATTTTCATTAAGTAATTAAAGTAGGGTCACGATGACCTAAAGTTAGGGCAACAATCTTCAGAGCGAAATGTCTCTGGTTCGGTCTTAATCATCATAGAACAACTTGAGAAAGATGTTGCACTTCCGCTTTCAGCATATATCTCGCGGTAGGTGCTTGGGAATTTACCAAGCTCTCTCCCTTGTGACCTTTGAATACAGCCAACTATTCATGAAAAGTCCTCTTGGTAGTTATTTTTGCAATAAACCTGAAAATGAGTGCAACAGCTTTGAACTGTTAGTTTATTTATAAAGTGGTGCCTTAGTAGTTAATTTCAAATTTGTCAGTACTTTATATTTATTCAAACATGAATTGTAATAAGATTTGAGCTTAGAGGTAAATAGTCCCTTAAGTACAATTACATTTAGGCAACATCTTCTCATTCAAAGTAATTCAACAAATAAAATAAAAGTTATATTATAATTATTGTTTTCAATTTTAAATCCTTATGCATTTGCTTAGCTTAAATCTTTATGCCTGTTGAAAGTTGTTGATGTATTGATATTTCTGTAATTATTTCTGAAAAAAAGTTTTTAAAACGTTAATCTTTTTCTCATTTCATTAAAAAATCTTTTTGTGCTCTTCATTGCAGAAAAATAAACTGTATTGAAAAATGCAGTGAGCGATAAAGTCAAATTGTTACTTCAAAAGTGAAAAAGAATAATGTGTGTACTTTTTGTCTTTAAACGCCTTATATTGATCACGATATTGATTTTTTCAGAAAATTAAATATAATTTTTTTCAATTGACGCAGTTTCGGGAAAGCGGCAAATTAAACATTACATTAAACTGATGCGTGCTAGACTACTTTGGATTAAGTCTGTTTCATGACATGAGCTGTTTTGACTATTCCTGATATAAGGCTGCACATCATTAAGAGTACAAGCGTATCCTCGGCCGTTTTCATTATCATTCAAATTCAAACTGATACTTTAGCAGTAGTACTAAATTTATTAAGTAAATTGTTTTCCAGTTTTAATATTTCAAATTCAAAAATCTTATGCACTTTACATGCAACAGTTTATATATTGAGTTCCCCAGTCAATGCATTCGTATTGTTCATTGTATGAATACATATTACTTTGGCTATACAAAATAAAGATGTTTCTATGCTACAGAATCGACCGCATCTTTTTAAGTAAGCAGATTATATTATTATCTCATAAATATATATTTTGTGATGTATGAGTTGAGTCCCATTGAAATTTCTCCGTTGTTTTCATGTAAAAAAGTATTACGTTTCACTACAAGTTTTTCTTGTGCGTCAAAAAAGATATATTTTTTACTGATCTGATTGATAATAATTAAATAATATATCTTGTATGAGTTATTCTTTACCGAGAAAGATTTATTAAATGCATTGAATATCATGATAATGTAATCATTTAATATACAAAATAGTTGGGTTAAATAATAATTTTATGATGAAATGATCAATGAAAATAATAATATTGATCTATCGAGTACCAAAACTAATGTAACTCAAAAAATGTATGAATATTCACATTAAAATGTAAGTTTATGATCTCCAATAAAGGAAAAATTTCTGATTATACTAGTGTTTACCTTATGTTTAGAAGATCTGAAATTATGTTAGTCATATGTCATAATTTTTTATGAAGCATTTGATAAAAACCTAATTGTTGTAGTACCGTTAAAGATAAAATTATCATTTAAATTTTTTTAAATAATTATCTTTTATTATTATTATAATATTAAGCCAGTTTTATACTTTAATATAGTTATTTAGTTGAGATAGTATTTTCACATCTTCAAATCTACTGAAAAATTCGGAATTTTAAAACTGTACTCTTATAATGTTATTTATTAATTATCGTTTTTTTTAATAACGGTATTTAAAACAATCTAAACAAGGCTTAAAAGTTAACTAAATTTTCTAGTTTCGTTCAGCATAAAATTTTATTTTATAAGAATTTTAAAGAAATGCATGAAATTAACTTCTGAGAAGTTTTGAATTCAGTCATCGAAAATGCATAAAAATCCCTAATAAAATACAATATAAAACATTTATAAAACATTTCATTGAATTTAAAGAAAAAAATAACCTATTGTTTTACAGGTGCAAAATAACTTTTCTTATTTTTGCCTGTTTTAATGTAATAAATTTATTTTATTCATTATATATATATATATATATATATTTATGCATACATATATATATATATGTTAGTTAGTGGGTTTAAATTATTATTTTTTTAGAAAATATATTTATTTTTTCCACAAATGCTGTTTTTTCCTCATTACTAATTTATATAAGATGTCTAAATATCTGTGAATCTTTCCTTTTAATTGGTGTTTGAAACAAAGGAGTTATTTTAACATTTATTTTTAAGTAATAATTATTTTTTTTAGTTATGAATATACTAACTTAAAAATGGAGCAGTTTTCAGAAGTCATGAGTGTCAGATTTGTCAAATTTATTAGCAATTTTAAATAAACCTTCTTTGATATTTAGTTCAGAGAAAAAAATACACTCCAAATAGATTGGCTTCACAGCAATATTTTTTGAGATTACTTTAATGTTTTAAAATTCACTCAGTTTTTCAAATAGCAAAGGAATGGAAATTAATTTCATTCAATTAATATTTCTCTTGATGTTTTTAAAAGTGAATTATTATTTCTTAGATCTTTATATAAAACTTTTAATAATGCGTTAGTACAAATTTATTGTAATCTTCTCAAACATATCCAAAAATAATTTAAATGCAATTAATTAAAAATATTAAAATTATTGCAAAAAGTCAAATGGGTTTAAAAATATAAATACAATTTAAAAGAAATCTTAAAAAGCACATATGCTATCATATATTAACTGAAATAATTTTCATATTCTATCACAGTTACAGTTTTTTTAGAAATATTTTTTTCATATTTTTAATGCAAATATGTAAAAAAAATCAACATTTAATATTTAAAAGTTTATTATTAATATTTTAAAAAGTATATATTCACTAACTCTAATTATAAATCACAAAAAACACATAACAAATTATATTAATTATTTCTCTTTTACATACATTATATATTTGAAACAAACAATTTAAATTTACTTTAAACTGCATGCACTTTACTAATTTGTGCTTCATATTTGAAAGAATACCAAAAATCTTATCTTAATACAAAAAATCTTAATCCAAAAATCTTAAAATAGCGTACCAAAAATCTTATCTGCTAAGTGTTAGTTTTAAGCTTTTAGATAAAAAAACAATTTGATTATTTATGTAGGATGAAATGTATATATAACCTGATTAATTTACTAATAAAATAGTAGAATAATTAAACACTTGCTCAATCAAGCAATTCGTCAGCTTCTTAAAGAGCTGCTCTAATAAGTCGAGTATGATAATCTTCATTTATGTGAAAAATGGCGTGGCTTAGGAAGCTGCTGTGTACCAAGAGTGTGACAGGTGGAGACATTCCTCTATTGATTAATTTTTAATCTAAAACTATGAATTTTTAATCTGACTTTTTATCTGTCACTATGTACCATTCTATTCCCGATTATTAACACTTCAGTTTTATCAATTTATTTTTACTTATGTAATAAGACATGAAGATGTCTTTTATAAAATGATTAACAATAAATGAACACAAATATGGTATTTCTGGAAATTATTCTACTTCTAAAGAAGTTAAAATTTGACTCCAGAGAGCTCTTAATCTTTTTATTCGCCAAACTTCTATCCAATTCAAAGATGAACTGTTTCAAGGAATGGAATGAAACATCAGAATGATGGTTTTTGACTAACTAAAAATATGAGACAAAATTATGATTAAGAGTGTTTATAATTAATTCAAAATTTAATTAACTTTGGTGTAATGTCTTCGTAAAATTGTTCATACAGTATTGTTATTAATTTATATGCTATGTAACTTTCATTATTAAAATTCTTCTCTTCATAAATGGAATCGTGTGGTTCTTTTCACTCTTTTAAATTTTTTTCATTAAGCATAACTGCTGAAACCAAACAAAAATATTTCAGAATTTACCTTTTTATACATCCGAACAGTGTAATTTATTTACAAATATAAAATTATATTAGGTCTACCGGAAAGTTCTGTCCGCTCCGGTTACAATCAGTTTCAACAAGTATTCAGCTCAGCAAACCATTTCCGACCACATTCGGAAACTAGAGTTTGTGTGGAAGTATTAGAGATGGGTGCCACACAAGTTAAGTGAGAAGAGTTTGAATGATCGAATCATTATATGCACATCTCTGCTTGCACGCAACAAAATCGAATCCTTCTTGGACCGAATCATAACTGGGGATGAAAAGTGTATTACCTATGAAAACATCATAAGAAAAAGGGCATATTGTGAATCCGGAAAACCTGCCCCCCCTACTTCTAAACCGAAGTTGAGCCTGAACAAGAGAATGTTGTGTATATGGTGGGACATTTGAGGACTAATACATTTTGAGCTGTTGAAACCAAACAAAAGCCTAAATTCGGAGAGGTATTGTCAGCAATTGGATAAATTAAAAACAGTACTCCAAGAAAAGAGGCAGGCGATGTTCAATAGGAAGGACATCATACTGCTTCATGACAATGCCAGGCCACACGCTGCTTTGGGGACTCGTCAGAAAGTCGCAGAGCTAGGCTGGGAAATTCTGTCGCATCCACCATACTCCCCGGACCTAGCACCATCTGATTATCACTTGTTTCTGTCCTTACAAAATTTTTTGCAGGGCAAACAATTCAAGAACGAAGAAGATATCAGACAAGCACTGGTTCAATTTTTGACCTCTAGAGATAAGACATTTTTTAAAAATGGGATATACAAATTGTCATCACGCTGGCAAGAAGTCATAAATAATGATGGCAATTATATTATTCAATAAATTTTATCCAAAGTATGAAAAAATGTATTCCTTTGTTTCATTCTAAAACGGACAGAACTTTCCGGTAGACCTAATACTAATTTTATCCATATTGAAAGTTTGTGTTTTAGTATCGCAGCTTAATTTTTATACTTTTACCTATAAGCCATTGATAGGAAATTATTTTGGTTTTATTATATTATTATATTGATATTGATCGGAAATGTATTAGAAATAGAAGAACTTTGACTTCAATATTCAAAAATTTCTTAACTAAAGGAAAACATAAAGTTGACCTCATTCATTATCATTAGATTATTTAAATATGATTAACTATATTCGTGGGGGAAAAGTACATTTTGAACAAAACGAGTTAAGAAATAAAAATCATTGATTTTCCAAATCACACAACTTTCCCTTGAACCTACATACATACCTTTTATAAAAAGTTATGGAACTATAAAAAGGAGGAAATTTAGATCTAATAATCATTAATTTGAAAAGATTTTTGTGTACACAAGGGAGAACTTATTAAGATATATTGAACGGAAATTGAAAAAGCGAAATACCAGACAAGACTTTATATAAGTTATCCCAGAATTTGATTTCTACTTACTGAATTTAAAAGTATGCATATCCACGATAAAGAATAGTTTTATAATTTGATATACTTTCTTTTCATTATAATTCTAAAATATTTTAATATTAGAATCATCATTAAGTCATCGAAAAATATATGCAAATTAAAATCTGATACAAAACTTATGTTTGATATTTTTTGAATTAAGAGAGATTCAGATGCTAATTACAGTACAGAGGAAAGTTTGTATAATAATATGAATTCTGTTCCTCAAAATGCTTCATATTTGTTCATCATTAAATTCTTTTCTAATTATGCAATAGTTTTTTAATGCAATATAGTTATAATTCTCTTAATTCGTTTGCAATAGAAAATTCATTATTATAAAGCTAAAATAATTATTAGTTTATGAAAAATGAATTACTTTAAACAAAAACATTTTTTTTAGTTACAAAGAAAAGTATTTTCCTGAGAGTTATGTTTAGAATCATGAAAGCATTTTTAAATCATGAGTAAAAAATTAGAAATAAAACACAAATTAATAAATATATTATTAGAGAATTCTAATTCAAATAAATTATGTCTCTTTTCCTTCAATTTATCATTCCTTTTACTTAGAAAAAAATTCTAGTCATTTTTCACTTTCCTAAACGAAACTTAAATGATGTAACATATTAGTATGAATTACATATATTTTTAATGTTTTTAATATTGCATGTATATAATTTTTATATAATGTTTTATGTTTATTCATTTCAAAATGAAACAATGTATTAATATTAATGATCAATTTTCAAATACAAATATGACTCTTTAAATTTTCAGAAACAATGCAGGAAATATTATTTGCTCGTTAATATTCATTTTGACTTCAATATAGTTTTCATTACATATTTAAATATACTTGATATTTTAACAAATAACTTTTGATATAACATGGGCCATAATCTATTGGTATGTTTATGAAATAATTTTACAAAAGCAAATAACTTTTTAATGAAATTCTTAAATAGTCTCAGGAAATTCTCTATAAAGATAATTTATTGCATTAAATATTCATCCTCTTGATGTGTGATTGTTTGATTATTTTAAGCAAATTATTTTCATATATGAACTGATTATTTGTTGAAGGCATCTGAATTTTATTTTTCATTTTAAGCATTTATTTTTATGGTGGTGCTATGTTATAATTTTAATGTGTAAAATTTGTAATATTGATGATATGACTTAATTTGTTCTTTCCCATAATAGGCTGAAAATGAATTCTATAAAATATTCCAAATTTATTTTATGATCAATATTGCTTTTACAGTTTTATTACCTGAACAGAGGCAATTTTGTTTAGTATGGAATCTTTTATATATTTATCAAATTAAAGAAGAACTTAATAACTGAGTTTTTTAATTACAAATGAATATAAGTATGTTTTATTTAGTATAATATTTGCTTAATAGAAATTAGTGTAATATCTTATAAAATTAAATTAGTTTAAGGATTTAAATTTTTCTGTCTGATTTTTAAGTGTTAGATCCGTTATAAATTTATCTAAAATTTCAATCAATTATTCTCATTCATTAATGTTATCAAGGGAATTATTTTTGTTTGATATTATTTTTAGAATACTAGGATATTATCATTGGTTGATATCTTTGTAAAAGCACGAGGCAATTGTTGATTAAAATATTTGCAGAAGACTAAAGAATATTATAATTAATTGCAAAAACATAAGGTTGCTCTTTAGAGTATAATGAATTAAATGAAGAAACTTCGAAAATAAAATATATAAATAAATATGCAGTAGCATAAGCCTTTTTAACATTATCCTTAAAAAGCAATTAAATGATTTTTTTTTTATTTAAATGTGCTTATGATTCTTTATGAAATATTCATATTTCTACTAAAAATATTCACAAGAAAATTATAAAATGTATTGCTTTATTGTTTGACTAGCACTCTTTTAGAAACCAAGTATTAATAAGTAGAAAATCAGGCAAATAAATAAAGTAAACTCTCTCAACATATTATTTATTGTAAATTAAAAGCAGTTAGTGTACGTGTTATAATTTATCTTTCTAAATTATATACTTTTATAACGTTTTTTGCTATCAAGAAGCTAAATTTCAGGATTTCATACTGAAGCAGAGAATTTTAAATTCCTTAATTATACAAACTTTAGTATGCTAATAGTTATGCATTAAGTAATGTGTCTAGACTTTCAAAACTCAATTCTCAGTATGATGAAGTAAACGTGTTATGAAAATAAAGGAACACCATTAATTGTTAGCAAGAATGCCGAATGAATAACGAAATATTTACAAAGTAAATAAGCCCACGTGTGCAATATTTACTGCTGCTTATTAACTGTTTCCAGAAATTTGCAATCTTTTGCATTAAAATTTTATATTAATATACAATTACTATATTTTCACTGAAAACATGAAAATCTCAGAAATAAAATCTCTTAATTTTATTTCAACAATACTCTGTAAAATCTCAATCAACTAATTACTCAATCAAATAATTTTAAATTTGATTAAATGATAGAAAATTTTCATGAACATGAAATCGTCTTTGTTGTAAAATAATAATACACTTATATCAATTTGGGCAATTTAAATTAGAAATTTTCTTTATTTTCCTTTTTGAATTTTATTTTCAAGTTTTATGGTTTAAAGTATCTAAATTTTATTTTAAGGTTTAAAGTATTAAACTTTTACATTTATAATCGTGAACAGTTTTTAAAAAAAACCACACAAAAAATACGCTTTAAAATAATACTGATGATTATAAGTTTGAATGCTGTAGATTACTATTCTCTCATTCACAATTAAATAATCATCAAATTTGTCATGAAATCACTTGATACAAATATAATTTAATTTAAATACAGTATTATAACTCTACAAAACATATGAACTTTATCGAAAATTTAAGGTTGCATATCAAAAGAAAGAATATTTTCTGAAAATATCACTAAAAAGTTTTTTTTTTTTTTTTAAGTATTTTTTTAAAAAGACTTACATTATAAAACTTTCGCACAAATAAGATAATATTTCCCGTGTTACAAAGTAAGTTTTAACTTTTACATTATATCTATATATATTATAAATAATATTACATATATATTAATAACTCCTTACTTTTTTTAAGCATCTGTATTTTCTCCAAATGAAAGGGTATAATTACGTGTAGCAGTTTTTTTCTATCTCAAAAATATAGATTTCAAAATCCATTAATTTAATAAAACTTAATTTAATAAATTTGATTAAATAATAGAAAATTTTTCTTATTCTTTTTATTTAATATTCTTCGAATATTTTTCTCATAATTGAAAACAGGAAATAAGAAAAAGTTTTAGAAGGAAATAAAAACCAACCAATTTTTTTACTATAGAATTCATTTTTAATTATTATTCCTCACTAATATAATTTTTTATTCGAATCTGTATTAAAATATAGGAAGTTGCAGTGACATATGTGGTTCCGGATATATTTTTACTTTGCGATTTTGATCTTGGACATTTCTGCTGATCTACATGATACGAATGATCGTAGATCATTCGATCAATTGAAATAGTTTGTAAAAAATATAATTTCCATGTGTATTCAGTTCATGCTCATTTTTAGTTCTTTGTGCTGTATTAAGTATAAAATGGATTTTCGTACTTTTTTTTATGTAAAACTTAGTTCAATACCCTTTTATTATTCATTCTAGAGGTCAGCGTAAAAACCCTATGATTTGACGTCACAAATACGTCATCTGTCAAAAGAAATAACCTGCAAAGAAGAAGAATAGGAAGGATTAATTTGCCTATCGTTATTCTTGTTTCTGCAAAGGTTGTTCAGGTGTATTCAAATGAGTAGGCTTATCAGGGCTGAATCGTTTAAATACTTACACGTCCTCAATATTTCTGTTTTTGCCCGATATAAAATTATTTTTCAATGTTAAAGAGTTTAACTTTCTACATTTCATTTCGCAACACGTTTTTTGAAGAAATCAAGAAAAATTTTAATTAAGTTTTTATTTGAATTTAATGAATTTGACTGCATATTTTAAGAGTTTTTGAAACACTAGAGGTATTGACAACTGAATTATATTTTCAGGTACATATTAAAGTGATTTGTGATCATTAAAACAAAATACTAATATGAATAAGTACAGAACAGGTGATTCTTTTTCACTGAAGAAGGAATTCTTATTTTAAAGGAATCAAAATATTTATTGCTGTAATATAAAATTACTTAAATTAATGTTAGAATTTTAGCAATTAGGAAAAAATTAATTTTCTTTTATAATGAATAGCAAAAAGTTTTACTGAATCATAAATAATAATGAATTTCTCTTGACTTAAGAGATATTTTTCATTTAAAAAACTACTTGATTTAGTAATGATGATTACATTTGATATTCGTTCATTTTAATAATGAATTATTTAGCTTCGCAAACAGAAGTTTGAATGAAGGGCTTATTTACGATGTTAGGAATGAAACAAAGGCAGCGGCACTACTTAAAATAAGAATACTAGAAAGAATACCAATATAGCTATCTATCTATCTATATATATATGTATATATATATATATATACTATATATATATATATATATATATATATATATATATATATATATATATATATATATATATATATATATATATATATATATATATATATATATATATATATATATATATATATATATATATATATATATATATATATATGTGTGTGTGTGTGTGTGTGTGTGCGTGTGTATACGTACGTTCTTAAAAATTATTTCATGTTTTTATTTTGCATTTTTGAGCAAATGAAATCTGATAATTTATTTATAACGTGGAATTTCTCATAAAATTTGAGTTTTTGTTTATTTGTTTGATAACAGTTACTTTTATTATTTTTTTCTTTTTGATTTTTATTCTGCAATTTATTCATTCTTTTTTTGTTTGCATTATTAAATACAGTACACATTATATTGAGCATCAAACTAGATTTACACATTTTGCAATTGTGTAAAGATTGTGTACTCTTCTTTTTAAATGATCTGAGTAAAATATTGATTAGAATTATAGTATGTATATTGATTAGAATTATGATTGTATTATTGCAAAGATTCTTTCCACTGAACATATTAAAATTAATACAATTGAAATGAAAATTTATGCGGAAATTCTTTTGATAAATATAAATCAATTTCAGAAGTAAATTCACAACAATTAAAACGATTGTTTTTTTTATCATAATCAGGAATTTTTGTAATACGATTAAATAAATGAGTAAAAATGGTCTCCTCATAATGTCCATTTATGTAATTGTAGGCTAATTGATAACACAGTGAGAATTCTGAAAGAGACAAATTATTGATGGCCATTTAGTATTATTTCATGCCATATAAAGAAAATATTTAATATCCTTTAGGTAAATAATAATTTTTCCAATGTATAAAAATGTTTCACATACGAAATTTTATGAGCTAAAATCTTTAAATGTATAAATCTACAGTAATGCCAGTCACAAAATTTGCTTGTTTAATAATTGGGAGGAACATTCATAGAGAGAAAAATAATTTTTCACGCGTTTTCTCTCAGAAAGATGGCTTGCATACAAGAAAAACACCTGAGTAAGCGTGGCACCGTCATTATCCTTCACCTGTGAATAAAAGTCACATTAGGAAAGCGCTTCGCAAGTATTACAATATAATCCTAGTTACCAATATTTTCAAATATAAAAAAGCACATATTATGGTTGTATGAGGCAACTTTAGTAATTTTGTATACGTATTGAATTTTTATTAAAAAAAAAAAAAAAAAAAAAAAAAAACTCTGGACATCTCAAAGAGGCCAAATTGCCAGAGTCCGTCTAGTTGTAGAAACTGTCACCGATGCTTGACAACATATAATGTCGAATTCCTTCTTAATTATGCTAACCGTTATTGAGAAATAAAAATAATTTGGCTAGTAAAAACAATGTTATTTATTTGTTAATTCAATAGTATTGTCTTACTTATTATATATTTCTCGATTTTTATACAAACGCGCACATATACACATATTAATAGTATTTGGTTCTTTGAATAGATGTTTATGTATATTTGTGTGTATAAATAAGAATTTTATGTATAATGTATTCACTAGTATTAGTACCCTTTTGTTTAAAAAATTTATTTCGAAATTCATACATTACTTTGCTTATAGCTTTCTAAAACGTTAGAATATTAAAATTATATTTCTGACTAAAGCATTTAAACTTCATATGAAATATTTATATACAGTCCGCCCACTAATGTCTTTTCATAGTTGTCCACTTGACTTTTGTGCGTCTTTTGCTATATTACTAAAAGCTCGTCTAGCTAAAATAATGTAGTCATGAGCTACTATGTGAAACCTCCGAGGGCATATTAAAAAACTGTGGAGATAGCCTTAATATCTCAAAAACAACACAATATTAGGGAGAAAAAGGGATTTACGAAATTCTAGAGTATCATCGATTTAGTACAAAGAGGTTTGAGGTAGATATTAACACAAAAAATAGATATGTTGAAACGAGCATTTGTTTTTTCATGATTTCTTTCACTGTGACATCACAAAATCTATCGAACAAAACACATCATTATGTGACACAGCGATATCCATTATGATTCCCTATGAAAATAACTGTAATTCAAGGTGATTAGGTAGTTTTATTCAGAAGTGCACGTCTACTTTACTATACCAAGGAACCTGTTTTATGAATATTACAGAAATAGTTCCGAATTTAATAGGATGGCAAGGGACATTAGAGCGCTTACGGTATAAAAATTTATTTAAAGGGTTTGTAATAGAACTTCTGACATATTTATCTGTTAAGCTCTTTGTCGATTTTTAGAAAATAAAATATTTTATATAAGGGAAGAAAAAGAATAGTTTTATTTGTAATAGGAATTGAAAATATTTTTAATCGTTCATTTAATTTATGGACATCCGAAGCTTATTATTTTTTAGAATGATTTCCCATAAGTAGTGAGCGAGCAAAGAATGGAATCCGTTATAGCAAGAGTTGAATGCAAGGGATCTTGGGCAATATTGTATTTCATGGATTTCCTGCATTGTCTTGTTTTATAATTTGTTGTTATTGTATTACTCTGTCTTGTACATTTCTAATGGTATAGGAAAAATATTGCAAGAGAGAAAACCAGAATATTTGAACTATTCATTCCAACAGATGAGTATTCAGAAATTAGACATGCAACATCCATCTCTGGTGATTGAATAATGCTTAGGAGAGAAACACACTATCTTAGAATGAGGCCACAGCGACCCAATAGTTATTTAGCATGCAATTTATAAATGAGTTTTTATTGTTTTTGTTTGCTCATTTTTGTTGCTCTAATTTACTAAGCATAGCTAACCATCAAGCAATTTCATGACGCTGTAAATGGCGAAAAGGTATTTAAACTGATCCTTCTCTCCAACAAATTTTTCCATTATATTCATACTCATTTTTATTCAACATTTTTGAAGTTTTAAAATATTAACAAATATTTTTGTGTTTCAACTCCGTACTGGAGTTGTTACATGAAGTTTATAATTTATTCTCATTTTCAACACAAAAGATGTTTTTATAGATTTATAACATTAAAGTAACAATGTAAAGTGACAATAATGCTTATTACTATCGTAATTAAAAAGTTGCTTATATTGTTATGTAATCTTTCTGTGTATTGTTTTATGTATAATACCTTTATATTATTTTGTAGTATTGGTACTAATAATTAAGGATTTTTATTATTTAATTTATATTAATATAATGTAATAAAGTTTTAATTGTTTACCAAATTTACTCATATTATTTCATAAAATGTGAACCTAACATATGAGACCAAATTTACCAGTCTCAATTTTGCATCCAAATGAAACACACCAACTCATTTTTAACAATTCGATATTTGTAATTGCATATAAATTTTATATTTGCTTTATAAATAAATGATAATAAGAAATGAGGGTTCATTTGATTACACATCTGAAAAATATATTATATCTTATAAAAGAAAGACACGTACTGTTAAATTAAATTCCATAACGTAACTAACTCTTTCATTTTTAGTACTGCCTTTTATTTTGAGAAGTTTCATAAATGATTCTGGAGTATGTTCTCAAAAAGCAGTTTGATGGTTTTTATACCTTCATTGGAGCTATAAGAATCTTGCTTTATTGTACTGAGGCAAAATGTATTAGAAATATTTGTGGGTTCTTCCTTTATTATCAATAAAAATGACCGATAAATGTTAAATTATTTAATTACATTTTACAATAATAATATAAATTTATATACATATGTACAATATCAAAGCGTATTGTCCATTTTAACATCATTGTAGTTAGTTATAATTCCAAACAAGTTTAATATCCATTCGCGTCTTTGTCATCACGTCTTTTTCATTCCCTCACATCGTCGTTCTCCTCCTTTCTCCTCTGCGTGTCCGGCGGTAAACATGTGAGTGGCCCTCTGGTGGCGCTTTCAATCCCACATATTCAAAACAAGACATCTAATTTTGTTGAAATAATGCTAAAAACGTGCTTTTTGTTATTGATCTCAAGAGAGAATAAATTTTTCAAACTGTCGAATTGCTTAAATGTTGAGGTATTAAAGACATAAAAGTAATCATCAAAGCTGAAGACAAAAATTTGATTGGATTTTCATTGTAATGATGAGTAGAACATAGATGATCATTCCTTCTGTTAGGAAACATTGATGAGCAAAGAAATAATAAATGATAGAGAAGTCTTCTCAAACCAAGCATTAAAGAAACTAGAGATTCACATTTCTCTGACATATTTTCTGAAATGTTTTTCAATGGGAAAAATCTAGACGAATAGATTTCTAAGTAATGACTATAATTCATATCGATATCACTGTCATGACTGATGTATTCAGGTTATAAGTGAGCTATATTTTATGATATTATTGGATGATTATACCAGATTTATGGAAGTTCGTTTATTAAGAATGAAACATAGTTTTTAAATACATTAATTTAGTTTGAATTAAATGGATTTATTTATTAAAAATATAATTATTATGATCGAATACAAATAGTTATGTTGTGTATTCAATATGATTCTATACTGCATGCTAGTGGTAATGACAATCGCCTATTTCTAGAAAAAGTGAGACGATAAGTTAAGGTTAATATTTCTCAAGAAACAATTAAAATTTTATAAATTTAACTTTAGTTTAACTTAATTATAATTCAAACTTATATGCTTTTTGATTCATATTTCATGGCATTAGATTAAATAATGCAACAATAATTTTTACAATTTATGATTGTTATTTTCTTTAATGTTCGGTGATAAAATAGCTTCTTAAGAAATTTCGTTTTTAAAGCTACAGTTTCTTATCTTTAAATATTTGATTATTATAATGCAATCCTGATATTTTTATTCGTTTTGATCAGAAAATGAAGATATATATATATATATATATATATATATATATATATATATATATATATATATATATATATATATATATATATATATATATATATATATATATATATTGGAAATAAAAGATTATATTAAATTTTTTATTTTAAAATGGATACTATTTTTACGAAGTATCAAATTCAACAAAGAAAATATTAAGCTGAAAGGCAGAAATATGCTTAATTTCGAATCTATTATGATGAAAAATTAAAATAATACTTAAATAATTAATTTTATTATTGATACAGAAATAAAATTGAAGCAATAACTATCATTTAAGAATAAAGATCAGAAAAACAAAAGAAAGAAAAATATATGAAGTTATAATTGATGTTGAAGATATATCATTATATAAAGATCCATCTTCCTTATCAAGAAATTTTAGAAAAAAGTAAGAAGGGCAAATCAAGAAAAAACAATATATGGCTTCTTGGGGAATTATTAACTGGTAAAAATGACCATGGAAGTAAATTTTGTTTGAAAATGAAGAAAAAAATATAAGATAAGACTTTTGCCAGTGGTTCTATGTGAAAATCAATAGCTTATTTGTACACCAGTATATATTTCAGTTAGCAACATATTTATGTCTTAAGTACCGTTCTAATTATCATAAATCAAGATAATTTACGTTTATTCATTGGATATTAAATTGCATTCATTAAGCAATAAGTTAAAAGAAGATCTCATTATTAGTTAGTAGGACATGATGATAAATAATTACAAGAATTGTTAACTATAAAATACTTTAACATGCATGTATTGTCCTCTCGCTTTCATGGGTTTTCAAGTATTACACAAATAAAAATAGTTTTTACCCATTTTTCTTTTCCTGTGAAAGTAGAAATAAACAAATTCCTGATCCCAATAATGATTATTGTGTAACAATTTAAATCAATTCTCATCTTTAATGCATCGTGAAAAGTAAAAAAGTAACAAACTTTTTAATTAAAAATATAAATTACGATGCGTTTCTAAAACTGTGTCACAATAAAAACAGAAGTAAATTTTAAAAACTAAATATTTGTTAAATATTCTTTAAAGCATTGCAGAGTTAGAAAGAATTATTATATTTAATTTTCTAATGCTTAGTTAAGAATAATTAATGTCACACTGTTTGATTTACAATAAGTTTCCTTAGAATATGCTCAAGATAAGAGAATAACACACCAAACGATAGACAATCATTTCTTCAGCTCACTGAATATTTTTATATTTTTTGGGCTGTAATAACAATTATAATAATATAGAATTTACTTCTCGATGCTATTTTGATATGTTATTACTTCATGAAATTAATTAAGTTTATAGCATGGTTTTCTTATGATTGTATAATTAAGTACGAGTTTTGTGAAATGTAACCGTAAAAATTTAAAACTTTGTTTGAAATTTAGTACAAATGTTTGATTTTCAAATACAATTGTAAGCTTTCAACGATCGCAAACAGCTTTAGAATCAAATTGCTGTCTAATTACATCCTTGCAAATGCTATGTTCTTAAACTCTTTATTAATAATTAATTAATAGTTGATTGTAATTCGCATCAATCTTAATCCATATAATATAACTTCAATTTATGAGTTCCTGAATTATTTTTATTAATTACAATAATTTTCTTTACCTTCTTGATGCAGTAGTGGTGATCTTTACAAAAAAGAAGAGAGAAGTTTCTGGCAAGGTTAAGAAAAGAAGCAAGCATTTAATATTAACAATGTATTCCTCAGTGTTTAAAGAGTAAATCATGTATTAGAAACAAGAATTATATAATAAGATTAAAGGCGATCTTTTTATCCCTGAGATATCTTATGTAAATCAATGTGAGAGCATATATAGATATGTATTCATCTGAAAATTTTTTGCTTTTGCAGTATCTCCAGGAGACAAGTGTAATAACCGTTTGAAGAAAGTTCATAAGACATGTGCCACTAAAACTACTTAAATTTTATTTGATGTGCTTGAAAATTAATTATGGCCGTGGTAGCCTGTGGTTAGGGCATCGGCCTCCCGTCCGGAAGGCGGGGTTCGACTCTCAATGTAACCAAAGAGCCCCCGAGTACATGCGATATACGTGTTCGTTAAATCTGTGGAATCGAGAGTCATGTGGTCGGTCGTTGAGCAGTTTACCATGGGTACAATGATCTGGAGAAAATTTCCTCCCATTTCAGATCAATGTCAAAATTGAGGGAGTGGATCCTCTGGTGGTGCCATCTATCGGAGGATTTGAAGAGCAAAGACGTACTTTCACCTTCTCGGTGCTCTGATTAAAAAACGAAAAGCGCTCCCTACTGACTTAAATTCGCATTAGCCAAGGCATAGCGAGCTTTGTTAGTCCAAGTATCAAAAGTAACAACAACAATATTAATTATTAAATTATACTATTTAAAATCTGTAGCTGGGGAGAAAAATTTCTTCCTAGGTTTTATCGCTTTTATAGTAAAGTGGTTATTTGTAGTCAGTTAGCTTAACAACATAAATGATATATTCTCGCTTTTGAATAGAGGTATATTATCAATAGCTGCGTAATATAAGTTGTTATATTATGTATGTATAGATAATATATCAAAATCATATTATCTATGCATATAGTTATATTATTTACAATTGCATATATTTCAATTTTTATAATTTTGAAAATTGATATCATTAAGATAATTTCTTTACAACAATGAAAATGTCATGGCACTATTTTTAATTTACTTCAACCCAAATTTTCTAATAGTTAACGTGGATTAAATAGGAACTTTGTAAGAAAATGTTTTTAAATATAATAAGAAATTTTACAAAGTTGATTAACTGGTTGAAAGCTTATATTTAAATACATTGAAACTTGAAGAATTTATGATAGTCTTATAGGAATGAACTTCATGCAAAGGGGTTAACTGTTTGAAATGTTGGTTCTATCATAATTATTACATCATGGTGTTTAATTAAAAATGTATTAAATCACATGTTGAAGGAAGAAGACTTGATTCTACAAAGGTACCTTGTGTTGGTGTTGAAAGCAAAACAGAGGAGACTAATATCCTTCTTGTTCCCCTATTCTTTTATATGAGGTGTTAAATTATAAAATTCAAGTCCTAATAATAATCAACGTTTTAATTTAAAAGAAACACAATTTTAAAAATTAATGATACTTTTAACATGCTTATTTATAAGCTTCTACTAAGATGAAATGTGGCAATTTAAGCTTTTTCATTTAGAATTATTACTTTACATTAGTTTAAGCAATTTTCTCGTGACTTATTTATATATTTTAGCATTAATACATGTTTCTTAAGAATTTCTAGATTATTTTAAGCTTTTTACATCAAATTCTTCAAAAATATTATCATATTAAGTTAATATAGGACAAAACCTACAGCTGAGAACTATGAAATGTTTACTTTAAAAAAACGTGATTTAAAATTTTATTCATATTTTGATAAGTTATTTTATTTCTTTTGAATATATCAAAGGTCGTATGGATTATAAAGTTATATCACGAAAGTGATTCTGATGCTTAGATTTTCTTTAAAAATACTTATAAATATGTTTAGTTTAATAAACAAGTTATTTAAATTAAGATTAATATTTTCTATAATCAAAAGGGGAAAAATCTTTCATTTATTTTCACTTTCATAAACTAGAAAACATCAACAATTTTTTCTTTAAGTTACTTACGCATATAGATTTTCACGGTATTAAAGTATATAGCTCATAATGATACATTCCCGTGTAACGTGCTAAACAATTTGCTCTTTATGAATAATATTATAACAGTAAAATAAAACATGCCCCCTTATGTAATTTTCAAGTGAATTTTAGAAAATTCTAGATAACAATATACTTGAGCTGAATCTTATAAGTTATTTATTTGAATTATTTCCTTATAATACATTTTTTAAAGAAAAAGTTGGGTCAAATCATTGAAATTTAGTTGTACTTGATAATTTATTTCAGGCATTTTAAAGAAAAAGTTGGGTTAAGTCATCGAAATTCAACTGTACTTGCTAATTTAAATTTCATCTGTAGATAAGAATTAACGCATTGAAAATATTTGTTCTTCTAACATCTTTATTAATAATATTTTTGAAGCCTGTTACTTCTGGTCTTTGCAAGAAATATATTTTGTTAAGTATATATATATCTAACATTCTTCGTCATATATTTTAAATATGTGTATGTGCAAAGAACATGCAAACTTCAGAGATTTTTATTAATAATTTGCACCATTCTAAACTGTACATTTGATTAATAGCAATGTTCTAAGGTATAACTTACGACCTGTTCTTAGAAAATAACATTAAATTTTGAATCTAAATGGATTTGCTATCGTATCCATTTCCGAGATTTCGGAGTAAAATCACCATTTTTGGCGGAATAAGGTTTGAATATACATTTCTCAAGTCAATGCAATAAGAATTTTATTAATCTCAATATCAATTTTAAGCATCTATATAATTCTTATTTTGTTTGACCTCCAGCATTCGTCTGAAATTGAATTATGAACAATTGCACCGCGTGGAAAGAAATTTTTATCAGGATATTAATATCTATCTAAATCAAAATTTTGACAATGTTTTATTTAAAATTATATTATGTTTTATTAATTGCCCTCTAATCAAATTTATTAACGCTGATTTGAGCTCACTGTAAAATTATTTACACAGCGATTCATTTCTGTGCTGGAAATCAGCTTCTGAACAATATATATAGAATGCGGAACCTTAAAATCCTCGAAAAATAGAGAATAGAATATTGAGTTCATTACGATTATTTATTTATATTCGTATTTTACGTTTTTGGCAACAAACACTGTGTGTGGAGTCCATATATATTCTTTGAGATGACAACGAGCCCTGAAATTGCTTTGGGAATACTAGAAGAGTTTTATTCAAACATTCCTGAAAAGAAGCTTCAGTTTACGTTACTTTCAACAAAACGGTGCAACATGTCACAGATTGTAAATTTTCATGCATGCATGAGGTGTTTACACTTGAGAAGATGATCATCAGAGTGTTATGGTCTGCTTGATCACTTGACCTGCCCACTCGTGATGTTTTTCTTTTGAAAATTGTTAAATGTTATACAAAATAAATCCACGCACAATTGAAGAACTCGTGACCAGGATCCAGGATGTCATCAATTGTATGACAAGAATATTGATATAAATCTGACAAGAATATTTATAAATCTCCTCAAGCGTGCCCACATATGTGGTAAAATAGGTGGATGACATTTTCAACATATGCCGCGAAGAGAAGTAATCATATTTAATAAATTACATTTTATTTTAAGTGTTGACTTTACGCGGGCCAGTTATCGTGCCGCACTCCGTACTATGAGTGGCATCAGTAATTATTGACCATATTGACTTTTATTTGCTAAAAATTTTAGTAGGTGGTAAATTATACTTCCACCTAAGTTCCTGCTATTGAGATATCATATCCTATAAGAAGCAAGTTTATAAGTGATGGCATCGACTTTTTTCAAACAAAAGCATGTTTTTGGTCAGTATTTACACTGAATATTGATTATTTTATTCTTACATACTGAAGAAACAATGCACACATATATTTTACAATAATTTCAATTGGAAATATTTTTTTTATCGAAATATATGTTTACATAAGAATATTTAATTTTAAAGAATCTACTTCAATTTATCAGTAAATCTTTTTACTCATTGCAGAATCTTTTTCTTTTTTAATAAATTCTTTAAATTTCCTTGTGTTAGTAGAGAGTCAATTCTTATTTTGCAATTTCTTACCTGTGCTAAAGAACTTAATACTTCCAGACAATTTTCTATAAGTTCGTTCAATTTTAATTTTAAAATTTTGAAAATTCTTAGCGATAATTCTAGGCGTTATAAAGTTTTAAGATTCAATTGGATTCTGAGGATCATGTTTCTTTCTTATAGCTACAAAATAATTTTAGAATTTAGTGATACGTTTTGATTATCTAAGTTAATAAACTTAAACTTGTGTCACGAAAGCCCATTTTTTCCAAAGCCTGCAGTGCCTATATCTATTTTCCTGACCGAGGGCCCTAGGGTGCGTAGTATATGTTAACCCGTGACCTCTCGCACCCTAAGCGAGAATCATATCCCTAGACCACCGAGCCACTGTGTAGTATATGTGCTGGTTAGATGGTCAGCCTAACATGACAATTCCAGTGTTTTGCTCCTAAGCATGATGTTTGGTACTCAGTTTATCGATCCACAGCAGGGATAATAGTCTGAGCTATCCTTCCCAGCCCGAGGATCGAACTGCTGACTTGAGCCTTGGGAGCGCGAAGCGCTAAAACTAAGGCAGAGGGGTTAGTAACCTAAATTTATAAATAAAACATTATTTATTATTTTATTCGTTAAGATCATATTCAGATTTATTAATTTGCCCAAACCTATTCAATAAGTCAATTTCATTAGCTAATAATTTCACATTTATGACTGAAATAGTTGAAGATTAGAAACTCTATTGCGATTAGGATTGTTATTTATGAAGTATAATACTCTAAAATTATCTTAAAAACTTAATCTTCAATAATATAAAATAAATAATTTTTTTGCGTTCATTTCTTTACACATTTACAAAATAGTTTATTCATGGATGAGCTCTTGATATTTAAAATACCAATAAATTATTTTTTTTTGAATAAAATATGCAAATATTTTTGCTTCTAAAATATTTTGATGTTTATCGTAATAATTTTTTAAATATTTTAATTTTAAATAAATCAAACTAAGATACTCTTCCAAGTTGAACTAAGATACAAGAGAGATCGAGAGAGAGAGAGAGAGAGAGAAAAGACAAATACTTTAAGATATTATGAATTTGAAAGCAAAAACTCTAATAAATATTTATTATATGTATTGAAAATAGCAAAATTCCTAAGAAGAGAAATTATGTGTAAATAAAGTTCTTTTTTATTACTTGAATCGTCGATTTTGCATTCTTGTAGGTACAATACTAATGAAATACAGAAATATATTTTACATTGTGTAAATATTTCACAGTGCACGCATAATTATAATAAATATTAAATAAACTTGTCGTAAATGAAAAACATGTTTTACTAGTTATAAAATGTAAATTTCGTGTATTTTATAAAGCATTCTTTATTTTATAATTTACTGCAGAAATTGACCAGTGATTTTGCGGAAAGAAGAAATATTTTTAAGCACTTTTCATAGCCCTATAATTAAAAAAATCTTAGTTCTCGCAAAATTCTTTTGTTGTCTACAAATGATGCAATGAAAAGTGGCTTAAAAGTTTATCTGATATTATCTTTATGACATTTTATGGAGAAGTACCAGTCTCAGAGAAAAATCAATATTTTCCTCAGATTCTCAAAACCTCGTCTTTCAATGTCAAACTAATTTTCAAACTTTGAAATTGATGAAGGAAAAAGATATTTTATAAATTAAACTCATATGCAGGAATAGAGCAAATAAATTTCAAAATTGCAGTCCTCTTGTAAGGATTATCTTTACAGAAATGAATGGTAAGGTATTATAGAATATATTATTACAACAAGTATATGATTTAAGAATGTATTGGCTTATGTTTAGGAAGATACCTCTGCTTTATTTTGTCCTGTGTTAAAAATAAAAAAAAATTCAGTTATATATATATATATATATATATATATATATATATATATATATATATATATATATATATATATATATATATATATATATATATTTAAAATGCTACCTATATACCTTTTTTAAATACTGAAAAAATTGAAGTTAGTCTTGAATAAGATAATGATAGAAACAATTTTCTATCCTTATTTACCTCGTCTGTGTTTTGCAATTTTGCAAAGATATTATTGCCTGATTTTTGTAGGAATTGTAATTTAAAAAGTGATCGAACACTTCAGAAACTTCTAAAATCCAATTTTTTTTTTTTGATAACGAGTTCGAAAACATGTTGAATGTTTTTGCATGATCTTGTTTGATTGTGAATGAAACCTGACTGATTTTCTTGAACATAATTATTTTTTTATAAAATATAATAATTTAAATAAGTAAAAAGAGTCTTCTTCTTCCTCTTCTTACTAATTATTCTGATCTGAAGTTGCTCGCTTTTAATTTTAATGCAACCAAACCGGGCTCTTTTAAGAGATTCTCAAAAAGTTGACCAGCGCAGTCTAAAAGATGTTTGGGACTGGCCTCTTCAACGTGGCATTTAGTAGAAAAAATAAATAACATATTAAAGTTCAGAAACAAAAATTTGCTTCAATAAATTTCTTACCACAAATAAAGTTTAAAATTCGATACCCACTAATGTTTTATTAATATTTAAATGATGACTATAAATTATTAATGAAATGCTAAATACAGTTCCAAAATTAGATATTTTTTAACTTTGAAAGCAAAATGGAGTAAATTAATTTGAATGTTCATCAAAATAATAAACTCGTAAAATTTCTACATGGGTGAATTTTGATGAAGAAAACAGAATCTAATATGAGAAAAATAAGCAATTTTCAAGCGATGTTAACTATACCATAAAAAAAGATTTATTGAAGAATTCATATTTAATTGTTAAGAAAATTGTTGGAAAATGAAAATTCATTTTCTCTTTTGGTTTCAAATTTTCAATATTTACTCACCTTAACTGATTTGCCTAAGTATTTGACGTGATGAAACTGAGAAGAACAAAATATTCTATTTCCTGTACAAATATAATAATATTTATATATATATAATAATATAATAACAAATATAATAATAAAATTTAATTTACATTTTTATTTTATGTTTTCTAGTGAAGTAAATGCAACATTACTATTTTCAATTATAATAAGAAAATATTTTTGATTTACTTTAAGAAAAAAAGTGATATTAATCACATTTTTATCAAATCTAAGCAAATGGTAAATATTTCTATGAAATTATAACTCTGATAAATATTAAATCCTAAATATTTCTGAATTTATTTTTAAAAAATAGCATTTTCAAGTTTTTAATCAGTTTTTTAGGAAATTAAGCTTTTTAGTAGTTTAATTTAATCTTGTAAGAACTCTCTGTCTAAATTCGAATATTAATATCTCAATAACCTAAACATCAGATAATTTGAAAATTTAATAAATATTTATAAAATAAACAAAAACATTATTGATTATATAGAACTACATCCGAACTGAAAATAATATTCAGTTCACTATATATTTAGGTATTTTTTAATTGTTTTACAAAGCATCCAATTGCAATTTAAAAAAAGACTTTATTAAAAAAACGCAATAAAGTTTTAGTAATTCAAAATTTCCTACATCTGATTTGAAAAAAAAAATCATAATACTTATTGCAGAGGAAAATTTGATAAGCGCTTCTGATTTCTGACACAGTATATATTAATTTCTTAATGCTTATGATTGCAATTGTATTTAAGATACACTGAATATATTGATTTCATACATAATTGAAAGAAGTGCAACTTTCCGGATTGGTAATGACTCAGGTGAATTTTAATATACTCATTACTGTGACCTTAAGATTTTGTACTGCTACCTGATTTTCATGATCTTTAATTACATCTAAAAATAATGTGTTTTCCACTCTCAAGTGTCTCATTTTATTATTCAACTCAAGTATGTTGGTTTTTTAAGTTTCTTAAAAAGATCATAAAAGATTCTTTTAGAATGAATTTCATCACAAACTGCAATTACTCTTCATTATAAATTTTTTATTTGTCTCTTTCTAGATTAAACAATTTTTGAAGGTCAATCCTTCAATGTAAAATTTTTTAAAAGCTATAAAGTATTAAAAACAATCAATATAAATTATAAAATCAAAAACAGTTTTATATAAAATATTAACATAGGAGAGTTATTGTGTTTATTCGCTTATGTTTAATAATAGTATCATTGAAAGGGCAAGTAGTAAATGAATATTTATAAAATATTTGCTTCCTTAATAAATAAAAATTATTCTCTTATTGTATGCATAAGAGTTCACTATAAAAATATAAACTAATATGAAGTTAAAACAAAGTAAAATTCTTATACTATAAAATTAAAAGTATTCAGTTTAAATTTTGAATATTATTAATAATTCTGATTTACCTAATATTTTTTTGGATTCGATAACTCAACCGTAAAAATAAATTATTAGGCTTAATGTGATTTTAACATTAAATATTATAGTTTTGTTGACATAAGTGGGTAAAATAATATTGATAAAAGAAAATATTTTTGATTTTACAAACGAGCAGAGAAAACGATGCACATTTTATTTTCGATATTGTTTATTGTTTCGTAGCCATATCAAGATTTCAATTTGAAAGACATTTTCATACACTTGTGCTAAACAATGTATTTTTCTATCGTAACACTGTAACAAAATTTTGTTAGTGATAGTTTTGTTGTTGATTTGAAAGAATCATTGAAACATTATTTTTCCTGTATGACGTATTGAACGAAATATTATATATATATATATATATATATATATATATATATATATATATATATATATATATATATATATATATATATATATATATACATCCTTAAAAATATCATCTAAATAATCCGAAAAATAAATAATACTTTATTAATAGCATAGGATGCATTGATATATTTATCTGCGGAATACCATTATTTATTAACTTATTTGTACAATTTTATGGTAATGTTCAAAAAGTCGTCGTTATGTTGTACAATTGAAGTTCTGAGAAGATCTATCTTTATAATTAAAATTCTTTAATTAAATAAAGGGATTTTGTTTTATCATATAAAAAATTATTACTTTAGCAATTGGAAATTGAATTGCAAAGCAAAAAATTAAATCTTTTTGTTTAACTGAGATTAAAATATAAGAATTATTGCGCTTTAGAAAAACAATATGCTTAGTAGAAAAAACTTTATTCAGTTTCTACTGAAAAATATTTTCAGTGCAAAAAGCTATAACTTTTCTATTGAACACATTTTTATTTTTATTTATTTAAGTGTTAAAATGAGAATCCACGGAAAAATTTGACGTTTACTCCTTTATGTAAAATAAAATTAAAAAGGAATTAAATTTAAATAATACTCACTCTGTTTTAAATGTCATTTTTAGTATTTAGTTTCGATTTTAATAAACCAGTTTTTCAAAAATAATATACTTTTTAAGAAACATTAAAAATATTTTTGATCATTTTACGCATTATTAAATAGTGCATTATAATATCAGAAGGTTACAAAATGCATTTTTTGATAAAATAATCGTAGTTATTATCAACATAACCATAATATTTTTCCAATATTTACTTCGTAATAGAAAATTTACAGATTTCTTCGTGCTTCATGATCATTAATTTTATTTATTTTCAGAGGTAAGCATTTGTTTTATGTTTACTTTTATCTCATTTGTTTATGAAACATACCATTTACTATACATAGTTTTGCTTATGTACTTCACACCTTTTTGTGGTTTGCATTATAATAAATTTACTCGAAAAGAATAAAAATGTCACTTAGAAAAATTATAAAATACTTAGTAAAACAATTTCTATAGGTGCATGGTAGTTTTGAGTAAGTATAAGAATATGTTTATAAAATATGTTTTCAGATAATTTACCAATATTTGTGCAATAATGTTTGTTCAATAAAAAATACCTAATTAGAGAATGCAGAAAAACATGAGTTAACAGAGTAGTAAGATCTTTTACTGTCTTTGAAATTTTCTTTTTCAATTGACATCAAAATTTAGGGACCATATTTACTTTTAATATAAGTCACTTTAAATACAAAATTTCAGAATTGATAATATTCTATTGAAACACGCATATATGAGTAAAAATTTATAAAAGTGTAACTATATGTGATTATATTTCATATTATATATAATAATACTAATTATTAAAGAGATGATTTTCTAAAAGTGAATTGCAGGTATTATTTAGATACGATATATGGGAAAAAGTTTATACATGATTTCTTCATTTATTATATTTTTATAATAGGATTTATTAGATATCATTTCTCAATAGATATGCTATTTGATCAATCATGAAAATGTGTACTATTTATAAACGCTTACATTTAGTTATTCATTATTATTGTCAAATATCTTCAGCTATTAGTGAGCCTTACATAATAGGATTTCAAACGGTACAGATGCCGTATAATCCAGGATGACAAATTCTGAGTTTGGTGATTTTTTGGCTGATTTTCTTATGTATTTAGCAATCTGGTTTTTATTACGTCATAGTTATGGAGACATATAAAAATTATGCAGAAAATTCTATTTTGACAACTCTCGTATTTATACGTCACAGTACAAGTAACAATACGTTATCTTGGCAATATTTGTTCATCGCCAAAAAAAAAAAAAAAAATTGAGAATTTGGAATTCTGGATTATACGGCATCTGAGCCTTTCAAACTTGTTTTGGTTGTAAGATAGTAGTTTTTTATAATCAGTGTAAACCCCCAAATAAATTGATACTGAACTGTGCAAAAAATAATTAGATTGTTTTGCTCAAAAAGTCTATTTTGCTTTTGCAGCATTTTTCTCATTAAAGTATCTTGCGTACTAAAACATAGAGTTAATATAAACTAATTGGTTTGAATCTAGGGGCTGTATTATATAATTTACAAAAAAAGTGAAAGTTTAATAAAATGAAGAGTAGATATTCAAGTAGAAGAGTTATGTGTAAAATGGAGTTAAACTAATCATCAAAAATATAATGCATTAAACTTTATATTGAATGTTTTGGCATTTAAATATGTGTTTACTACTTTAAAAGCATTTTGAAATCAACTAAATGAACGTATGACTCATGTTTCGGAAGAAATGAATATTATTCAAAAATAAATCATTTGTAAGAAGCGGACTGAGTTATTCATATTATTCAGCTATGCCAAAAGTTTAGATTTTAATTTTTGATATTCAAAGGCGCAAGACTTCAACCACTTTAAAGAACATTTCTTAACTCTAACTTGTTTCTCGAATTAAATTTCATTTGCAAAAATTGACTACAAATGTAACAACTAGTCATAATTGTTTTAGCAGGTCATAATTATTTCATTTGAGTAAAAGTATTTAAAAATCAGAAAGATTAATTTTTATGCTTCTATTTCAATATACTGTAGGCTTTTTTTTAAATATCAAGTTTTATAATTTTTCTTTTTCCTTCTCGAAATAAGCGAAATCATTTTAAACACTTTTTACTGCAACTTATGTTACTTTTATGATAATTATAAAACATATTATTGCATCTTAACCTTCACACTGCTATATTTTTGAAATTTCAAACGATTATGTGAATTTTACACTTGAGATGGAAACTTTGTAGTCATTAATACAACTGTGTTGTTAGATAATAAAGTAATTACTTACTTATTTAAGATAATTACTTACTTATTTCATCTAGAGATGAAATTTTGCTGATAACAATTTTTTTTGTTATCGATCACAGCCAACAATGCACAATTCTTTCTGCAATAGCTTGTAACCCGAGGTTAGTTTATAATGAATCCTTGTGAATTAAATACAAAAAAAGAAAGGTGTTTTATAGCTTAAAAACATTCTGAATTTTCTATCAATTTAAAATTTATAACAAAAATATCTAATTAAATCATGTAACAGCATGGTAGATTTTAATTTTTTACAAATAACTAAACATCTACCTCTTAACTTCTGTTGAATGGTTATTAAATAGACACTATTTCATTCGAATAGAATCTTTAGTCATAACTTAGTTAAAACATTTTATCATATTTTATCATTGATAAAATTAGCTTATTATTTAAGCAACTACTAGTATTGAGTATAAAATGTTATTTATGAATAATTTATTTAATTTTGAGCTTCTAGAGCTGTGATGAATCTTTTTGAATGATGATGAATGTGAGAAATTACAGATCCTATTGATCAAATGGAAAATACAAATAGTAGAACTTGTTGTTGTTTCTATTCTTATTTTTCTAGACCATATAGTATATTTAACTTTAAATTATATGCAAAATAAACTTGTAAGTGAAACTTACGTGATCACGAGTAGAAATCTACTGTAATTAAAACTAAAATAATCGAAATATTGATTCAAAAAAGAAAATTAATTTCAAACACTATGAAAATTGATAGTTTTCCTAAAAATGTATTAAAAATTACCATTCTTGTTTTTTTATTTTATAAAACAAAAAATAATGCAAAAATGAGCTAAGAACTTGAAACATATTATTAATATCGAATTCAAAAGGTATTATGATATTATTGTAATAGAAAAAAAATGCTTTCAAGTAAATCAATCAATACACATAAATGAAATCTTCAAAATTCTGAAAATTGAGGCTTTTAATTGAGCTAATGCATGTCCGTAATAAAAAAACACAGACAAACTTACATTAATTAACTAGCAACTAGCTCATAGGAAGTATAAGAAATAACCAAGAATATATATGCATTTTACTAGAAAATGTAACCAAAAATAATTCCACAAAATAAATCTATTTTAGAAAACATCTTGCGTAATTAATAAGTTTCCTTATCTATTTATAACGAATATTTTGTTCTTTTCTGTTACAAATTCGCTTTTCAAAAAATTTCTACGCAACGCATTAAATTATTTTGTAATAGAGATGGAAAAGTAGCATTGATATGCTGTAAATATTTATTTGAGCTAAATGAATAAACAACATTTTGAGTTTAAAGAAAATTGATAAAAAATCTGCTTCATTTTATGGCTTTTTGAAAATGAAAGCTAAACGCAATCTTTTTTCTAATGATTAATTTTAACTATATATATTTTGAATCACAAAAATAATCTATCTCAGATAAGGCATTGTATTACTGTATTACGAAATTTAAAACTATAATTATCTAGAGTAAAAAAAATTAAATTTCTCAAATCTTTTTCTCTGTTTTGGAATCATATACTGAATGTAAAATTTGTACTCAAATTTTAGAAACTACTCTCATGTTCCAAAGAAATTTGTAGAAGCATGCTTAAGCAAATCTCTGAGGGGATTAGCGATCGATGCAGTATATTATGTCTAATAAGACAGAAGATATCTGCAAAGGTATTAGATGCAAAATAATTGCAAATAATTAAAATTTAAATTGTAGCATAATGAATGATATATGTGTGGAAGAAGGGATACAGCACTTCCGAGCTAGTAAAGAAATTTGGAATTTTAGAAAATGACTATTTAATGAGTGTACTGTGAATATCAACGATCCTGTAAAAAACGAATCTCAGATAGCAATGCTGATTAAAGAAGTTTGATACAAGGGGTTACTGATGATTGACCAAAACTCTTGAAGGATACCGATATGGAACATTTCCTTAAATTGCCGTGGCTATTATTTCAAGAGTATCAGCAAAACCGATGTTCCAATGATTCAACAAATAATCCTTGATATAGGCTTTTAGAATCAAAAAGGTCTATACGTTTTCTGTTGTTGAGCACATGACATAAAATGTTACCGTCATCTGAGCTCAATAATATCACTTGATTGTCGATGATGAGAACACGTTGCATGGTTTGTCAAGTCTCGTTTCCAACTGTATCGAGCGGATGGATATGTGAAGGCATGGAGAAGATGTTACAAATCAATGGACTCTACATGTCAGTAGAAAACTGCTTAAGATGGTGAAACTTTTCGACGATCGGAGCTTGTGCTATTGGCGTCATATGTAAACTTGGAAAGTGAGGACAAGCCAAGAATTGCTTACGAATGGCATCCTGAAATAGTCATCTAATTTTAGATGCTACCAGCGATTAGCAAAATTTTTTGGCATAAATGGAGTATATCTGAAATGCCACTTTTGAAAATATCTCTCTGAAAATATTTCCATCATCTAGCATTATAGTGAATTTATGGAATTGTCCTAAGGATTCATAATGTGAATTGCATTAGGATACTTTTTATTATATCTGATAAATTCATACTACATGTTATTATGGCACTTTTAAATGTTCGTGTTGTTTCAACATGACAATTTTTAGTTTTAGTGACTTTTACGGCACTAGAGAGATAATTTAAAATGCTTGCTTAGTGTATGGTAACATTCAATAAAAATGCATAAAAATTTTCGGGTTTTTTTAAAAAAAATTTCATTACGAGAAATTATTTATTGTATGATTAGTCAAAAACGTCATTCTGCTAATTAATTTAACTTCTAGTTAATTTTAATTGAATTTATTAATTAAAGTTATGGTTCAAATTTTATCAATTTAATTCATATTTGATATTTATTAATTTTGCAGTATCCGTTCCAGAAAATTTAGGACATATCAACAGAATTAAAATAAAAGAACTATATTGCCCTCATTAGCCTTTAATCGCTATTCACTTTTAAATTACGAATGAAACATTTTTCGAGATATTACGAAGCGTGCAATATTTATACTTGAACATAGACAATTTTTTATCGTAAATTTTCAGATCTGGATAAATTCATTATTTTACGCAGCTTCTTAGGCGTTTATACATACTTATTTGAAGATAAAGGAGTATACTTAATAATGAAAGAATAATCCCAAATATATATGCGGAGTATTTCTCATAGTAAATGTTCTTTTAGCTGTGATTGAAAAGGAGTTTTGTTTTCCTAGAAAAAGAAAAATGTAAAATTGTTATTACGGGAAGTCGCTTACAAAAATTTTAATATATTCAGCAATTCTATCTCATTAAAATTTTTTATAAATTCATCCCATTACCTTTTGATTTCATACTCTGCACCAGACGTCTATGGTTCACTTCACTGAAAAGAATCCATAAGTACATTTAAAATCCTATGGTTTTTAGATCATTAAATTACTGTAAACAGTCATAAAATTGCGCCTATAGCAAATATATTTATTTTGCTTGTTCAGTATAATGAAAACATAGAATTTTGCAAATAATATAATTAAAAGTAAATAAAATGAACAGTAAAAATGGAATAAATATTACCAAGGGATATAAAGATTTTTATTTTGCTACACGTATTTATCACAGAATTTCATTTCAAAAATTTCATTACAAGATTCCAGATTTCAATATGAATTTATATTTGAAATAAAAAAATAAAGATTATTAAAAATCCAATTCGTTGGCGACGGTTTATACGACATTTTTTATTTTCAGATCACTCATAATAAATTTAATATAAAATTCTGTCTTTGATGATTGAACAGAAACCTCATATTAAAGTATAAAATCAGTTAAATTCACTATTTTCATATTTTAAGTTAATAAATTTAATACTAATTGTATCATAATTAATGTAATTGTTTTCTATAAGTTATTAGCAAGAAATTGTCAGAAATTCGTGTTATAATAAATTTACCAATCTCCTAATTATAAGGTCATACAAATTCGTTATTTTGGACTAATGAGTTTTTACAGAATAAATAACAGTTAATACTTAGTTTTTGTAATGAATCTAACAATACTCTTCTTAAATTAGTGGATATGATTACGGTAATTGCAGTTATACAGCAGAATTAAAACTAGTTCTAAGCACCTTTTACTAAAAGTTAATTTTAAACTCACCTTAAGAGATTTGAAATTATCTGTATAAAAGCTTATAACATTTTTATAGTTTTAGAAGGATTTTTTAGTGTTTCAAATATTATTATATAATTTAAAGTTAAATAGTAAAATTAATTAATGTACAAAAATCTTCATAACGTACAGGAAAAAACTCACAAAAATGTGCCTTTCGAAATCTTTCGAAAAATTATTTCTCTTCTTTTGTCTGGGAATATTGTTCCCAAACTTTAAATTACCTATACCAATTGATTTAATTTAACCATTTAATGATTTACTGGTTGTTAGTTTTGCATATCCCTTTTTATTGTTCTATATACTATTGTTTAAAAATTCCTTGTAATTTAATTTGGATAGTGATTTAAATATTACATCCATAAGAACTAAAATACATATTGTCTAAGCTCTTTTCATTTTTAACAAGTAAAGCTTGGAAAGTATTGATATAAGAAATGACCTTTAATCTTATTTAACTTATAGGAAAAAACATTTTTTAACTTATAGGTAAGAAAAAAAATAAGAAAAGAGCTAAAAAATGTTGCGTTTTTCGAAATTTTCTTGCAAAAAGTTTCTATCTTTGTTTTATCTAAGATTATTATTCCAAAACTTTAAATTACCCATATTCATTGATTCAATTTATCCAATTTATGAATTCCTGATTTTTATTTTTAGCCATCTCATTTTGTTGCTCTATACAATTGTTTAAAAATGATTGTAATAATTTAATTTGGGTATTAATTTAAATATTGCACCCACAATACCTAAAAAATTTTTACTTTCAAGCTCTTGTCATTTTTCATGACAAATGCTAGAGAAGTACTAATATAAGCAATGTGAATGAATTTTAAAAAATGGCCAAAATCATTTAAATACAGTTTATCATTGTGCTGCTGTTTTCACCAGATTTATTTCTATACAATAATTGTCAATTAATTTTGGAATATATATTAGAAACATTCTTGATATTGTCTTAAGAATTATTAAAATTTCATTTATAATTCTTATTCATGAATTAATGACAGCTAGAAAAATCATATTTTATTCAAGAAAGTAAATAATAGACATATTGAACTAGAAATATTGTTTATAGAAATTTTAAAAAAATGTAAAATTCTAAAAAATGATTAATCATATAACATTTTCCATGGACAATGAGCTCAGACGATATAAGTCTACTTTAATGGTAATAATTAATGCAGAAAGCATAAAAATACAACATTTTTAACCGAAGCTCCTGGTTTATTAAAAGTAACAACATGATATTTATTATGTGTTCAAAAGTGTCAAAATCTATGTCTTTCATAATTATTCATTAAAATTAAGAATCGATGATTGATTTAAGAATCCATATACATGTTTCAAACATAAGAAATTATTTCAGAATTATTTAACGTTCATTAAATCTTTCATCACAGCTAAGTCTTCTAACGTTAATTAATTGATAAATCCTTTGACAGAGACTACATTAAAAGATATTAATTTTTTAAGTCTTCACTTAAAAATGTCACAAAATATATTTATTACTTTCAAAACTTAACAGTTTCTAATTTTTGTTAAATGCTATTCTTTGCAACCATAACAGAATTAGAAAGATTGTTTTCTGAAATATTTTTCAAAAGGTGACGATAAAGGAATGAAATCATGACTTAAAACAATCAAATATAATTTATCTTGATACTATAACAATTATTAAAATATTACTTTAATGTATGCAATAATAAAACTAAATTATAATAGCGATTAAACTGCACAGTCTTGGCACATTCCCAAAGTATGTCAAGCAAATAAATAAAACTTTTAAAAAATCATATGTGCCACAAGAAATTATTTAATAATGTGTAAGTACCCTCCTCAACGATTAGGACTTTCAACAACACCCTTTCCCTTTTGAATTGCCACCGTTACCTGAACAAACCCAATTCAACTTTCGGAAACTTTAATTATTTCGGAAAAGACACGGACAAAACTAGCCTGTCCTAGAAAGGTGATTAGCTCAGGGAGCTGTCGTGACGCCATTCCGGTCAGTTGGCGTGACCAGAGTTCCAGGTCTCCCTACCGTTTCTGTGTCCCCACGATCGCCAAGCTCGGCCTTGGTCACTGGTCCGCATAACAAGTAACCCATCTGACTAATTACCTTCAGTTTGAGGATAGAAACTCAAATTTTGAAGGAAAAAATGTAGCTCCGAGAAAATGTTTCTGTTATTTATTGCAGAAAAATTCAAGATAAAGCAATTTATGCAGCCTGTTTTTCCTTATAGTTCATCTTAGTAACTAAGGACTAATGGTACGTTCTTATCTAAGCATCCGATTATCCTAAAGCATAATCAACTGTTATTATATTGAAAAAAAAATGTATTGTTGAGCAGTTGCTGATGAGACATATGTGAGAATAGTTTGGTGTAGCTTGCTGGAAAATGTTGGAAGACAGAGACGACGAATCATGGCAAGACATGGATTGTAAGTTCATTTTGTTTTGAAAAAGAATTAATTTAAATTAATTTTATTTAACGTAATCTCTAAATATTTTTGTATGCAGGAGAGTTGATTTTTTATTTTAAATGAAAAATTCATAATTTTTAGGAGATGTATATAAAAGATTCTATTCCTTATATACTAAAATATTTTAAAATTCACAATTTTCTGTAACTAAGCACCTGAGGTGTAGTGCACCAATTTGAAATAAATTTAATTTCTTTATTGTAAAAGTAATGATTAAAACATCTAAGATTTTTATCAGCAGATATCTCTATATGCTAATGAAAATCCATAAAGGATGAATTGCCAGAAACAATGAATTTTGAATTAGATAATTCATTTTTAAACAATTATATTTCTTATGAAATAAAATTGAAAATTTTATTAGATTTACAGATAGTATAATTAATAGATTTTTCAGAAATAAAATGGAAATATTTAAGCTAAAAAGGCATTTTTATGCACAGAATCACTTTAATCATTATATCATATAAATAAAATGGAATTTTAGATCTCTTAAGCACTAAACAACTTACAAATAGTTAATAGGGAAACTATTCATGGATTCATATATTCTTGTTGACGTGATGAAATTCTAGAATGTACAGTTAGATTAAAAAGTTAAGTCTTATAATCATCACATTCGAAATTTTGAAATATAATCACGAGAGGTCATTTTGCTTCTGCAGAGGAGAACGCTAAACATTCTTTTCTACACTATCCCAACAGTGTATACGAAATTAATTCCTCGATCAAATTAATTATGCACTGAAAGAAGTGTCAGTATGATGATAAATTATAAGTAATTAAAAGAAAAGTGAGAATATTTTATATTATCTTTTCAATAAAACCAATTTATGACTTTGTTATTATATGTATGTGTTTACATATACTTATTTATGTGAGTTCGCAAGGATGCATGCTTAAAGCAACATTTGCATTTCTTTGCAATTTATATAAAATAAAGGAAATAATATTAAATAATAATAAAGCTTAGTTTTAAATTTACTTTTTGAATACTTTATGACAGTTTATATTATACTATAAGGTGTAAATATAACTCTTTGATAAATAGATGAACTCTTTATGAAGTAATCAGTTATTTAATCCATGTTTAATGTCAATGAGGCTTACTTCACTTTTTTAAAAAAGAGATAATTGTTTACGTCATCATTATTTTCCTCAAGTTAAGTGGCACCTATTAAGCAAAGTTTTCATATTTGAATCCCATTTATAAAATGTTTAGTAATAGTTTTCTCTATATCTTTCTATAACTAAAAGTACCTTAATGTATTAAAGCAAGATCATTTTTTTTGTTTGATAATCGACTGTGCAAGTGAAAAAGATTGTGTAATTTTATTAAACACGATTTAAAAAAAACTGAGTCCCTTAATATTCTTTAAAAAATGTACTTGAAAATCAAAATTAAATTCAAGTTAAGAAATGTGTCGATTACAACTCAATTTTATGTAAACGTTTGATTTTCTTCTAAACACAGTTTCAGAAATCAACAATAATCCTGAAGAAAAACCACTTAACGATGTATACTGAAGGCTCTTTATTTTGCATATTTTAAACAACCTATTTAACTCTTTGAACTTATAAAACAAATAATATTGAAAAAAAAATGTTTGACTCATATATTTAAGCGAAAAAATAACTTTAGAAAAAGAGCAATTAAAAATATATCCAAAGTGCAAAAATATTTTTCTATCAAATTAATTTATTTAAAGAATTTGTAACTGAGATTAAGGAAAATTTTTGATTTACAAGAAAAAATAAAATCAAGGTCTTATGATATTATTCGACTGAAATGAAATAAACTTGTAATATATAGGAACATTAAACTAATTAGAATGCTTGTTTTCAAGTCAATCCTGAATGTAATTTATTAATTATCACGCTTTATATTTTTGCATGATAATTATTAGTGACTAATGTGTTAAATGAACACTTTTATTTATTATTTGCTCATTTAAAAACACTTATCCAATTAATAAAATCTCAAATAATAATTATTTGACAATTTATCATTAACATTTTTAAATATATATTTATTAATGGAATTGAAATTCTGGCTCCAACCATACATATTCATTGAAGATTAATGTAGTAAGTATCTGTTAATTGATTTGAACGAAATTTAATGAATTTTTAATTATTTACAGAATAGGAATTATTTCCCCCTTTCTGTATTATAAAAGAATACAATTTCTATTAGAATCATTTTCCTATGAAGAAATATATAAAAGCCATGATTGAAATTGTATGTTAATTATATTTTACATAAATAATAATAATCTGAAAAAATAATGAATATTGTTTTGAAAACATTCTTAATATGATAAATCGCAGGAAGACCTATGATAAATGGTCATACTTCCAAGTGGCTGCCTGATGCGTATATTAAACGTATATGCAAAGACAGGCTGGAGAATAGGGTATATTGCAGGTAGAAGTGATGCAGTAAAAGCTATCTCTACGCAAAATGTAAATATTTAAAATTTAAGCTTAAACTGAAATTTAATATTATAAATCATAGTATATAAGGATTCAACGTGTATTGTATGTTTTTAAATTAATATAAAAATCATACAAAATGTGATTCTTATATTTTTACACAAACCTTATGTCGTTTCTATGAACCTTACATCTTAGTTTCTGTAAATAATGCAAAACATTTAATGAAAAAAATCAAATAAATAATTGGTAAGATTCGTTATAATTTATTTCTCAAAATTGTATTTTGTTTAGAAGACTTCATTCAATACAAAAAATTCCAAGCATACAATCAATATATTTTTTTATGCTAGTTAAGATTGTTGAATACTTAAAATAAGAAATTGAATATTTAATGTAATATATATATATATATATATATATATATATATATATATATATATATATATATATATATATATATATATATATATATATATATATATATATATATATATATATATATATATATATATATATATATATATATATATATATATATATATATATATATATATATATATATATATATATATATATATATATATGGATAAGGTTATATTCAATAAATGCTAGATTAAGTAGTCTAATATCATTTTATTTTTTAGACTTAAGTTGAAAATATTAAAAAGATTTGGTGCTTTTCCTCTAGTTATTGTTCCTTAATGCAATAAATGTGTGCAAATTTTCAAGGAAATTTTATTTTTGCAAATGGCATGAAATGTGCAATTTATAATAACTAATGATCAACTCATATCGAAAAATCTTTCATATTTTTGATAATTTTTAATGTATTCTAATAACATTTGTAACCTTGACTCCATTTTTTCCTTTTCATATTATCTAATAATTGCGTAATTATTATAAACTTAAGTTTTAGTTATTTAATTTAAAGTTTTTACATTTTTTATAGGAAATTTATAACGTATAAAATTATTTATTTTGACATTACATTATTTAAAGGTATATTTTTTATTTTGATGTATAAAAGTTTGTTATTAATAATTCATGTATCAAAAATATCTGTAGAAGTTTAGGTTTAGTTTATTGATTTATATGAAAATAAAAAAAAAAATTGCCCGGCCTGTTTATATCATAGAGTTAAAAACTACTTATTTGTATTTATTGAAGAAAGTTATTAAGCATTGAAATTTGCTTAAGTAAGTTACTATAGTGTAAATAAATATATAGGCAAGTTTTGGTTTTTTTAAATTCTAAATTATTTCATGTAATTCCTGGGGCTTTCTAAAAACAAATTTTAAGTTATTGTCATTTGTACATAGTACATTTCATAAATATAAGAGTCTCAATTTAAGAAATTGTATTTTAACTCAAATATGTATATTATTTGAGAATTTTTTAAATGCAAATTTTGGCATATGTATTCGTAATTCTTAAACCACATTAAAATATTAGTTATTAAATATTTTCTTTTTGTATTTTTGAATCGGTTTAAGTAAATACTGTCTCTGAATATGTAATTCAAATCACATAGAATAAAAACATACCTCTCCTCGATCGAAAATGAAATTTTTTAAAAATTCTTTTAATTTTAGGTAATTGTTTTTCAATTCTCATTTTATCTCATGTATAAAACATCATGTATAAAATATTTAATTTGTATAAAAATGACTATATTTTAAAATACCTTCATCACAATTAAAAACCATTTATGTTTTATGAATTTCATAAAAAAGAATATAAATATTCTCATAAAATCTAATTTATAATATGAATACTAAACATACATAATTTGAAATTACATTGTATTGAAAACAAATTACATTTATAATTTGTTATTATAACCTGAGTCGTTAGGAATTAAATCTACAAGACTAAAAGAATACCAAAATTATTTTTTACCCCGCTTCACTTTCCTTAAATTTACGCTTAATAATTCACCGTTTAATTTACTTTTTTAAAAACAATGATATTTCAATAATATCATTTCAAAAATACAAGTACAGTCTGCTTTTGGTCATTAAAAAATAAAATTTAAATCGATAAAATTATGAAATATAAAAATATTTAAATGAGAATCAGATTTCCAAATAAGAATCAGATTTAACAAATTAATTAATAACTTCCATAATTATTTAAAAAACCTAAAATTAACTTCTTATATGAAAATATTCCTGTGTTTATAAATTAAATGATCATATTTAAAGAAATATAATTTTAATTTTGAGTGTGACATAACTTTTGATTTTTAATCATGAAGAACTTCCTAATATTTGACGAAGAGAAGTAAATTTATAATTTGCATCATGGATATATGATAAATGCTAATTCTAAGCATATACCTAATGTTAATATATAAATAGCATATCCGTCTAGATAAAGTATGCACCTTCTTACTAATACCACAGAACAATAAATGAATAATTAATTGTTTATTATTATGTTATAAATAATATCAAAAATCCGAAAATATTGTAAAATGATATGATAGTTGCAAATTAAAATAAAAATTAAATTTTGAAAAATGATTTGTGCTTGATTATTGGGAACTTTAAATCGTTCTATTCCTTTAAATACCAACAGTAAATTAGTATGATCAACTTAAAATTAAACCTCAGTATTTACGCTTACAAATAAAATCATAATTTCAACTATTTTTTTATTAAAGGAACTTTACTTTCACTTTTTCATGTATACGTTGTATATAATGAGGAATTATAATGATTTTATTGATTTACAGTAATCTGTTATTATGTACATGATTTAATTAATTTCATATATATAATAACGAATTAAGGAGAATCAAGTATATTTCACAAGAAATGTTACTTTATTTACTTTTACATTTGTTACATAAACGATGAATAAACTATTTCCGCTTTGATACTTTTTAAATAAAATGAATATAGCTAATATTACAAAAGTAAAAAAACATTTGTTTAAAATTTGGTACTAATTTTGATATTAGAAAAGTAAAGCTTTTAAATAGTTAAAAGTATATTTTACAAACAGAACAAAAATTATACGATATAAAAAACAATCCAATACATTTATCGTATTTCTAATTTTCATTTTTTTTTGTTTGAGTGAGTTTCTGTGACGGTTTAATTAATATTCAAGCGAAATGCTTCCCGTTTTTCACATTTTTTCACATTCTAATCCCATGCTGAATATATAAAGGATACATAATTTAGAAACATTAATCTGGACAAGTGCCTTGAATTTAAAGTTATTTTTATACCAAAAGGTGATTATAAAACATTTCCGATTATAACGGATGAAAATAAGTGGTTGCTTCTTCCAAGAAAACGTCAAGGATTCATTTGCTTCTAAGCAAAAAATCAGAAAAACAATTCTTCTTTTACTCTTTCTGTGCGTCACAGAATTTAAGCATTAAGTCCTTGGGGAAGGATGTTTTACAAAATAAGAAATATTGCTATTACTACACTAGTAATTCGTTGAAATAAATATATTCATATTCATATGTACTGAAACAAATTTAGATATTAAAAAAATAACAGGAACTAGTAGAAAAACCATTCAAGATAATATGATACACAAAACTCAGTTTATCCATTAAATATATATGGTTAACTTAATAAATATATTATTGTGTATTTCTAACTAAAAGTTGAAGATAATTTTCTTAAATAGAGATGTTATAAAACTGCAAAAAACGCAGGTTTGAAAAAAATTTGGGAATTTTTGTGGCAGTATAATTTACATTTTCAATTAAAAGTTTTTACTATCCGTTAAATTTTGGTAAAACGTCTTAAATGTCCATAAAATTTCATCTCTTATTTTAACGTACCAAACGTTTTTCGGAGATTTTCATTTCATATATTTTTTAAGATCGTTAGAAGCAAATTTTACTTGAGTAAACATCAAATTGTTCTGTTGAGTTATATTGTCCACTTTAAGTAGTTTTCCATTTTTTTCAGTTACTCGTATAAGAAATTTTCTAACATTAAAAAAGATAGATGTTGCGAATGCAACTGTATTTACATCTTTATTCTTTTCATCGACCACGAACACTATGAAATTTTTTATTAATATAGAATTTATTTTTTAACCTAACGTTCTATACAAATTAGATTTTATATTAGTTTGTGCAGTATCAGCAATATTGCAACTTACTTCAGATGAAATTATTGAGTTTAAACATGAAAGCTATAAAATCTGTGTAAACGAGATCAGATACTTATTCGTGAAAATTAAACACGGACCTAAGTAACGTTGGAGATATCACTGCTCAGCTAAGATTCTTACCGCCAAAATAATGCTTACCATAATACATTATATATATATATATATATATATATATATATATATATATATATATATATATATATATATATATATATATATATATATATATATATATATATATATATATATATATATATATATATATATATCAATTTGAAATTCTTATGAAGAAATAAAAATGCGCACTTCAATTTTATTATTCCTTTTGAAATGTTTTGAACTCATTTTATTAGGCATATTTATTAATAGTTTAATATTATATCAAGGTATAGAAATTTCATTTAATCGTTGTCATGTAATCAAAAGAGAACAAAAATATGAAACTCAGTACGAAATTGCAAGCACTTTTCTTTTGTTCGATATACATATCTTGAAGATATATTAAATGCTTTAACCTGGTTACATGTAAATACTTTTACCTCTGGCATTTGTCGAAGGGTCAAATGTAATCTGTTGTAAAAAGTATCAAAATGCTTAATTTTGAAAATATAATGAAGCGTGCTTATATAAAAATTACAACAACATTTTATTTGTTTTATATATTAAATATTTTACATTGATTTATCTGCTTGCATGCAATACTTTTATTCCTGGTATTTGTCGATGCATCAAATTCAATCTGTGATAAAAAACAGAGAAAGTGTTAAATTTTCAAAATATCATGAAGTATTGAAAATCTTCTATGGCAACTGTGATAGAAGTGTTTATTTTATTCTTCCTCATATTTTAATTAGGATATAAATTTTTATAATTATAAGAATTATAATTTTTGAAAGATAATTTCTTAAATGTTTGCATAAGTTTCTTTTTTAAATACAAGAAAAATTTAGAAAATAGTAAAATTTTGCTTAGATTTTATTGTGTAAAATGATCTTTGAGAGAGTTCTTTATTGCAACAACTTGTATTTAACATAAAATATTTTATGATCTTTTTTGTCATAAAAACAAGGAAAAGTTTTCATCATCATTCCAGAAATTGTAAAATTTGCAGCATTGCCACATAAGTTTCCTTAAATTATATTTCCATTTATGTGTAGCATATTTCAGTATTTTTGCAATATTTTTAATTTAAATATTTTGATTAAGTACTTATTAAGTATAATGAATATTATTAATAAAATCATTTACAGTTTTATATAAAAGTATTTAAACTTCTGATAACATGTACTTACGTTTCTGACTGGCATTTTACATGTTATCTATACTCTTGACAAATTTTTGGCTAAATTGTCTTTGGAATTGTAGTTCTCTTATAATATTGTTTCATTGAAAGTTTGAGTGTTTTGAATTATGCAAAATTAAATAATGCATATTTTCGAGAATTAAATAAAATTTGACTCAAGTTTAATTGTTGAAGTTGAAATTTGACTGAAAATAGAAATTAGTTTCATCAAGTACTACTGAAAATAATTGGCTCATAGAAAATTAATTCAGTTCTGAGCCATCAATATTTGTATTAATGTCTCTAATATTTCAGGGTACAAATAGATGAAACAAATTGACCTACTTTATTAAATTTTTAAAAATAAATTACATTAGATAATTTCTCAATACAAATACTGATGGCTTACATACATTTTGTAAGAAGAAAAGGATAAAAAATATTTAACTTCAAATGCTACATATTGAAAAAAATATCTATTAAGCATCTGATAATCATAAATCTGATATTATCATGTAATCACGAATCATTTGATATTATATACTACAAATGTGATTTACGTGTGTATAACTGAATATTTAATACGTACATAATTAAATATCGACCTTGTATGGGTTTTTATTTTCTATAAGATACATTTGTGTAGATTTATTTTCCGATTCATAAATACTGTGAGTCGAAATTATTATTTAATAAATTATGCATTTTTGGTCATTTTGAATATTTTAAGTGACGGATAATGCATAATTTATAATTACATTTTTTGTTTTAAATGTGACCTGAACAGTATATAGGAAAAAATATTGCATTAATCATTATAATTGAAAGGAAATTATAATGATTGATGTCTGCAGATTTTTTAACATATGATCCTTCTGGTGACGTCAAAAGATATTACGTTGGCTAGAAGAGGAAATGGCGCTTCAGTTCTTAAGACATATTTATTTAAATCACGTAATTCATAATTATATCTTTGGGTGTTATTACTGGATTTTTTTCTGAAAGTTTCATCTCTTATTACTTTTTTTGGAGTGGCACAACTCGAGAAAAGACATTTCACATACCCGTCAATGCTAACATAAATGAGAGTGAAAAATATTTTTGGGAACACCTTAATGTCCTAATGTCCTAAATGAATCTAAAAGCAGCAATGAAGAATCATAATGAATTTATGGTACATATCTTTCTGTGCATTAATGTGCGTGTTGTAGAAGAATTGCACAGAAAGTTGCGTGGTGCATTTCTGAGAATATTATTGTGTCTTAAGAAACAACTCTAAAATTATGGGATGTTTTTTTCAGGAAAATACCATAATGTTTTAAAAATATTAGAATTATGGTAATATTGATACATTATTTTTTCTTAATTGATGAATTTAATTTTTTTGTTGAAATGTTTAATTAATTGATGAATTAATTAAACTTTTCATGTAATTGGTAACGATAGTTTTTTTCCATCAGTTTTTGAAATAAAAACATTAATTTTGCAATGAAAGATAAGTATAAAATTGAAGTAAACATGAATGAAAAATTACACTACTGGCCATTAAAATTGCTACACCAGGAAAGCGGCACACCACACACGTGAAATTTGCATGACAGGTAGAACTTGCTATGATATGCAAATGATTAGATTTTCAGCGCATTCATACAAAGCAGGCGACAGTAACGACATCTACAATGTGTATAAAACCAGAGATTTGATAGCAGTTTTCTCATACTCAATTTCCGTTTCAACGTTGTTTTCGGCAAAGAAAGTTGTTGTAATGCCTCGTGTAAAAAGAAGAAATGCCTATCAGCACGTGTCTCACTTTGATCGAGGAAGGATTATAGCCTACCGGGATTGCGGTTTATCGTACTGCAATATTGCTGCTCGCGTCGGTCGAGACCCCATGACTGTTAGCAGAATAAGGAATCGATGGGTTCAGGACAATCATACGGAACGTCATGCAGGATCTCAGTGACCCCCATCACTAACAGCAAAGAAGACAGACATCTTATCCGCATGGTCACAAGGGATCGTACAGCCACGTCACGAACCCTGAGTCGAGAAATGGAGTCATTTACAAGGCAACAAGTTTCTGCTCAAACAGTTCGACGACGTTTGCAGCAGCATGTCCGATTGTCTGCACGGCGACCATGGCTTCGGCTACCATTGACGCTGCGTCACAGACAGGAGCGCCTTCAATGGTGTGATCAGCGACGAACCTGGTCGCGGGAATGGCATCACGTCATCTTTACAGATGAATCTCGGTTCTGTATACAGGACCATGATGGCCGCATCCGTGTTTGGAGACATCGGGGAGATCGCGCATTGCCAGCTTCCATTTGACATTGCCATACTGGCCCATCTGCTGGTGTGATGGTATGGGGTGCCATTGGATACACATCTCGATCACCTCTTGTTTGCATTACCGGCACTTTGAACAGCAACCGATGTGTTAAGGCCCGTGGCTCTGCCCTATCTTCGAGGTCTTCCTAATGTTTTATTTCAACAGGATAATGCACGACCGTATGTTGACCATACTGTTCTGAACTTCTTTGATACAGAACAGGTTCGACTGTTACCCTGACCAGCACGTTTTCCTGATCTGTCACCAATTGAGAACGTGTGGTCAATGGTTGCCGAGCGATTGGCACGCCATCACTCACCATCCACTACTGTCGATGAACTGTGGCATAGTGTTGAAGCTGCATGGACTGAGATCCTCGTACATGCCATACAATCTCTGTTTGACTCCATGCCTAGGTGGATAAATGCTGTTATTGCAGCCAGAGGTGGCTGCTCTGGGTACTGATTTCTCAAGATCTATACATCCTAATTTCATGTAAATCAAGTGGAAAGAACAAGTGCACTTGTTCTTTCCACTATAATGTATGTGTCCAATAAATATCGTTCTGTTATTTGCATTCCTTCTTGGTGTAGCAATTTTAATGGCCAGTATTGTAGTATAAGTATTGAAGAAAATGTAATGTCAATTTAGTGATAAAATGGTGATATTTTTTCATTATATCGTTAAAATGTTATTACCATTATAACAATATCACATAAATCAATGCGAATATTATAATAAATCAACTCACTTCTGCTATATATGTAAGGTTTAGTGTATATACATAAATGTTAAATATATTTTTTAAATTAAAAAAATGCTGCGGAAATAATTTGAATCTGATTTATTGATTATTATTATAAACATTATGATCATTAGAAGATAAAATCATACACTAAGTACATCATCAATTATGATTGAACAAATCATAATCAAATTTGTTTTCCGAAACGATTCTGTAAAACTGTTAAAAGACAGTGATGATGGTTTGATATAAAATCTCAACATAACCTTAAGAAATCCTTAAGTATATTATTAGATGAAATGCATTACCAATGTATCATTTATGTCTTTTGTGTAAAATATTAAATTCGGCTCAACATATGACGAAAATTAACGCGAACTTCTATATTATATGCGCAGTATGTAAGATTTACAAAATCTTTCTGTTATTGTTATTGAATAATGTGATGATTGCTGCTTCAAAAATTGAGGATATGAGAAAATTTCGATATAATTTGTCATTGAAAGCAATAATTTAATATATAGAGTGCCACCAAAGAGAAATCAAGCAGTCATTTCTTCCGAAAAACAAATTTTATTTAAATGTTTTAAAAAGCAATAATTATTTCCTCAATAAAATGTAAATTTCAGTCAAGTGCATTTTTATTAAAGGTTAAAATGCAATATCTTCATGCAAAAATTTGTATAAATTTGTTTAAAAAATTAATATATTTTTGAAAATGAAAATATTTTAAATTATTTCAAGTGACACTATTTCATAATTTTAAGAACTAAAGGTATTACATTTATAAAAAGATAATAATCAGAAGTAAAATGCTTTAATTGTTTCGATAGAATTCTGCAGATAGAATCATAGAAGATTTTAAATTGGTTGGTCAATATACAACAGAAATTCAATTTTAAGTCAAATGCTGGACCTCAGTTTACAAACATAAAGAAAATAAACTTCTACTATGCTTTGATTTTCCTTAAACATGCTATTTTTAATTAAAAAAAACATCTAAAAGTCACTGGTACACAACTAGTTATTGCTAAAACACAATTTGAATTCCATTATTAAGAATTTTCCTTACTGCAAACAAGCCTTTAAATATGAATTATTTCCACTGTGTAAAATTTTGCTAGTAATTATCTTTGTTTTAAAAGTTTTTTAAAAAGAAAGTATTCCACATTATAAATGTTCTCCAATTTTCTTACTCCATATTGTAAATATATGTTCACATTTTTACTTGAAAGGAAGGAAAAATATTTTTTTCAGAGCTTATAAATGAATAGATAAGTGGGGAAAACTCATTGCTAATAGCAAAACTACTTCAAAGTATTTTTATATTTAATGTAGTGAATTTGACCTTTCCTTTTTGTTATCCAAGAAATAGTATTGACAATTATGTGATTTAATGGAAATACGAGCTTTTATGTTTATCATTAAGAATGAAATTTGAATTGACATATAATTTTTTCGAGGTTATCCTTGACACTTCTTCACTTGAAAAGAAAATAATTATTTTTGAATTTATTTATATTGACTCGTAGAAAATATACAATTTCAGGATGAATGCGTAGTTTAAAATTCACAGTAATTTATTTTTTCTAAGGTCTCATTATTGCTAGAAATTTAGGTCAAAGTATTATTTAGACTTAAACTGATTAAACAAATTGAAATTCATATCTCTATAAAAATAATGTTAGCCGATGTCCTGAAATCTTTTTTTAAAACCATTTCGAAAATTTAATTTTTATCAATAAAATAGTACAAGGACAGAAAAAAGAAATAAAATTAAATATGTTGTAATTCCTGGAATGCGAAAATCTTTCTGTAAATATCTGATTGAAATTTTGTGTAAAATATTAAACAATTTATTGCTAAAAGGATTACAAAATATTTTATATATTAGTTAAGTTAAATGTATATCACATATAATTGGAAAATAATATCTTTTTGCATATTACTTTTATGACAGATGTTTATTGCAGATTTTACGAATGTCATCTTAAAAATTACAGAAATAGATTAATAAAAAAGTAAAAAAGAAATTAAGTAACTGTTTCCTCTAGGAATTTTAAAATTATTATTGTTTATGTAATGCTGAAATTTATCAGTATTTTGCTGTATATTATATTTTATATACTAAATGGTTTTCTATTCAATTATTTACATAATTTTTACATTAAAAGATGATCTTTTATAATATATACATACTTCTATTTTTTAACTGAGAAATAAAAATTAGATAGATTATGTCTATGGTAAATGTGAATCATTTACTTCAAATGAATTGAATTGTATGTACATAAACCTCAGTAGCAGCAAAAAATGAGTCTACTTTATGAACACTTCCAGAATGATAATTTCTGGACCACTCACGTGTTACTTGTGAATTTGATGAGTTAGCTTTTTGCTTCGTTGATCAAGCGAAAGAATGCTTCATAATACAAATAACAAAAATCTAATGAGAAAAGCATTGAAAGAATCACGTGATTCATTTTACTTTTGATGACGTCATTAATGGATGTATGAAGTTACAGATTTCCTTTCATGTGTATACGTCAACGTGGTCTTGAAAAGTAATTCCATATTTATGTTAATTATTTTTATTATATGCATTCTCTATCCAATGAAATTGAAGAAATTTAGTGCTTAAAAAAGAATACGCATGTAATGGTACTGTAATTGAATTTATTTCTAACAAATAAAGTATTTATTTAATGGATAAAATTTTTACACTGAAGAATAATTATTTCAGACATTTTATAGATAAAAGTAATATGGCTTATAATCAAAATAATAATTGAAAAAAATGTTTCTTATTTTCTGCTTTACATCAAAGCTTTCATCTAATTTAAATAATAAAGTTCTGCTTTACATCTAATTTTCGTAAAAGATTTGACAAAAGTGATCAAAATGCTAAATTATATAAACTATTATCAATACATAATTTACGTTTAGTTCAATTTATTTACGACTAAAAACACTCTGAGATATAACGAAAATATATCATTTTATTTAAAAAGTTATAATAAATTAGGTATGTATAAATTGAAATAAAATTTTACAATTTTCTACACATTATCAATAAATTATTGTTTTCAATTAGTTAATGAATCTAAGAAAATTACCATGTGTATATGATTTTGTGGCAGAGTTAATCAATTCTACTATCTATAATTTTTGCAATAGTGCAGAAGCTTAAAAATGGTAGGAATAAGTTTCCAAAAATCCTTTGAAGATAATGCATTCATTTTTGCTATTTCATTTTTATGTACTTTATAATATTATATTTTCCAAAATCGTTAATCAATCCATACTTTAATAAATTTTCAACGTCTAAAATCAACACAAGTCTTTAACTAAAGAATATAACAGCAGAATTTATCCAAACATTATGATAAGGTAAATATGCTAAAACGGTATTTAAATCGCATTTTTTTTCGTAATTAAGAATAGAACTTGCTACATATAAGCAACCAAATTAAAACTTAACATATCCATAGAACACCTAATTTAATATTATTACTCAGGACAGTCGACTAACTTGTCTTGTGGTCAGCGTGCCTGACTGCGGATAAGGAGTCCTGGGTTCGAATCCCGGTTCTGGCATAGATGTACTTTCTTTCTATATATATCTATCCTGTCATCGTCCTTTCCTTGAATGAATGAGGTGTGAATGGCTGCCTACCCTATAAACGGGAACCTATAGCAAGTGTGTAGAGCAAAGTCGTACTTTCACCTACATGGTGCTCTGATTAAAACGAAAAACACTCCCAATAGACTTAAGTCGCATTGCATAGCGAGCTTGGCTTGTACAAGTGTCATTAGTAAACAACAACAACTCAGGACAATGTGAAATTAATTTTTAGCACAAAAAATATGGCATTACAGAATTAAAAAATATTCAATACTAAGAGATAATTACTTTTATAGCTGGTGTAACTTGAAAATATTTTAAGATTTTAAATAAAATATTTTTATTGTCCTAATAAGGGTATAAACATACATGTCAAGTTTTCATCATTTCTAGTTCTACGCGTAACATTTTAAAGAAGATAAGAAAATTCTTATTTAAGTCTCATTTTCAAGTAAATACGATTTACAATCATGATTGCAATCTTAAATCATATTACTTCCGATTGCAGTCTATCTTTTCATATGCAGCATGGTTCTGCTCTTATCCTTGAGGGGGACAAAAATACACGTGAGCTAATGTATTATCACGTGAGTACCTTAAGGGACCTCTTAAATATTCGACCTATAGGAGGAAATAATACATCAAGAAACTTAAAATAATAAAAAAATATGTACGAAAAATGAGAAGTCAGTGAAAGTGAATGCTTAGACCCACACGTAGGCCACGTCGACCCTGCCTTCGGGCTGTGTTGTAATGTGGTAACACTACCCCTCCTTAAAGAGGGTCATATTTCGTAATCATAAAAGGGGGTATTCCGAGCATTCGGGTTCGGAATGAAACTGGTTGCACAGAAAGTGATTCTCGCCGAGGTAAATTTCACAATTTCTTAGAAATCAAACGACCTTGACGTAATTATACAGGATTTCGAGCTTCAGTTTGGTAATAGTGCTCATACCCTTGAGAGACATGTTCTAAAGTTTCAGAAAACCAACGCAAGAAAATTTTATCGGAAGATCAAGTTAATTTTTTTAACGATAAAATCATTCTGTGAAATCATCATTGAAGAAGAATTTAAAACGAGACATATTAGAATTTTCACATAAAAAGCACATATAAATTAAGCTGAATTTAAAGATTAGGTAAGAAATTTTCAAAATAATTTATTTCTCTTAAATTCATGGTATTTTTATGTGATAGAAATTTAATCTTGTGTAATTATCATTTTATGTAATTATATGTGTGTGGTGTTTCTTTATGTATCAATACATTTTTTGATATATTCAAATTTGAAGATTAATATGTTATCAAAATATTCTGTGGTTTTTTAAGAATTCTTTTTCTAAACTAAAAGAAAATGATTTACTTCTTCATAAAAAGTAAACCTCATGTAGAATTATTAATGCTTTAAATGGAAATGTTGTACCATGTTCTATATATTAAATTAAGTTTATGGAAATGTTTACCAGTAATATTATTAAACCAACGATTTGAAGATAATTTAAATATTTATCATAAATGAATCAGTTTATTGCTATATTGCTATGAAAACAACACTCTGATAAAGTAAATAAATTGTGAACATTTCATTCGTTTTTGCATTTTGCAAAAAAATAATTACTTAATTTGAAATATAGAATTCATCTATTTTTTGTGTCTTTATCTTCAAAATTGTCTTAGTATACAGAAATGATATCTCAAACATTTTATTTTAAATTTAACAATAAAATAACTATTTAAATTTTATTTTTAATTAATAATTCTTTAATGCAAATTTAAATATAAAGGAATTTCTGGTTTATTTTCTCTATTATACATGATTATTTAGTACCGCTTAGAGAAATGTTATTTTCTTTTATTTTTTTAATCTTAAAAGTACTTTAAGATTTAATCCTTGTAAGAAGGTTTGCACAATTTCTATTCAAAAGTCAAATTAGAGTTTATTTTTTAAACTTAATTACAGAGGAAATTTTTTTAACAAAATGTATGTTAAGCAGTATTTGGAATAATGAAAATAAAAAAGTAAAAATCAATCTGTAATCAAATACATTTTAAGTTAGGCGTCATATTTTGTTATTTATAAACAAGCAAATGATTTCATTTGTCTTAAAATTCTTAACCGAAGTGGATGTATATGTTAAATTTTGCATAAACACTTTGACTTTTAATAACATACAGTTTAATTTTAAGCTAAACAGTAACAGTTCAGATTTTGTTTTTGTAAACATTAACTTTGTTAAAAAAGTAAATTTTTTATTTCATGAATACCATTGGAACTTAATTTTTGGAATATAAGATATGCTATTCATTTTTTTTCATACTGTTAAATTTTTCGTAAATGATACTAACAAGAATTGCTTTCGGGGTAACAGAAATTATTTAGCAAATTTATAAGTGAATAAAGCAAATTTTAAATTGTAATATCAAATACAGACGCTTTAAAACCTTTGTTGACTTTATAATAATCAAATTATAATTTAAATGAGCATTTTTTATTTATTTAACATATTTTTAACTGTTAAGTCTACTTTTGAATTTCTCAATCAGTAACAAATTATATTTTCCTTTAACCTTTAACTATGACCATTACTAATGTCTTGTAAGTGTAAAGTATTAATAACTGTCTAGTAGAGTTCAAGGATATGGAAACAATTCTTTCCCCTCTCTAATCCCCAACTTGTCTTTTAAACAATTCTGTAAGACTTCCTCTAACATTGTTTGTCATTTTCTTGTGACATATCTATAGTTTATTTTCTTATTTTCTGTTGACATGAGAGACTTTCCCATTTATCATTGAAGAAAAAAGTTTTTTTAGGTCGTAAAATGATTTTGAAATTAAAAATGAATAAAAATATGCATTAAAAATGGGCATTTATGTAAATTAAAAATTTTTAATTATAAAAATGACCTACGAAATTTACTTGTTTGTTTTTTATTTTATGATAGGTTTCTAAGAAAATTTTAATTAATTCGTGATTTTTATGTTGATATTTTTAATTATATATAAGTATATGATTAGTAATATATAAAATTTATCAGTAGTCTAATTTATGTGAAAATATTTTTCTTTCATACCGAAAATTAATTTCAAGGATGTTTACTACAAAAACTAGTGCCTTATGATGATTAAAATTTTACAACGTTACAAATATTTTTGATAAATTATATTTACAATTGTTGAGAATAAAGTTTGATTTATACAAGTGGAAAAGGTCTTTTACTTTTTTACATGTAAAATAAGTAATATGTGTATTTAACTGTAATATTTTTCTTACAATTAATAAACATTCATTGAATTTTATGTATGATATAACCAATTAGTATGCCAACTGAATATCTCGTACCTCTGGTTTATGTAATTCTTATAACATGTTACTTAATCCTTTTCACTAACCTTGGAAAATTGCATATAATTAAGGGTAATACAACTTTTAAATTCCTAATAACTCGTTATGAAGGAGAACTTATATCTATATCTATCTACCTATATATATATACAGACACAAAAGTCAAATATATAATGAATTAAATTTCAGATCAAATAACATTTAGCATATTAATTCTTTTTACAATTTCCCCAGTTTTAATTGTAATATTATTCTAAATCAATTATCATAAATTATTGTGCGAAATACTTATTTAATTTAATTTGATCTTAATTTGGCTTAAATTGTTTCCGGAAATTTCATAACGGTGACAAGTTAATCTACTTTAGTCATATACAAATGAATAGTTTTAGTGTTCCCTGCCAATACATTAAGATACTTTCCAAAGACAAAATTTTATTCTTGTAAACAGAAATTTTAAATATGAACCCATCCTTTTATTTAAAAATTAACAATAAAAATGTTTGCGAAAAAGTGTCCTTTCTGTATTAAAATTTATATATTAAGCTAAAATTTCTTTTTTTATTTTAAATTTCCAAATTTAGAAAATGTGAAGCCTTATATAAATCACTTTATTTATTTTTTCCACTTTTAATTAGCCTCACGACCTTTTTTATGATTACTCTTGAAATCATTGTCATTCATCTAATGTTTTGATTCAAAGATCAAGTATTAAAGACAAATATTATAGTTTTTAAATATTCAAAGAAACATGCAGAATAAATGTTACTTGTAAATTATTTAAAGAGTTGCAGAATCAATAAGAAGATCATAATACAACAGAAATTTGTGTGATCTATTGAACATTATGAATCTATTTGAATTTGTTTTTTGCTTCTATTAAAATGAACACACCAAATCATCTTGAGTTTAACGGCTGCAATACTTTGTAGTTCTGAATTATTAGCAGATGTTCAATACTTATATGTTAGCATATTCTCCCCTAACATGCCATGAGCAAACAACATAAAAAATTGTTATCCATAAGAAAATTTAATGCTTATAAACTTTTTCAATTAAAGTGTCTTCTATTCTCGGAACTAATGTATTTTGTAAAATCCTTACTATGATGTTCCAAAGCCATTTTTGATTTAGAATTGAATATGTTAAAATATACTACCTTTTGACAGCCAATCACAATCTAATTTTCTATTTCAACCCAGTCTGCATTTACTGGGTTTTTGTGTTGCATTTTTTGACTATCACTATGCATACTATGAACAACTCTTATAACTTAAGAAATCAAAACAATATTACCAACTATTAACCATAAATTGGTTATTTATTTCGTTACAGTTGAGATCCTGATTACGTCATTTTATTGTGATTCTCATTGGTTTAATAAACCAATGACGTCGCATAACATTTCATTCACATCCCAATTGAAACGGCGTTGTAAATCCAACTTGTTTGCGAATTTGCTGCCTGCCTTCAAAGTGTATTCGTCGGGAGCCAGCAAACAAGGCAAAATTCATCATCGAATATCTGAGAATATTGTCGAAGCTAATTTTGTTAATAAAATGATTTCTTGTATAAGGAGAACCAAAGCATCTGTTTGAAAAGCCATCAACACATGGAGAAAAAAACAGCAGAAAAACCAAAATGAAAAAGTCTAGACAAAACATCCACTTTATAGTTAGTTTAAATCGGCCAGTACGATTTAAGTATTTTAAAAAATAAATTAATTAATCGAATTCTAAATTAATAATTGCAATATTTGCAAACAATCTGTTTTGAATCTTAAGACTATTGCATTTCTCACGAAAACATTAAATATTTTCTTTTAATTAATATTGCTGTAATTATAAAAAGCAGATTTGTAAAACATGAGCCCTAAAAGTTCGTAGAAAAAAAGTAAGCAAGATACTAAAAGTAAGTAAGAAATTTCCTACATATGACTTTGAAATCCATATATTTTATTTATTTCAATTAATCATAAGTCCATAAAATTACATATAAAGAGCAGTTGCAGCAATAAAAAAAATAACTGTTAACTTGAATGGAATGAGATTTCTATTATTTCTTAGTCATATTCTTCACAAGTATGATGTTTGATTACATGGAAATTTATCAATATTTATAGTTTATATCACAGTTAAATAATATTATTGTTAATATGATTCCTTATCCATAATTAAGTAATATTTCAAATCTATCATTTTAAACTCTGAATATCGACCACTGGTAATGAACCGTTTATTTAAGAGGCGAATACTCTTTAGAAGTTATTAATAAAACTACAAATAAATCAAATATACATGATAAATGACAACAATTCACGATAAACAACAGAAAAGCTAAAGTACTCCACAGATAAATTTAAAATTTATAATTTAAGTTAATTAGAGTTTGACAATGAAAAATAAAATAATCTTTTAAGTTTAAGTATAAATGTAACTTTGTAGGATTTTAAATAAATTTGGTATTATATTCTAAAATTTAAGCATTAATTTCTATCGGAATTAAAAACTATTTGTTATATGTGTAGCATTCTAACAACTGTTATCTAAATTTTAAGTCATTTAGCTCATGTTTCAGATATTTTTTAAAATTAACTTCAGATTTTTAAAGTAGGTTATCAAACTATGTTAAGGAAGTATAATGTCAAAAATCATATAAACATAAAAATAAAAAACATAAAAATCATATATCATAAAATGTCAAAAATCATATAAACAAAAATGCTTGTATATGAGTACATCTTGGAATTGAATGCTATTTTAAGATTCCTCCTTAAAATATCGTATAAAGAGAACTGTATATCCAATTAAAAATGTAATAAAAAGGAGCACCAGGAAATGTTAATTTTTTCTACATGAAATAAAACTACAACTGTATTTTTTCATTTATCGAGACGTGATCTTGAAAAATAATTAATTTTAATTAGCCATAAATTTATGAGAACATGAGATCCATTCTATGTAAATGAACTACACAAAGAATATTCAAAATAGCACTTTGTTATCATCAAGCTACACGTGACTCAAAGCATAAAAATAGTCGCCCGAGGAGTTTTGATTTCCTTTTTGAAAGCAATCATGATAACATCCCGTGACTTCTGAAATAAGTGAGGGTCAGACAGGTGATTCAAGATTCTGAAACGTCCGAATATTGACATCGAAGTACGTCATAAAAGCGTACTGACGTCAGAGGTAAAGCCCCTCTATCATTTTGATAGCTAAAGTAATTGTATTTCTAAGAAAAGGGGTTGGTTCGAACATTCTTTGCATCTTGATGATTTTATAACTGTCAAATATTTTCCTTTTCACTGTCAAGTTGGCATTCAAAAAACCAGTTTGCTGTTTGTTAGTGATAGTTTTTAATCATGCAAATATACATTTACTAACATGGACTTAGGGTTTTTTTGTTTTTTTTAAAATTAGTTTGAATAGCATTTCTTAAAAAGTAAGAAAAATGTAAGATAAGATTATGTTAATACAAATGGAACCTTATAACATTAATCATTATAATTTAAATAAAAAATAATTTTATATAAAAAAATCAATTATTATTAAAAGAGTTAATGAATTTGTTATTCAGAATTCACAACGTTAGAGGCAAAAGATATAATGCAAAATCTTAATTTTGAAAAACGATACTTCAATTATTTATATAAATCACTTAACAGTAAATTATGATTGAATAATTACTCTTTAAAATTACTGATTTTTCAAATTTAAAATTTCGTGTTTCTGAAATATTAAATTTAATATATACTTACAATACATGTTTTTCACATTTAATTATCAAATAAATTTTCATAACTTGAATAAAATAAGTTATGATTCAATAAATTTCGTGCTCAATCTTATTTACTTTAAAAATATATTCTCTCATTAAACTAATATAATGATTTACTAAGCTCACTTTATTATCAATTTGATCAAACTAATTTTAAAAATAAATTCTCTCATTAAACTAATAAAATGAATTATTACATCACATGATTTTATTAACATATTTATAAAGAAATAATTTTTTTCATTGTTATATATTTGTTTTAAAATTCCACCAACTATATATATTTATAATTGAAATTATGAAGTCAAATATTTATATAAAAGATATTTAAGAAAATTTTATTTTAATTTGCTTTCCTTAAGTTTGTGATATATTGGAATGACAAATTATATACTTTAATATTTTATTACTTAAAAATTTTATTAACGTTTTAATTTCAAATATTTGTAGAAGAATTAATATGTGTAGAGAAATTATGTAATAATATATTTATATACGGTGAATATTATGAAAAATTAAGTGAAAGATGTATATCGATGGATTAACAGTTTGATTAACAGTTTTTGGATAAAAGTAAGTTAAATAATTTAAAACAATATTTTAGTCTTTTATGTCCTACTATAGACAATTTTAATGAGATTTAAACGAGCTTCAGTCAAGTAACATTTAAAAACTTTTCTAAAACTAATATTTGGAAATAAAAACAAATCATGCTTTAAATCAATAATTTACTATATTTCGTAATTTTATTTTATATTATTAGAAACAACCAGATTTTCCAAGTCTAATGCTTTTTCATAATTATGAGGCAAAGACGTTAGCTAAATGGAAAATATTTTCCAGTTTATTCCTCATAGATATTTTCCTATGTATGATTCACAGTAAAATTGTTGAAATTGTTGATTAGGGTAAAATAAACCTTCAAGTTCAAAGAGCAACCTCACAGCGATTACAAAGAAAATCATTCATACTGGCATCTTATTTAAATATCCTTAATTTTTGTAATGGCGAGATTTTCGATTTTAATAATTAGAAAATTTTTCACTTCACTTGAAAATAGTTGCATAAGTAAAAGTTACCAATGCGGGTAAACAATTTTAAGTGCTTCAAACTTCAATACCACGGTGGAAAAGTAGTCACCTACGATTCACTTGAAAACCTGCTTTAATAAATTGCTTTAACTGTAACCCGTGGAGCGCGTCGACATAATTGCTTCTACTGTATGGGGAGTAAGAATTGTGAGATGAGAAAAACGAATTGTTGAATGCTCAAATCACTTAATAAATCTATTTCACCCAGCGAGATAGAAAGATTTTCAGATAATATAATCCGGTGTTTGCTGCTTGATTAAATAGTAATAAGCAAATTATATAATTTTTAATAATTTTGCTTTACTATCAAATTGACTTAGTCAACAATAAAAATATTGAAAAGTAATACCAAGCAAAATAAATTTTGAAATTTGTTTTAGAACACATTTAAGAGTTATTGAGATTTAAGTACTTAAAAATGTTATTTTTAAGAAACGTCATTTTTTTTAAAGTTTTAGATTTGATGACTTATTTGAAAGTTTTAATATTCCATAGTAAAACAGATTTTATTTTTATAAGTAAAATATTTTAGAGAAGTTTGAAGATTAAATGGTGTAATTTGAATAGAAAGTGAAGCGAAAACGCTTAGATATAAAGAAATGAAACTTATATTAGTTTGTTAATCATTGACTAACTTAAAATATAAAGTGTTTTCAAAGTTCATTTCAAAATTTTAACTACATAGTTTTAATTAAATTGAACAGTAATTAATGTTAAATTAAAATCCACTGTAAAATTTTTTATTTTAGGATTTAGTTACTTTAGGGAAACTACTTGTAAGAGAAATCTAATTACTCTAGAAGTAGAGACGGTTGGTTTTTCAATCTCTTTTAAAAATATCATTTTTACATAATAATTGAGGTTAGAGATACAATGTGTATGGGAACGGATACTTTCTACCTACAGGCATTTTATGGTAATTAATTTATTTTTTAAAAAAAATGGATATTTATTTTTTAGTTATTAAGAAAGTATTTTCCTTTGTAGCGAAAGATTTTACTCTTTTCTTTAATTGCTGACTATCGACATTGATATACAATTGGAGTCATAAAGGAATCCAAATGTATACCAATGTCGATAGTCAGCTATTAATGTGTTATTAAACACTGAATATACTAAAGTAATTTGAAGAAGTATCTTCAGCATTTAATGTGTTATTAAATGCTGAAGATACTAAAATATCTTCAATATTTAATAACTTCATAACTAAAAAGAATTGCGAAGCGTACTATGTATTATTCGAATTTCTTAGTTGATCTGTACGTGACACAATATTTAGTACAAAAGAATGTTTTGAACCGAGTTAAGTAAGTATCATCATTTTTTTTCAAAAACTAAGCACAATTTTCCCATTGGAAGTTACGTTCTGTTAATTGCAATATAAAGCCATAAAATCTTATTCATCTATAATTAATCATTGGAGTCTAGTACAGTTTTATTTATTTATTATTGCTAAAGTTTTCTGAAAAATGTACGAAATAACTTCCATATATAAATGATTTTCAAATAGTACTCGAAAGTAGAATTGATAATTGTTGATGATAAAAATGTAAAATATGTACAACATTTATATAATTTTCAGCACTATATTTATTATATTCACCCAAAATAGGCTTATTGAGTTTAAAAGTTTTTTTATTATTTTTTTTCAATCACTTCACGCTTCTTTTGTAGTATTTTAATCAAAATACTTTAATTTTAATTTAAGATCTTTAAATTTGTTTTTCCGGTTATAAAATTAAATTATAATGGCACAAAAGGGTTTTCATAAAGACTTCTTCACAAATTCTATAATTCTTATTTTATTCGGACAGATCCTTTTGTGCTTTTTTTAAAAGAAATAAAATATTCCTTTCATTATTGTGGAAATACATTATTTTGAAATCGTAAATTTTACTTTAAAGTTTAAATATTACTGATAAATTTAAATTCTTTAATATTTATTTGTAAGTTCATTAAATATATTTTCAGTTATATTTAAATTTTCGGTTAATTTTTTTCTAAGTTTTCCAAATAGGAAATATAATTAATAAAGTGTTAATATATGTAACAATAAAAGCTCACATAAATAATAATAACATTTAATGAAATAAATTTTTAGTTCATGCTGTATAGTATATGATAAATTAAAGCTAAGTTTTTATTTTTTTTTAAATTTGATACATGGATTAAAGTGAAATCAATTTTATAATACTAATCAATCCTTAATTATAAAAAATGAAAAATTACTTTTAAATTATGAGAAGAATTAAAATTGAGATTATGTAAGGAATATTTTTTATGGATTAACAATATTTTTACATAAAAAATATAGATTAAGATAAAATTTAACTAATTTAGTGTTACCCAATACTTGATTTTATAATCCAAATACAATGCTCTGAAGCTATTAGAGAGTTATATTTGATATTGTGAGTAAAGAATGTTTTTTAAGAGAGTAACAAGGTTTTTACATTAAAAAATGCGTGATGATTGCTAGAAGATGGGCAACGATGTAAGCCGTTAGTCTTCTGTTTGACCTACTTTAAAAATTGACCATTTTTCAGCTGTGCATGAGATTTGTTAAATTAGATAAGTAGAAAAAGGAAACAGAGAAAAATAAAATAAGGAAAACATAAGATTTTTCTATCAAATGAGTAAGTTCTTCTGGATTACCTTGGTGTCAAAGCGGACAAGGAAGTCACGTGGTTTCAAGTTTCGTCGACCTTGGCAGTTGACCATCATAGCTTACCGAGATGTTAAATGTCGGCTCAAAAGAGAGAAAATAAGATGAAATATTTACGGAAAAAATTTGTTTTATCCTTATTTTCTATGACCATTGCTTTCCTCTATTTAGTGGTAAATAATATTTTCAACTTTTCCCCATCTTAAGTACAACTCACTTTATTGTTTTGAATTAGAAGATGAGGAAACACTAATGTTTTAGTCAATAGTTTCATGTGATTCTGCAATTTACCGATAGAGGGCAATTATATTGCCCACCAATTTTGTATGCATATGAGGAAGAGACATATTTATGAAATTTCCTTAGTACCGAGTGAATGGTTTTGTCGCTATTGAATTAAAATTTTCCCTTTGTTTACCTTTGCTGTAAATTGTAACTCTTTCCCTAATGTTCATTAAAAGAGGTATCACTAAAAGAAATAGAATGTTATGAAATGAAACGTTTATTTTCAAAAGAAAATAAATCTTGGAAAATGTTAATAATATTATATAGCTTTCTTTAGAAGAAAACGAATAACTCTCTTGCCAAATTGCACTTTATATTTCTGGGAATTAAATCTTTTATTAATATCATTACTAATTTTATACCATTTATTTTCGTACTTGAAATGAAAGAATGGAATAAGACATATATTACATTGGTTTCTGAAATGTTGTGTGTTTATGCTTAACAACTATCCGAAAATAATTTTACTAAACATTTTATATGATTTATTATTTAAATTATATTAATTGTATACTTTTATATATATTTTCATAGTTGAAAGATATAATTATCATCCTAGTTTTAATAAATCATTTTTCATTATTATAATTATTAGTAAAAGTGTAATACAGCGTAATTTATGGTGAACTGATTAAAAGTTATTTTATTACACAAGTAATGGAAAAGTATTAGCAATTTAAAACAACACTAAAATGAACAAACAATAGAATTTTTAAAAATTAAACAAATCTTTTTCAATGAGTAAAATTGTGATAATTTTTAGATAATTTATAAGAAATACAAAATATTAATAGTATAGAATATGCAATGAGTTTTCCAATCATAGCAGTGAGGAAATGTTTGGACATGAAATAAGTCCTCATTTAATTCCTTATATTTGACTAAATATCCGCAAATAAACTATGCTATTTTTTCAAAATTAAATGAATTTAAAAATTTTTTAACATTGCTTAACATAATTTTATGTGAGATTTACATTATAAGAAGAATAATTATAACATTTGATGTGTCTTATCTATAAATAATTCCTTTGAACTCATTTTAGCAACTATTCATTTTAGTGGAACATTTTGTTTACCGAAAGCAAAACTATTTTATACTAAATGAAAAGCTAAATGAACCAACATATAACCCATGAATTAGTTTTCTTAAATTTTCTTATCAAACTTATGTACTTTGTTAAATTAATATTGAAGAATACTACACAGTTTAAAATTTATTATTCTAAATACCACGGATTTTGATCCGCGCTTTACGTATACTTACTGATTGTATTTAATCTAAAATAAAAAAATGTATTATTATTATATGAAAAATTTTATTTTGTGTATTATTACTAAATATTTATTCTGCTTATAGTAATTCCAAACTTTTGAATCAAAATAATTAATAATTTATAAGAAAATAGACATAGTTAATGAACTGTTTTCTATGTTATACAAAAATCCAAACTATATGCGTTCAATAAAATGTGAGCAAATAAGTCATGCTAAAAATGTATATCTTCTTCCTTGTATTTTCAACATTATCCGTTATTGATCAAACAATCTAATTCTATTATCATATTTTTTAATTATATTAAAGCTTTCAAGAATTATTTAATTTATACTATATAAACGAATTACTTAATATATTCTTAATATATATATACATATATATATATATATATATATATATATATATATATATATATATATATATATATATATATATATATATATATATATACACACACACATATATATATATATATATATATATATATATATATATATATATATATATATATATATATATATATATATATATATATATATATATATATATATATAGATTCAAGGTACAATATTTAGCTTTAAAATTTTAATTTTTGTTAGTATTCAAATGCAATTTTAATTTATACAATAATAATAGGCATTAATTTAAGGCACAAAATGAGTTTTTACATAAAAAAGGAACCTATATTTTAACTTTTTAGTTTTTACGGAGATTTTTTTAAATTTCTAATATGACAGCTTTTTCAATCAACATGTAAAATTTCTTTCTTCTTTTTTGTTTATCAAAACAAGTTTTAATCGACAAGACATTAAACTTTTTTTTCTTTTCTTCCTTTCATTTTATATCAAAGAGATCAAAATACTAATTAGGAACTATCTGGAAAATCGCATTCATTCAACTTTCATTTGATCGTTAGTTGAAAAAGCAGCTTTTCAAGCCTTTAATGCGAAGGTCTCTTATGCTATTGTTATTCTTCAAAACTATTTGAAGGTTATCGATTTTTTTTATAAGATATTATGTGAAATGTTCCATGCAGAGAAAACAATTAAAAGGATGAAGATAAAATCTTGATAAAGATTGCCAGTCAAAGTCAATGACAAGGCAAACAATTTAAAGCTGAAAGACCGACTCTCCAGATTCTAAACTCTCTAGAAACTCCTATAAGAAAGTTAAAAGAGGATTTTTGTTTATCTTTGTCAGTATAAATAGCAAATATATGAAGTGCAAAAGTATTGCTCTGTGTTGACAAAAATAATTTGGGAAAAAGGTAGATGAGTCAACATATACAAATATTATATTGTTACTTCTAGATTATGCAATAAGGTGTTAATTGGGACAAATAAAATTACTTCGTTTCATTTCAGACAGTTTCTTTTTCCCTGTTCAGACTTTTTTATTTTAATAAGTCTCGATTAAGAAAATATGTTTTCAAAGCAAATCTTAATCTTTATTTACTAATTTACAGTTTCTGATCGAATAAGCAAAGAGCAAAAATATTCTATCAGAAAATACAATTTATTTCAATATTTTGATTCCAAAATGAAAATCTCAGAAATTCGTTGTAAAAATTCATATTTATTAACCCAAAATTTATTGTTTAAAAATAATTATTACTTAAGTTTATTTCAAAATAGCAAACTACGAAAATAGATTTTAAAATTTCTTTTATGTGCGTAAAAGCATGAGCGTTGCTTAATATATTATGAAAGCTTACAAGTATATACAAGTTACTTACAATCGAGTATTTGAACTTGCATACTATGTTGTCAGAAATAAATAAATATTTGAAACCTATAAATATTTATTATTTAAAAGTTTTAAAGTTATAAAACAATAAATTTATTAGATTGCTTATTTTTGATATAATTATCTTATCATTATATTAATATTATTAGCTTAGTTATATTTTAATACATTACATTTGATGAATGCATGGTAAGGTAAAATAATAAATAAATAAATGAATGGATACGTAAGATAAAATAATGAATAATAATTACGAATGAATTAATTTTCATTCAACATTTATAAATTAAAAAACAATAGTTGAAATATTTTAAGAAAATATAGGAAATGATAAAAACATTATTATAAATGTATAATATAAATTTCTGAATTTTCCATCTTATGGAAAATGTTTTAGAATGAAGAGTATATATATATATTATGTATATACATTCAAAAAATTGACTGAAGAAATAGAGTAAAATTTTATCAGATCCAGAAAATTAACATATATAAATTCACAGTTTTATTCAGTAAATACATTTAATGTGAAATTTGTTAAAGATAGGAAAAATATTTCACGTTATTTAAAAAAACTTTGCTTTGAAATTTTTCTTTATATTGTTTATTTGAAACAATTGAAACTTTTCAGATTTAAAATACAGTAGCATATGATATTAACTGATTTATATAATAAACATATAAAATGTGCTTAATTTTAAATACGAAAATTACTTTTTTATTTGTTATATAAACTATTATTTTGATATTAAATATCGATAATTTATTTTAAATTAAATTTGGAGTTTTAATTTTTCCTTCATTACAGCAAAAAGAGTTTTTTTTATCACATTACACTTTAACTTGCTAATTTACATGAATATTGTGATCACGAAAATTTGTTGTAAAACCAATGAAAGGAAACTTTCATTCTGAGCAAATATTTGAACTGTATAAATTCACACACCTTTTTTAAATATTTACAATCTTTTATAACATCAAGGTTTAAAACAAGAAACAAATTTATTTGCTCATGAAAATAATGTTCTAAATTATTCATCAAATGTTCTCATTGAAATTTAAATTTTATATTAAATATGAATTTATAACATTGTTTCAAGAAAAATAATATTTGTTTATAAAATCACAATTTGTGTGATTTTAATAATTACATAATATTGAAAATTTTAATGTCATTTAAAATTGAAAAAATCATGAAACACGTTTCATTTTACATTCCCAATAAAATTGATAAATTTGCTCTTACTAAGGCTTATTAAAATATAATTAAATAATGAATCAGTCTATGTAAATATATTTGGAAATTCTTGTGTTTTTGAATTTGTTGAGCTTATACTGAATTTGTTATTAAATGTTATGCTGAATTTCAGTTTAACTGAATAAAAATATTACTTGAATAAATTAACGCTACTAACTTTAAATACTGATTCTGAAAGCAATATTTGTTAATAAACTAATTATAAATATTTCAGTTTTCTTTCTCACAACATAATGTTATTAAATTTCATTTAAGAACAAAAAATATTTAAAATACATTCATATGTTGATTAAAAAATTCGTGCAAATTTGTATTTAGTTAAAAATTTTTATTTAATAAATTACAAATCTGGAACGATTGCTCATAATTTATAGTAAATAAATTATGAAGCGATATTTATTATTTTGAATAAAATGCTTTATAATAATTTGCATTTAAAATCAAATTTAATAATATTTTTTATTATGAAATTATTTATTTAATGACAGATCGTTTATAATTTTAATTTTTTAAATATTTGCAATTGTTAATTTTCTGAAACATTTAAAAATTTTTTGGATACTTTTTGCTTACAAAAGAAATTAAAATACTATATGCTTTTAATAATGATTGCTATATATTTTGCTTTTAATGATTTGCGTGCTTTATTAATTTAATATACATAAACAAAGCACATAATGAAGTAAACTGAATTTCATTTTTATAATTTTCATTATTTCTTAGTTATTCATTTTATTCTAGAGATAAATATTAAAAACTTTCTCTGGTAGAAATTATACTCATGAGATATTATTTATGACATTTGCATTAAAAGTCAGATTTATTATAATATTTGTTTGAATGATGAACTTGTAGTTTGAATAAAATTTTATATTAATAGCCATTCAGGACTTATTCAGGACCTGAATTAATTCAATGTTGGACCACATTGAATTAATTCATAGACTTATTAAAAAAGTTATAACTATTTAAAGTAATTACTACTTAAGATTAACTCATAAACTTTAAATATAGAAAATTTTGTAGCAATAATGCAAAAACTGTGGGTCACATTTAATTTACTTTCAAACCTTTTAATACTTTTACATAATAGCACTGACATTATTTCAATTATTTGAAAATTATCAATTACTTGAAACAATCATCAAGAAATTAACTAGTATTTTAAACAAAGAATTAGATCAGTAATTGATAAGTTTTAAAGTAATGATTTTATTTGATAAGTGTTTCAAGTAGCTCTCTCTTTCTTTAGTTGCAGTCATTACTCTCATTCTGTAAGCAAAATATCTTAGTAAATGAAATGTAGTATGTTCTATAAGTTTCATCAAAAGTTCTTCCATAATCTTGATGGGGTTCATATAGGTTAATAATTAAAAATGCAGTTTTCTTATACTGGTACAAAAAGCTTTCAGTTTTAACTAAAAATAATTCGCTTAAGATTTAAATTATTTTACAGCACTTAGAGAATATTTATATTTCCAATATTTGAGCCCATTGTACAGTTGTAAAAGTATAGCTTCTTTTTAATATGTTTATTTTGTCAATGAAATGATACTATGATGTTTTTAACGAGCACTCATACATAAAGAATACATATGTTGAAATAAAATTAATTGAAATTTATAAATTGGTAATTTAAACTCTAAAAATGACTCTTTGAAAGAAATACATATTAGGAGTTTTAAATTATTAGATTACTCGTTAATTAAAAAGTACTTTAATTTTGTATAAATAAATCTAATTTCTGTGTTCTTTAAAATTTGCTGATTTTTATTTTGTGCTATTTTAAGTTTAATGCCTTAGTCTTATAAGACTTAGATGCAATGCTTGGCTCATGAAATTTTATGCTGAAATTTTTCTTATAATAGGCATTATACTAATATTAAAGCTTGAAAAATATGGATCATGAGAAGCTTTATGTTTGTAATTGAACAAATAAATACTTTATCATATAATTATATAAATGATTAGGTTCAAGCATCTATAAAACTCATAAAACATGATTACCAATGCACTAAATATCAAGATGAAAAAGGTGATTCTATGATAATTTAATAATAAAATTATTAAAACGATCTAAATTTCATTGAAAATCAGTTATTTCATTAATTACAGAAAATTCATTCGGTTAATTTTGGTATAATATCAATGATGACTTGTTTTTTAAAAAAATAATTTTTTAATGTAAAAATTTATCATAAGAATGTGTTTCTGCCATAATTATTATAAGAAAAATTTACTTCTACATTTTATAATATTATTAATTCTTAATATTATTTTCAATTTACATTTTCTCGATTAATTGCTATTAAAGATTAATTACATTTGATGTATTGGTTAATTAAAAAATTGCCTTGTATTTATGACATTTTTGTCAATTTTCATATTTTCATCATTGGTCAGATGACTAATATACTTGATACTTGCAAATAATACAAACCACTATTTCATAATTCTTGTTGAAATAAAGAACCCAGACATATATATTAGCTCTAATCAGATTGATAATATTTTACTTATATGACCTTGTGAAGTCCTTTTTATATATTATGTTGTTCACTAGAACTCATTATTTCAGTTAAATTATTTCATGAATTTTTTAATAATATGTAGTATACTACGTTTTTTCATCAGTATGCAGCCTTATCATGAATAAATTGACTGAAATAAACATTTGCTTCCTTCATGATCCTCATTTTTGATAATGAACTCATTAAAAGTGTACAATTCATGTTGGAATAAGAGAATAAATTGCATATCTGGGAACATTGTATTTCCAGGTAGAGCATAACCTTGATTAAAAGAAACCCCGCAAAAGCGGTTATTATTTTAAAGTCTTATTTGTTTCTGTTGTTATTTTACTTTGCACCGGAGAAAGTGACGTAACAAAGGCGATGGAACCGGTTTCGTAGAGAGAAAACCCAGGGGGAAGGGGTATGAAAAAGTTGTTATCCATGGCGACGAGCGACGAAAGAGTTACTCACTCATAGGAAGCACCACACTACGTTTCATGCCGCTCATCCACAGCAGTCTCCAAAGGAAGCCAACGTTACCAGTAGACCCCAGTCTATCGAAAGTTAGCAGTGAAAGCGCGAGTTTGGCGCTCGGATAAACAAAACTGCATCACATTCTCAAACCCTGGCGCAAGCCTTGGTGGCTTGCGATTAAGGACTTCGGTCCATAAGACAGTGAATCTACAGTATTTTTTTTCTCATCAAGTGACTTCACCTTATTCAAACACCATCTACTTCCGATATTTTTTCTTCAGTTCGACTTATTTACTCCTCTATCTCACTGGACACGATGACGACTGGAACAGGTAAGCTGTTTACTTTCCTTTTAAGTGGCTTTGTTCTCTTTTACTAGTTGCCGTCGATTAACTTCTTTTTCTTTACGTTTCACTTTCTTTCTTCCCCCCACATTCTGATCTACTTAACGAATTGGATATTTACACTTCCGATGGAGCTTGTCCCGGTTTCTTTCTGCGAAAGGGAACTTTATTCTCGTTCTCTTTCACAACCGCTCTGGTCTCTTAACTGTTCTTGTGTCGAGCGTGAAAAATATTGATTGCTGACTGCTTTACGTTTGTTTGTGTTTATTTGGTTGCGCCGTTTTTTCGGCGCGGTTTGCGTGATGGACACTAGATTCCCTGAATGATTTTTCTCTTTCTTTATCGACGTCAGCAGTTAAATTTCATCAGATAGTTCCTATGAGTAGTCATAGTACACTTAGTATCGATAGCTTGTGATTATGATAAGTTTGGTGTTTAAGTGCTGGATCTTAATACTAAATGGATTACCTGTATCGATATGTGCTTATATGGATACATAGTAATTTTAAGATAGCATCCAAAATGTGTCCGTTAGTGTCATGGAAACCAGGTAAGAATTTTGAACTTTAGAGTTAATGTCATGAAAATAAGTCTATATTTTCAATAGTTTCATATGATAAAAAGCAAAATTTATGAAATAACCGAATGTTTTATTAAAAATATTTTTGTATAATATAAATATACTACTATTACTAGGATTATTGTTGACATATGTTTTGCACAATACTGTGACTTACATACTTCCTAACCCATTTTTAAAAGGTAAATAGGCTTCAAGAAAGTATACATTTCAAGCATTGTATTATTTTATTTTTTTAAAATGTGGCTTAAGTATATACAAATATTCACAATGTTTAAGCATTATTAGAAGACATTCTCGTGCATGACTCTTGAAGGCAAAACGCAATTTCACCCAGAAGTCAAGTATCTCTTTAAAACAATGAAAAAGCTATTTTGCCCAATTTGTTTCATTGTTTAATCTTGTTCATTGAGTTTAACTTTTTGTGATGATAGACTTTCTGATCGCTAAATGTCTGCCTTTGTTTATTGATCATTCATAGTCGTGTGTAGTTCATGCTGAAGTTTGTGGATTAAGGTTGCACGTGTATCTATGAGGAAAAGATATTAAATGTCAACATCCACATTCAGAAGAATCCCATTCTTCTAACTTCCGCGTTCATCCTTTGAACTTGGGAAGAGAAAAAGGAAGTATTCAATGGCAGAATGCAGCTGATTTACTGCAGACAAAACAAAAGTAGCTTATTAATTATGTTTCAACAATTAATGCAGAAAAATTAATGAAATATAAAGCCTGAGACAACAGTGACAGAAGTTTTTCATATATGTTGATTAATGATCAATAAATGATTTTTCAATATTTCTGTGTGCAAAATAAGTAAATAGCTTAATATGACTGTTCTTTGTAAAACTCATTGAAAATAAATTTTTCTCAGCATCTTTAAATTTCATCTATTTGCAGATTTCGCGAAAAATAATATAAATGTACTTTATTTAAATTTTATGACATACAATTTGATGACATTTTGTGTTTGAATTTTAAACTATACAAAAAAATGTGAAAATATATTTGAATTGCTTCTATCCGTATTTTACTGGCTGGCATATTTAGATTTTCGTAACATGCAAAAATGCGAAAGATAACATTCTTTTCCTTTTCTTTAAGGCAATTTTAAGAAAAAAACCAGTTTGTTAAGAATTTCATGTGAATCTTTCTAATCTTGTTTCGCTTTTTTTTCAGGGAAGAGGAACCATAAAAAAGATTTTAATTTTTTTATTTCGCAAGAATTTATTTCATTTGGGCAATTACCAGAAAGAATTTTAAGATCTACAATTTAAAAGTTATCAACATCTTTGGTGCCACATTTCATAGGACTTTAATTGCTTAATTGCTACTCAGAATTCGGCAAAAAGTGTTTAGTTCTTGTTTTTCTAATTTTATTTTCAATTGCTTATTTTTTAAATTTTGCGAATTTATTATTTATAAATGAAACTTAAAATCTAGTTTATTCCTTATTTCATACAATAGAAATAAAATGCAGAAAATGGTATTTGAAAAGAAATACATATTTTTGCCATACAGCTTTAAAAACTATCATGACTTGCTAAGCATACTGAAATATTGCTATTTAAATTAGAGTTTAGATAAATTCCTGTCATGTTATTTTATATGCATAAATTTTAATTCCGAAACAAATTTTATTACAAATTTAGGAGACTGAAAAGGAATTTTTAATGATTAATGAATTTGAAACATATCTGAAACGTTTTTACAGCGTACTAAAATGATAAGAATGTATAAAAATAGAAATGCAATGTAGAGATGACCTTTCTAAACTATGTCTAGCAGAGAAAATTGATTAATTATTCTGTAACATAATTAATTTATTGTTACTGTCTTATTGCTGTCGCCTCTTTAGTTGCTTAAACATAATAGAATAAACATTTTGCTGAAACTGCTGCAAAATGCTTAAAACATTCTCATAATGCAAAATATTTCCAGTGAGTATTTACTGAAATATGTTTTAAGTAATCATTAAGCATTTATGTATGTTTATTTTGTTGAAAATAAAATTACATAATGCCATATTTTATTCCAAATTTTGGCTAATTATCAAGCATATGCGCAAAGTATTATTATGATACTTTTATGAAAATGAAAACATATATTTTTAGCTAGAAAAAACATTAAATTGTTTGAAAATTGTTATTCTCTTATTTATTTGAATCTGCAGATATATGATTTTAAAAGTTATTTAGTGAAATTGTCATCTTCAGAACATATATTTAATAATGCATTAAGTATTTTTTAGTATTAATTTGGGACTTTTTGTTCAATAAATTTTATATTATGAATTTCACAAGTACTAAGAAAAAAATCTTATTTAAAACTACAAAATATTTTTGCAATGTTCTTAATGACTTCCAAAATATATACCGTTATCTTTTACATTAAAAATGCATAAAGTATGCAGAAATATTCAACATTATGTGGAGCTTGCAACTATGTTCATTTTTTCTCTTAGGTTTTACTGATTAATTATAGGTATTTAATTACCCTATATAGCAAAATGAACAATGGATTTATTCGATATGTTTACTAAATATATTTCTGCAACATTTTTAATCATAAATTTTGATTTAATATTATACAGTAGTTTTCGCAATAATGATGTGTCGAACGTAAACAAAATTAAAATAATTAGCATGCAAACTATTGTTTTGAATGTATGCATAGACAAGTATTTTTAATCAGTAAAAATATTTATTGTTCAATCATTTATTCGAAGCTTTATTTGCTTATAAATACATTTTTCAAATTTTCAAGCAATTATTTAATATTAATATTCTATATTTCACTTGTTCATCTTTTTGCTTCATTTAATATTCTCAGATTTAAAAATAAATAAAAATATCCTTATAGCTTGTGTTTTTTAGTTTAACGATCAATCAACAATGTTGATTGATATATGTGATAATTTTCGAGGTTATAATTTTATTGATATGCAATGCAATCAGTGTTAATTTTCATTTATGTTAATCATTAAGTTTTCACTGCTAATTATTATATTTAAACCCAGTTTTGAGTGTGTGGAAGAAAACAATCCTGCTCTCAAGGTCTCAGTTATTTTTTAACCAATTGTTTGTGCAAAAGTGTGAAAACATTATCATATACATCTTATACATATTTACCTATACATATTTTCATTCTGTTCATAGAATTATTTTTAATAAGTCGAACCTCGAATTTTATTGATTTTTAAACCTGAACTCAAATCATAAAATTTTCTCAAGATTTTGAAATTGTTTAATCAGATATCATCATTTAAGCAATAATGAGAAGACAGATATTTATAAAAAGTTAATTGAAATATAAGGTATAAATAGAGAGAGAGAGAGATTTTTAGTATCCATTAAGCTAAGCATATTATTGAAAAATCTTAATCTAAATTTTTAATGATTAAAATAATGTTATCAATTAATCTAATATCATATTAATCACCTCTGTTGATTGTTTCATAACATATGAAAATTTGAGTAAAGATTAAGTAACATAGTCTCTAAAAATTTAAAATGTAATATATTTAAAGATTATATTCCCTATGCAGATGTGTTTGAACTAACTATAATTTAATCTCTCTTCTCTCTATTAGCTTATTTATACAAATTATTATAATTTTACATTCACCTATATATTAGAAATCTAACTGTAGTTATGTAATTAAAAGTGATGTTGGAAATTATTTGCTAATTAGAATATTTGTTTTCAAAACAAATATTTATCATATAATATATTCAAAAATAAATATATAATAAAAAACAACAAAAATAAATACGAAATTAATCTTTGCACATTCCTTTAAATATTAAGGGAAAATGCTTTCAGAAAATGGATTGAGATTAAATTAATTTATTATGAGATTAACTCCCGCAAATTACATAAAAAACTGAAGAGACTTATTAATAAAATGTATTTTGTTTACCAGATAATAATAATAGTACACAAAAAATTTTATTAAAGTCAAAATTCGGAATATTGTTTAATTTCACATTAAGATATAAAAGAAGAAAAACTGTTGATATGTAAACATCATTTTAGAGTAACTAAAATTTATTCAGTAAAAATTTGAACATTTTCATTTTAATTATAATAAAAATTAACTAAATTGTATCTGGAATATTTAACATACAATTTTAATGTTCGCAAAATATCCCTTTTCACAAAAATTATTTATTTTACGTAAAATATTTCTATATTAGATTTTTATTTTTCTAAACATTAGTAAAGAGTCAGAGCGTAGATATATTACAGTTTTCAATAGTATTGTTCGGTGAGAATTTGTACACTTTATTATGTACGCATAATTTGTAATAAGCTTTGATATATATGATTAATGCTGAAAAATATAAAAACAGTTTATAAAGATTTATCGCATTAAATGCAAATTTGAATTTTATATACAATATTTATAAATTTTGTAAAGGTATTCATAAACATTATCTTCAAAACTATTATTGTAAAACTAACTACGTTATTGCTTTATGAAGCTTATCTTTTAATGTTACATTCATTCTACATTAAGAAATTGCTTTAGATAGGCTTACAACGTATGTAAATGATTCACATTAGTTTTGGTGGGACGGCTCATTATATTTAAAATATTGATTATAGAGGAGCGTTGGGAATTCATTAAAGTTTGATTAAAGTCGTCAATACAAATTTTTGAACCTTTATTTACAAGAAAATAATTTCTGTATAATATAACTACATTTTGAATTATAAAAAAATTAAGTACGATGTAACTATATATTAGGGGTCAGTAATGAGTCGTATTTTTTTAAATCTAAAATCCAACTATATCCTTTCGAAAATTTATATAATATATTTTACACGTTTATTTCTTTTAACCACTAACATTGAACAATCTTTCGCTCATAAATATATTTTACGCAGAAACAAAGCAATATAAAACATCAATTCATCAGTATTGAATTAGTTAAGAAGTTTAAATTTATTAAGATAACATTCTTATTTATAGGAAGTATTTTATGAAAAATCTGTTTTAATTTTAATACTTTCCTATGAACGTTAAGTTACAAAACATTTAACAACTATTATGCAAAATGTATAATTTTATTTATAAAATAATACAAACGTTTACACTTGCTTTAAAAACTTATTTAGTTATTATAAAAATTAATTATGTTATACTGATGCTTTATATACACTTTTGCTAGATTTTTTTAAATTTTATACTTTAAATTTTGAATTGGAATTATGTAAATAGATTATAAAATATATTCTAAGAAAAATATACAATCCTTCATAAAAATATATGCAATGTTTTGCAGAAATTATTTTCACCATTTCAGGCATCTGAAACATGTGAAATATCTTTATTTTCACAAAATGCATGCAAGTTTTCAAAACTGCATTTATATGACTAATATTTGCTAATATATATAATAATTTTATGTTCTTGAATTGACATTGCTCAACACGATAAAGAGCATTATTTTTCATTACTGTCTTCATATCAGCTGTTTATTAATGCGACAGTTGTAAACTATTTCTCAAGATGAGCGGAAATACTAGTTTGAAAATCTTTCCGTCGGAAACGGGTGAGAAATGCCGTTCAACTGACTGTCAGGAAACAAACAATTGATTAAATACAGTTCCAAACCATCTTGCGTAGTGCCTTAGGACAGCATAACTCGTTTATTTCAACACAGAGCCAGAAGCATTGCACTTATTCATGCCTTCCTGTAATGTGTACCGCTTAAATAAATGAAACTGCTTTTTAAAACTCATAATTCTGTGAAGAAAAATGTAAGAGAATTTAAGTTATTCCTATTATTATTTATTTGGGATAAATTTTCCTGTAAATTATGAGAGTGATGTGTTAAAATTTAATGCATAAAATATTTCAATCCTAAATAAATTTTTTTTTAAATATTTTTATAGAGAGTAATGTTAGAATCGAATTAAAAGTTTAATTATTAAATCAACAGCTACACATCATAATATTTAAATTATGTTTTTTAATTTAGATTTAAGGTAATTATATTAGATAAGATTTTAATTAATTATATTAGATTTTAATTAAATTGCTATATTTATTAACCTAGTTTGAAGTTTTTTTGGTAAGACTTTTGAGTATTTTTATATATATTTTATAAATTTTCTAAAGCCTTAGAATTTAATCTCAGTGTTTTGTGTTTGTCCTTTTAGGCACTTTCAGCTTTCTAAAACTAATTTACTTTTTTAAAGTCATGTACCTAAAATTTAAATAAGAAATTAAAAATTTTGTTATTAGAAAGCACAATTACATAAAAATAAAAATATGGAAAAATAATTTCAAATTCATACATAAAAAATAGTTTTATAATTCAAAGTTTATTACCTGTTGGTAGAAAATTACAGCAATGGTAGATTTATTTGAAATTTTGTCATTTTAGCTTAAACATAACATTACCTAATGAATGGTACAAACTGTTATTCATTACTAGTTTTTAAAATTTCTGTTTAACTTGTAGGAAAATAATTAAAAATAACATTCAATATTCAAGAAGAAAAATATTCATCTAAAAATGTTTCTTAGGGATTATTTAAATTTTTAATCAGTTTTTTCTAATGGAGAATCATTTTTAATAATATTTCTAATTTTTCTGTTTTGCAGTGTAAAACTATATATATATCACTTTTATATATAACCCTTTTTAGCTTGAGCAATATTATTGTTATTTATAAAAGTTTTGATTAAATTTTAAATATGAACACACTTATTTAATTTATATTTTGCGCATTTTTTAAAAAGATTTTAAACATTTCTTTGACGATATTCTTCACAGGAATAATATAACGTTTTAGCAAAATTTAATATTCTTTCGCAAAATGAATTAGAAATTGATAAAGACGAAACTAAGAAATCCAATTATCAATGAATTAAAAAATTGTAATATTATATGAGTTAAAAATATAAACTATTTAAACTGATTCTTTTTCCTTTATCCTATCAATTAATTTCTTTGCTTTCTTTTTTCATTTCTATAAAATTTTAATTTTAAAAGTAGTATTCTATACCTAACCCTAACTTTAAAAAAAGCTCTATAACTAGATACAGTAACAAATATTTGACTTTTTATTATTTTTTTTTTAAAAAAAATATAAGCTACTTATTTAGGACTGAATTTTCTAGAATATGCATCCAAAATTTAATGAAATATCTAAGTAGGCATATATTTAACATTTATTAAATTTTTTTTTATTTAGTATTCAATATCAGTATTTGCTATTTTGGCACAGTACATCATTACAAAACATTGGTAATCATTGGGTAGCTACTCTAGTTATCTTCATTTATAAAGTACAGTTTTTTGGTATTGATCAAACAATGGTTATATGAAGAAATCAAGATCAATGTAATAAATCATTAATAATTTCTTTCCAAGCAAATGTCACAATTTTTCTCAAGTTCTCAATTTTTGGTGCAATGTAAGTTGCCATAGGAACGATTCTTATCTTGAGCGTAACTTCATTAATTCGTGATGTAAGATCTATTTACCTTATTATTTTATTAGCTCTTATCACGAAAAGGGATTTCTAAATTTCTCTTGAAATCCAAGCAAAAAATTATTTTAATACATTCAAAAGAATTAGTACAAAGAATTATAATTAATATGTGGTTTTTAGCTAAAACATAGCTCTAAAGCATGATGTATTGACAATTTTTATTACGTTTTAAAATTAAGCTTGTGTACACTATTGTTGCAACATTACAGAGCCATTTTAAATACAAACATTACTACAGAGCCATTTTTAAATACACCATACTAACATTACAGAGCCAGTTTTGAAAATTAAACCACACAAAAAGTTATAATTACTTTCTTATAGTACTTTAGCAATTTTTTATTATAAAAAATTATGGCTTTTATTAAAAAATGTAATTTTTTGGCAATGTTGATAGTATATATATATATATATATATATATATATATATATATATATATATATATATATATATATATATATATATATATATATATATATATATATATATATATATATATATATATATATATATATATGAATAACATAGAAAAAGATGTTTAATAATAATGAGACTATTTCAATACTAGAATCGTTCCATTGAAACATTCACGAATGTAAAAATTACATATATTTAAAATTACTTAATAGAAAAGTCATTTAAATTCATTGCACTCCTTAAATCTTTTTCAGCTAAATGGAATAAAAAACTAATTCCTTTGCTATATTTAGAAAACTCTTGAAATTATTCAAAATTTACTGAAAGACAATCTAACTGAATAAATTGCTTAATGTAATTTGTGAATTATTTCATTTTATAATACAATAATTTTATTAGCTACTCATAAATAATACATTAATTTTATTAGCATAATAATTTTAACGATTTAATATATATATATATATATATATATATATATATATATATATATATACTGGATACTTACTATATGATCCTAAATAACTAGATTTAAATTTTGTCGTTTGAGCTCCAAGTCAAAATTTTACTATCTTCAAGGGATTTTCTTAGTTTCCCAATGAAAAAACTAACTAAAGTTTTTGACTCATGGATAAAAATTTTGATTTTCAATTATGATGTTATATGGTTATTTTCAAATAATTAAGCACTCGAAAATTTTATCATTGGCTGGTGATTGTATACATATTGTCTTTTTTGTGTTGTTTTTAGAGGTCCATAAGGTTTGACTGAAATGAGCATTTTTGATGTACATAGAAATTTCATTTTAATTCGTACAATTTCGATATTTTATACTAATTTAATAGGTGATTAAAAGTTTTAATAACGAATTCTATAAGTTTCGCTCAAATGCAATACTTACTAAACATAACACTAAACAGTGGAATATCATCATAACAACATGCTTATTATTTAATATCTTTACAGTATTTTTGCGTTAATAATTTAATTTTTTACGATTCATAGCAATGTTATTTGATTAAGTTTTAAAATTTTGAAAATCAAATTTAAAACAAAAAGCAATTTTAGAACTTAAATACTTAGCCTCAATCGAAATAATATATAAAACACAATATATGTAACATTCTAAATTTTAACTCGAGAAATGGACCTAAAATGTTAGATTTATCCCACAAATTTTACTTCCCAATATTTTTTAGCACATCTGTATAACTCGAAAGTTAAAAAAGTATCTATGAATAATATATTTATGTTAAATTCAATTGCAAATTTGAGTGGATTATTTCATCATTAAAATGTTTATTATAACGTTAAAATCTATTCACTTTGAGTGTTCTTTAACTTTATTCATCTGATAATTCTTAAAAAAATGAAAAAGTGTTTGAAGTTGAAAATTAAATATTAATGAATTGATAATTTTGGAAATCTTCTAATATCTCATTTCACAATTTGTCAATAGGAAGTCTAACTTGGTTAAAAATTTGTAACTATTTTTATTCAGATTTCTGCTTTTGATGTAATATTGAGAAGGTAAATATTCTCAGACACAGTAAAATTATAAAAATTGAACAATCTCAAATTCTAACCATATTTGATTTCTGAATAAGATTTTTATTTAAAATAAAAGCACTACAAAACTCAAAACATTTTATTGACTAGAAATTCGTTAAAATTTATCACCAAAATGTATTCTATTGATTGATTTCTTGATAATTTACGCTAAATTATTCAACTTCATAAAAATTTTAATATTAAAACTCAAAACTTCATTCTATTAAGTTTAACTTTTTCATTCAGCTTCATCCTCAAAAACACAAATTTTTTATATAATTTTAAGTATTTTACATTTATGGGACATGATTCACAATGAGTAGTAAAATTCAAATTAATTGGTTCATGACGATAAAAAATATATATATTACAAGAATATACTTACACTATAAAAATTGGACAGTAAATGTAAAGACTTGAATAGGTACAGTTAATTCTTCAACTTTATATAATGCTTCCTAAGTTAAATGCTTTTTTTGTGAAAATGCTAAAAATATTCCATTTGTTCTGGATTTTACACTTTCCAATATTTATGAAAATGCTTTCCCACTGTTAAAAATGGTATTAAAATTATAGATTTATATCACTTATTAAAAAAATTATATCACTGAATAAAAAATAGATTTATATCATTTTAGATCTAATTTCTTTAAAGAAAAAATGATATAAAGTACTCAGTTCAGGGCCAATATATGTAAGGAATATAATTCCTTTTCAATTCTATAGTTGACATAAAACAAGATAAGTATTTAACTCATTAAGCAATTCACTTTTTATTATTAAAAGTAATCTATAGCTGATTAATCTGCTATTGAAATGTTTAAAAATTTTTATCGTTTACATTGTCATAAAAATGCTTTACAGCTGTGTATTAATCGAATTACATATTTTTAATTGGCACAGGTGCCGTATAATCCATGATTCCAAATTCTGAATTTTTTTGGCGATGAAGAAATGTTGCCAAGATGACGTATCGTGACGTGCGCGAGGACGTAAATACTAGTACAAAATAGAAATTTCTGCATAATTCTTATAGGTCTCCATATGTATGGCGTAATAAAAATGAGATTTCCAGATACATAAGAAAATCCGCCAAAATATCGCCAATCTCAAAATTTGGCATCATGGTTTATACGGCACCTGTGCCTTTTAATTATTGCATATGTTGCATAATTTTTAAGTTATAATTTTTAGATATTGTGTTTAATAGTTCATTTTTTGCATTAATCGAATTTATTATTCTAAATTTTATATCACAGCGACAATACGTTTTCATTGATATCATCAGAGCTACAATTAAGAAATACGAGCTCGTGCTTGATCGATTGATAGGCTTTCTGGCTTTCGTTTTCAGAGCATATAGGTTCGATTAACACTTCGGGTGTGAATATTATTAATGCTTTGGAATCCGCTTAAAATAGCATAGCTCTTACATGAATAAGTTGTTATATAACAACCAATCAGCTATTAAACTGTCCTAAATGAATAATGCAAAAACTTTCCCTCTTCACTTTGTTCACCAGAATGTTTAAACGACGGTGCAGTCAGACAATTGATCCATTGAATTAACATTTCCTAGTTCAATTGTTTACTTAGAAATCAATACTATATCATTTCTCTAACATTTTGAGAAGTGCTATTACCAAATTAGTATGTACTCTAAAAAGTTCTTTTTATTTCCTTCAGAATGAAATTTAAACTCAATAATCTCCAATTAGCATTTAACGTGGGATTTATGTTTGATTTAGATTTAAATAAAACGTACATGTTTTGTTGTGAAAATAACTTAAATTTATTCTGGTTTTGTTTATTTTGGCTATATAATGAGATAATGCTTCCATTACAAAAGAGTTGCGTGGCCTAATGTGGAAATATTGAAATATCGTACGTCACTGTAAATTATTTATCAAGTAATATTAGGAATTTGGCTACAAAATTTGAGAATACTTTTTCCTTCTCATGTGTATAATTTATTATATGCCATAAAGTCTAATTTACATTCATATAAATTTTAGAGCATTCACGAAGAATCAATTCGGTTTCTTAGTATTAGAGGAGGTATAAATATGTCTGAATACGGAAGATATATAATCATATATTTACAAAAGTTCCTAAAAATGTATCTCAAAATGTGTTATAAAATTTATGCTTCATTCCTATGTTCAACAGGAAACTTTATTGTTTATTTAATATCATTTAAATTTCTCTATTAATAATAATATTTACTTCATATTGAAAAATTTAATCTGAATGGGGAATTCTATGATCTTAAAAGAAACATTTGAGCGTAAAAAGAATAGAATTTTCTATTATGATTTCACTGTTTATTTTATTCCATTTTACAGTGCAATAAACAAGCATATTCTCATTTTCTTTAAAGCTTCACTTTATTTTTAAAATGCAGAATAAATAAACGTTTGCACGCGGATATAAATTATCATAAAATTTGTTTTTATAATATATATACGTGTGTGTGTGTTTGGTTAGTAATTTATAAAAAAATTAGAAAATTTTTTATTTTATTGCTAATGAATGAAATAAAGTATTACACTAACGAGACAGTCAGTTATCTCAAACGAACAATTTTTACCTTTGCTGTCATTTATATATCAGCTAACTGAGGAAACTAATAATTATTAAGTTACGTATCGTGTAAGCCAGAAAATTATTGTAATCACATATATTATTTTGGCAATAAAAGGATTTTTATTGATTGCAACCATTATATATATATTAATTGGTAAAACTTGAATCCCTTAAAATATTTTATGCTTAAAGTAATCTAAGAAATTAAACACACATCTCTTCAGAACTTTCAAATTTCAGTTTCGTAAAAGAAGACATTCTTTTTATTAGTTTTATATGATCACAAAACTTTATAAAAAGTTATAAATATCTTTTCTCTGTTTATTTCATTTTTTTCAGTAATAATTATCTAAATAACTTTTTTTATATAAAATTTTATAATTATGATAGTTCTTTTTGTAAGGACATATTTATTTAATAATTCAAAAGTTTCCTTCATTTTCATGACCATTTTCTTTAACAAAATATTACTTTTAAAAGTGCAAAAAAATGGTTGTTGAGCAACAAATAAACCAAACCAATCAACAAGATATTACGCTTTTCGTTTCGTTTATTTTTCATTTTTGGAATAAATATGTATTACAACTAAGGATGAATTAAATTTTCTGTACTACATGAATTGTGAAATTATTTTATTATGATATAATTTATACTTTTTCTGGTGTATTGTGAGAATGATTTATTATAAATCATCAGTGTGAAAGTCATATTTACGTTTTCGATATTTCACTTTTCAATTTCACTTTTCGAACACTCGTCCTGTTTCATAATGATGTTATACGCACGAGTTCAACACCGGATCCCCAGAGCGGAAAGGAAACTCCGCCTCCAACTTCAGACTACTTTTTATTTTGTCATTTTTTTAATGTAAGCCAAACTTCTCGACGTCATTAACCCTCTAGCGAAAGTAAAACAGCTGCCTGGGCTCGCGGCCTTTATTCTCTCCGCGCCTCTCCAAGGTTGGTAACAAGAACGCGCAGCCAACATTTAAAGGAGTTGCCATTGTGTTGATGACATTACATTTTGCGACTAACCCCTTTTATGCCAGTTTGTACTTGCCTTTGTTTCTTAACTGTGACTAAGCGGTCTCTTTTTCTGTTTGGGATGAAATTTACGTAATATTCTAACAAGTAATTGTTTTTTTAACTCGCTAAGTGGTCTTGCAGAAATGTTTTATGGCTGATTTATATTATGCCAGCTTTTATTTTACACTATTTAATATTTTTAAAAACAGATTCATTTACAATTGATGTGTTAAAAATATATAAACTTGCAATGATTTTATTATATAAAGTGTTAAACACATATTAACTTGCAACAAACTGCAGTAAAATTATTGGAGGGAATCTTTAAAAATGTGTACTTTTTAATACAAAAAATTTATCAAGTTTAACTTTTAAAATTAAAGATGATTGTAATATACAAAATAACAGTTTTATTTGTCTCCTGTGATTATATATTGTAATCATAAATTTGTCATGAAAATCATCTTCTAGTATGATCTTTGAACTTAATTAGTTCTAAATCATTACTTATTTGCTATGTTTTGATTATTTTGTGATAATTAATGTCCTCTCACAGTTTCAGTTACTATGTGAAAAATTATTTCCTTTATTTTTACAACGTATTAAATTTTAATTAGTGTTACATATTGATCACGAAAGTCGAAATATTTTAATAAGTCATGCTTAAAAAAATTGTATGTGCATTATTTTGTGAAAAAAGCTAGTTATCCTGTAAAACAAAGCAACTATATAAACACCAATTCAATTACAATAATTATACCGAAGTTGATATTTTTTGCACAAATTAATAGAATTAAGTTTGTGAAAGAGTTTGGCCTTCTGTATAACAAGTTCCTTAAAAACTTTTGATTGTATTTTACATGAAGATAAATATTTCATGGTTCTGTCTATATTTTTTGTTCTTACAGAATATTCTTTAATTTCCCAATGTTGCTGAAAATACCTTGCAATGTTCCCACTAAATTATTTTGAGCAAACCTTTAATAAATGAGATTGTAGAAAAAAAGTGGAAAAGTTAGGAAACTGAAAAAAATATTCTTAAGTCTGTATTAATTGTAAAAAATATTCTAAAGTCTGTATATATTTTTAAATTCTGAAATTAATCATCCAATACTATTTCAATTTTGAAATTATTGCTTTTTCTTTTTAATGATTTTGGTTTAATTTTAACAGAACTTTTTTTATATTGCTATTGAATTTAAATCTGCAAGAAAGTTCAATATTCCCTTACTTGTCATGGTGTGGTAAATATTATTGAGTGGCTAGAATTAAATTTTTTTGAGCAAGATTTTTTTGCTTCTCTATGAATTATACAATATGGAAAATGTTAAGCCCTCTTATAAAATGGGCAATTGAAAGGAATTTTAAAAGTTTGCGTTTTATTTCGCACATTATTGTTAAGACGTTTGGAATTTGAGACCGAATCCATTTTTAATGATATATTTTCTTTTCGTGATGCAATAAAAATTTAAGCGTGATATAAAATATAGAAAATGATTTGCCTTATAATTTTAGTAATCAAAAATGATTTAATATATGAATTAAGTCAATAGTCTTTGAAGTTTGAGAAACTGATTTTTATAAATCATTTTTTATATATTTAGGATATAAAAGTTCTGTGAATAAACATTTGTTAAATTTTTGAGTGATAGTAATGTATTATTCTAATAATATAATAAATGTATATGAAAAAATAATAAACTTCTAAAAATGTAAGGCAAAGTTTTGAAATGAAGCGTTATTTAGTACTTTTTATTGTAACTATTCTAAGTTCCTTTAAAAGTACTAAAACTTAAAAATCAGTAAACGTTCCCTTTTTTCAGTTTTAAATTAGTAAATCATTTTTTAAATAAAGAATTTAAATCAAATAATTCACTTTTAAATAAAAAAAATAACGCTGTCAATATTCTTTTGATTTAAATCAATTTCTCTCCTTAACTGATAGATTCTTATTTCTAAAACAAAAATAACTCGTGAAATCTACATTTTCTGCTCATCTAGATTTGTGAATACAATGAAAATAGAACTAGGATCAATTATCTAAAATATGAACTTGAGATTAAATATTTATTTGGAATAATTTGTAATTTTTTCTATTTTTCCGTGTTTAAAAATCAGTAATAACATAAAATTGACAGAAGAAATATATATTATTCCAGACATTGTGTATCATACGGGGGAATTATATGTATTAATTTGTCACAAACTTATGGATGAAAATATATTTAAAATAAACTCGTATAAATAACTGGACGAGTGAAAAAAGAACGAGAAGTACTTTAAAAGTTATGATTATGTATTTTTAAGTAAGAACTATGTTGAGTGACTGTGCTATATTTTGATTACCGCCTGCTATTTTTGTCGTAAACTTTGCTGGATACCCCATAACTCTATCAGTTAGCTTATGAAAACATTTTTTTTTCATTTCACCGGATACAGATGTTTTTAGCTCAAAAACAGAAGGGAGTACCATTCCTAACGGAATATATTATATTTTCCGTAACGGAGCACACAAAATTATTATTTAAAGATTATCTGTTTTCTTGAATAAAATTATAACTAGGTTACTGTGGCAGATTATTTCATTATTTCCAGAAACTAAATGTGAGTTAAAATTGTTTCCGTATTTTTTATAAATTAAGTGGTATGTTCATATTTTGAATTATTATGTGAATAAAATGATACAAAATATAAAAATTAACAAGCTATACTTGGAAAAGTTAATTCAGAGATTTATTTATAATTATCTTGATTCAAAGTAATTAAAATATTTTTAAAATAATCTTGTTATTAACTAATTTAGCTCTATTAAATACTGCTTTAATCAACAAATTTCATTTCTCAATAATCTTTAGGTAATTAATATTATTGAAATATTTAGAAGAGCGAGAAAAAATCCCAGTTCATGTAAAATTATTTTTATTAATACCAAAGAAGAAAAGTTTTTGAACGTTATGTGAGAAGCAATAATAGTTGTTTTCGAATAGTCTAATTTTGTAAATTTTAAAGATAATTCTATACGAATTATGTTATTTTTAGAACTACTTACTAAGGAAATCTCATCAGTTACCTAAAAATTTGTTCCAAAAATTAATCTGCTTTCTTAATTGAAGTTAATTAAAGCAGCTTAATTGAAGTCTGCTTTCTTAATTGAAATAAAACGTGTTATAGTGATGCTTCCAGTTTCTCATTATTTCTCAATTTTTTACTTCCAATAAAATTTATTTCTTACAATATTGAAATTATCATCTGAAATTTCTTTTTGAAATACTCTCTGGTGTGCAAATAATAAAATATTGGTGTACAATAACATGAAATACAGGAATAACATTCAAACTTTACTTATAATACTCTCATGAAAATTTTTGTTCAACTCAGAAAATACAATTAAAAACATAAAATTTGACTGCAATTTATTCATTACTTTACTTTACCTATTTTTACTGGATACTCATTTTGAAATATGACATTGAAGTAAGGTGTAATAATTGAAATATGATTTGAGTTGATTTTATTGGAATATCTTATTTAATGGCAAAATTTTCTTTAGAAACTAAAATTTAGTTTCGGAAATTGTAATCTGACGCGATTATTAAAAATTAGTGGTTATTTAATTTGGTAGAATTTTAAAATCTTCGAAACAATTAGTTAATTTTATTACACATATAAATTACTTAAAGTATTAATACTAGTTAAGTTTGTGTTACTTAAACACTTAATACATTTTATTTTATACAAGCGATTGAAATGGTGCCTACAAAATTTTAGAAAATATATTTGACTCATTTAAAATCCAAGCGGAATATTTTATTCAAATCATTATTATATTGTTAGGTTTAAATAAAATACTTTAAAATTTATTGATAGCTTATAAAAGATATTTCATTGAATTTCTCAAATCAACATGCTATTAGTTAAAACTAGACATTTGCAAATAAATAAATAAATAAAATAAAAATCATGCATTACCATTGTTTGAAATGAAATATTAAATATAACCCTCAATAATTTGGTATAAACAATTATACCAAATTAGTATTGTGCATTTTATATCTGCTTTTGTTTTGTTATCATGTATAATTTTGTGAAGGAAAACATTAAGAATGTAACAGTTGAACAATATTATTATATTTAGATAACCTTATGTTATTTCAGTACGTAACTATAGTTTTAGGCACAGGTGCCGTTTAATCCACGATTTCCAAATTCTAAATTTTTTTGGCGAAGAAATGTGGCCAAGATGACGTATTGTGAATTGCGCGATTACGTAAATACTAGGGTTACCAAAAAAGAATTATCTGCATAATTCTTATAGGTCTCCATATGTATGACGTAATAAAAACGAGGTTGCCAAATACATAAGACACTCCGCCAAAAGATCGCCAATCTCCGAATTTGGCATTGTGGATTATATGGCACCTGAGCCTTGTTCTAAAGGAAATAACTAATTTTCATAGATCTAATAATCGCAATACCCAAATTTTACGAAAATTGTTAATCACATTCAAAGTTCCCTCTAAGTATGTAAAAATAACCAAATTAACCATCAATATCTGTCTAATTGATATTTTTTAATTATTTTCCGATACTTCCTTAATGCAAAATGTTTTTTAATACGGTCTCTATCAATAAAATATATCCGAAAGGTTTCTGAAGATTTTACATGACATATTTAAAAAAATGTTTTTACTCTTATATGTGTTTTCTTTCCTAAGTAAACGAAAATTTAATATAGGACCACTATTAATCAAGAATATAACCTTTATCTATCAGTTTGCTATTCACACATGCAACATCTTTTAAGGTCTTAAGAATGTTGCGTGTGTGGGCCACAACATAAAATTCTGGAAAATATTTTCGTTTTAGAACAATGCCACATAAACGAGTATGACTGGTTTCCACCAAGCAATCCACGGTTTTTAGATACACATCAGCAAGTTTTAAAAAGTAAACAAACTCAGAGCCGTCGCTCTCTGACCTTGTCGATTCTTAATTGGAGTACTTTCCTTACCACGATCTGTCTCCAGAAAGTTCTGCACAAACAAAGAAGTCATTTATAAAATAAAGCGTCTGAACACTCATATCAAAAAGTAGACAGGCAAGTCTAATAGTTTAAATCAATATTAAGTCTTTGAAAAAGCACTTATCTTAAAAATCGTTTTTAGTTTGATCGATAACACATATTTTCAATAACACAACATGAAGTTTCGTGAATTTATTAGTAAAGCAACTTATATTCATATGCGTATTGTTTTGTAAATTTTAGTACTGAATCAGTTTATGAGAATTTGGATATTTAATCACTTTCATTATGTTTTCAAGTTAACATACAATACACTTTTAATTTAATAATATTTCCTTTATTTATGATTAAATTCAAAATTACTTTACATGTAATTTTTTTCCTTTTTTTCACGGATATTTTTACAACATAAACAGTAAAATAATGGTTTTAAATATTTTTGAATATTGTGTGAGTACCATTTTGTTGTGAAAGAAATGGCCTACTCTTTAATTGCTAACAAATGTTGTATTACAATATTAAATAATATTTAATGGAAAAAGTTTAAACTTAACAATGCTGGTATATTTAGCTTATATCAAGCAATAAAACGTACACGAAAAAAATTTTTTATTGAAAAGAGCTGGACAAGATTCTAAAAACACGGAATATTAGTAGCTAGCCATTTTATATTTATACCTATTTTTTATAAAATTAATCCTACAAAAATTGACCCTAATTTTCTCGGTAATGAAATTATATAATCAAAATGACAAAACATTACACTTGTATTTAAAGTATGATATTATTATCAATAATAGCTTGTAAGCCAAAAAAGCTCTTCATTTCAAACTGATTTCTTTTTACAAAAATTATATAAGGTGATAAAATTCAAATCGCCTAAATCTTTACTTATTACCACAAAAAAGCTTTTATTATTTTCTTATGAAAAGAATTAAACATCATGTGCAAATATTGATCGCACTGTGACAAGCGAATCAAATCCAGATACCGCGTGTTTTAATAAACACTTTAAGCACAACATATTATTGAAAATTGTGTATATCTCATGAGTTTATACTTTGTTATGAAAAACTTTATTAACTGATTTCAAAATTTAAATCACTTTTTCGTAATGATTAATTTTCATAATTGTTTTTTAGTCAAAAATATATTTTTGCCTTGAATCAGCTAAGATGCTTTTAAAATATTTAAAATTGAAATATTGCTTTTTAATATTGTAAATATAATATATCTATTACGTTAAAAGCTAAGATAATGAGCAATATTTTAATAAGTACTAAATACTTTTGATGAGTACTAAAACACAGTTCTAATACTGCCTTAAGTCTAGCAGTCTTAAAATTCTTAAGCAGTTTTTTTAAGTCTTATGATAAATGCTGATTATAATTAATTTGAATAAGTGTAAAGCTTCGAAATTTATACATGTAGCTTGATGAACAACTTTTAAATTTAATTATTCTTTGGTTAATAAAAATAGTTTAGTGCCAATTTATCAAGTGAAAAAACCAATTTAAAGCTCACCATCTTTTGATTACAATTAGCCATGAAACGTCAAAAGAAATTGGAGTATACAGACATTTCAAAAAGTAATTCATCCCGTTAGCGTGCATAATTTTTATCATTATTCATCGCACGCACAACTCCAGTTTCTTACTTGAATACTAACTCCTAGAAACGAGGTTTGTATCAAAAGTAAGAACATAAGCTTAATTTTTTTTTCGTTAGAGTAGTTACAGTTGCCCGAAGCTCAAAAACCATACCTCATAATGAATCAACATACATTTTCTTTTTTTATTTATCCTAATATCATATTCTGAGGGAATAAAAATGTTTCTTTTTATTCTTATATATTAACTTAAAAATATTTACGTCATCAGAAGAATACACATTCGTTAAAAGTAAAACTTTTCAGTCACAGATAACAATATAAATTATATAATCTCTATATATTTTTCATAAAATATTAGGCATTAGTTACTTGAATTCAAAATATAAATGTTAACGAGAAATATGATGTAGTGACCTTATATTAAGATAATTTTTCAGTTTTAGACATACAAAAAGCTAGTATATTTTTTGCATTCCAGCAAGTATGATTTCATTCAATTTCAGCTTTACTAATTAATAAAAATCCTTATATAAATATCCTTTTTGAAAAAAAAATCCTTCTTCTTTTGCCATAGAAACTTTGTATTCAGATTCATATTGCTGGCATCTTATACGAATAATATTTACAGTTGCTTATTTTATTTGCAGCCCCAGACCCCAACAAACCTCACAAGCACAGCATGAAGTGCGATTGTGTGGACAGACTTGTTTCTTACATGTTCCGGACATTAGGATGGATGGTAGGCAAGAAACCAGGCTATTTCATCATAGTTTCTGTTCTCATCGCAGCTCTCCTAGCAACCGGCATGCAGAGGATCAGGTACGTGGCAGACCCGGAATACCTCTTCAGTCCTACAGATGGTCCAGCAAAGTATGAGCGTGAGATCATAGAAACTCTATTCCCCATGAACTTATCTAAAAATTTTGATGTGGGTCGTATGACTCGAATCACTCCCTTTGCAAGGATAATGATAGAAACAAAGCATGAAAACAAGAGCATCTTCGATAAAGATGTGTATTCAGAGTTATTGTTTATAGATAAAATGGTAAATAATATTTCTGTTTGGCACAATCACAGATTATGGAAATATAAGAACATGTGTGCCAAGAAAAACAGAAGATGCTTCGAGAATCACATCCTTAATTTTCAAGATCGTCTAGATGATATGGCGGCTGGAATATATTCAATCGATTATCCACTCATGATCAACGAAGTGACATTTAATATCTTCTTCAGCGCTGCTTTTCTTGGTGGTGTGAGAGTAGATGAGTTTAACAAGATAGAATATGCTAGAGCTGTCAATTTGTTATATTTCTTAGAAGAGGGTCCTGGTAAGACAGAGAGAGCTAATGTTTGGGAAGCTTCTTTCTTGGAATTGATGGAAGAAGTTGAATTTCAGCATATCAATATTGCATATTATACGTCTCTAACGCTTTCTGCAGAGCTGGAAAAGAACACCATCTCGGTTCTGCCACTCTTCAGTGTGACTGTTGTGATAATGCTTGCCTTTTCTGTGTCGACTTGTATGATGTTAGACTGGGTGAAAAGTAAGCCATGGCTTGGCGTTCTTGGATGTCTTTCATCTGCCGTGGCTGTTTCAGCAGCCTTTGGCTTGACTGTTTATTGTGGCTTGGAATTTATAGGCCTAAATTTAGCTGCTCCTTTCTTGATGTTGGGTAAGTGTTTTAAAGTAAAATTTTAATTATTTATCATTTTTCGGTTATAAGTTTAAACATTTATACGTATATAGTTCATGTTAATTATATTATATTAAATTAAATAAATCATAATAAAAATAAATAAATAATGATGTTAATTACTTTAATAAAATATTTCGAGTAATTTTTCTTAAATATAGTTTTTAGTTTCTAGATTCAAAGTGTTCTAAAGATATTTCAGGACATAGCATTTATAACTTAAATAAACAGTTAACGAATGCTTAGTAGGTAGAAGTTATGAAATATATTTTAGGAAAAAATAGAATCAGAACAAAATTATAGAAAAACTAAAAGTTTCTATAATTCATTAAAACATATTAAAACTCCAGTTATTGTTAAAAAAAAGTTTAAAAACTCTCTATACTATGCTTATATTCAAAACTTCTAAATAAAAAATTTAATGCCACAACTACAAAGTGAAAGATGAATTTTTAATCTTAATTCTAGAAATTACCAATGCCAGGATATTGAGGCAATATTTTTGGAGATTGGAGATATTGGAGCAGTGGAAAAATGTAAACATGGTTTGATGAAGATAATTTTAATCATATTTTTAAACTGTTTTCATCAAGCCATGATTTTTTTTAAACTTTGATTACGATGATTTTTAAGAGCTGATTACAATTTGAGAAAGGCTAGGATGGAATTTCTGTATGGTTTTGCTTAAATTAAATCTTATTTCAAGGGTTGATTCGAATAATCTCTTATTATGTTTAACATTTAATTATCCAGCATTTTTATAAAAGTATTTCTAATGAAGTACCTTTTTCAGTTATTTAATGTTTGCCAACAGATTTGTAAACACGTGAAAGGTGAATGGAATGAAGGAAAAAGATATTGCATAGACAAGGAAAATAAAATCAGAGTTTGGAATTTATGAATAACATTGTGTGTTAGTGTACTATTCTTTTGTTAGAAAATTTAAACATCAGCTTGTCCATAATTGATGTTGTAGTAGGTAGAAATCGGAGTATGTAAATATAGTTATAATAAATTATTAATCAATATGTTTCGTGGAATTTGTTATTACCAAAAAGGGTTAGGTAATTTTTCAGAGTTAGAACCCCAATTTATTTCACCTAATCAAAGTAAGAAGGAGAGCCGAGAATGAATAACATTGCTCTAATCACTCCAATAAATAAACTGTACATTCTTGAAATTAAATGTCTTTTCATCGCCACGTTTGAAGAACAAAAAAAGTTTCACTTTTGCGTTATTCTTCTTAAGAAAGATCTTTTTTTTAATTCTTAAAATTCAATATTTTTCTTTAAACAAAATTAATTTACGCCAAGAAGCTATAATTCCTGTAATATAATCATCTTAAAACATTTCTAAGAACACTATACTAAAAATATTATTTTAACTTATATTAGATATTATAAGTCTTTTAAATTAAACTAGGGTGGGCTTAGTATAATTTATGTCGAAACATACTGCTGTCTGTAAATATATTTACTTTTATATATATATATTTTTTTATTTATATAATACTCAATATGCTTTCTGTAAAGATAAAAAAATACACTTTTCAACTTCACATTCGGTAAAATAATGCACTTTATGGAGAGTGATAATCTTAGACACACACACAAATTACTAGGCTCAAAACAAGAAGAATTAACCGTATTTTGCAAATTTTTTGAGCCTAATTTAAATTGTTCAATTCATGGCATCATTTTTGAGCCTAATTTAAATTGTTCAATTCATGGCATCATTTTTATTGTTTTTTGCTGCAATAGTTGTTCTATTTTTGGATTCAGATTTTGCGTAAATATTCAGTGCAATAGTAATTAAAGATTACATAAAAAAATTTTATTCCTTTATTTGTTGAATAAATAATTTAATTGATATTTTACATATTTTTAAATATTGCAATGATAAAGTGTATTTATAAAAGCTGTATAATTTTATTTTATAAAAAAAGACTGATTCTTTTAGGGCGTTATTAAATTTTACAATTTCAAAGATGGAGCTCGTATTATAACACTTGAGAAATGATTTAAGACGTAACGTTTCCTTATTTCAAATCTATTCGTTCGTATCTGACAACAGAAAGTTATATGATGCAATTAATCTGAAATAGTACCTCGACTAATTCTCCTTTCAAATTACCAACAAGCCGAAATCCTTATTCTCGTAACTCATACACTTCAAAAACATCAGTAATTTCTTATTAAGGTTTACCAATGGGAGAAAGAGTTACAAATGCTGGAGTACAATTATTCACGAATTTGTAGCAATCGTGTCAGTTGAATTTTCGATTTCCCGCCAATGCATACCTAGTGCGATTGAGGTCATCGCCGTCTGCTTTCGCCTGTTCACTACCGCATAACTTTCCATCGACGAATCATTCCTATGATGTGCGTAACAAAATTAAGCACAGAAATCGGGGTCAGAAATCGAAAGTGTGTCTAAACCACGTGGGTTTGAATGTGTCACGTGATGGCTGATGTTTATGGTCCCTTCCCCACTGTGTTGAATTTAATGAAGTGATTTTTTTTTTGCATACGTATTTTCCTTTTTGGTTGATGTTATGTAAGTTCTACAGATTTCAATGGCAAGAGGAAGAAATGTGTGATTTCACAGATAAGCTCTTTCAGATCATTTGTCAAACTATTTGTATTTGTTAAAGGACATTTGATTGACAGAATCTTTCCTCCATATTTTAAAAATATGAATAGAATTCATAAATTTAATAACCTGTTATAATGTATGTCATACATGTAGTAATGAATTATGGCTTGAATGATATCTTTGAAATATTTTATTGAGTATGCTGCAAGTATTCATTAAATTGCAACCTACTACAGGATTGCAGAAGTTATAACTAAATATCTAGTTTAATTAAATAGGTAACGTTCGAAATTTCTAAACTTTGAATGAAATTCAAGTAAAGTAAAGTAAAAAAAATTTGTTTCAGAATAAAAAATGAGAAGTTACATTTTAAATATTATATTTAATATCTGCACAATTACCTGAATTAATAAGTGCTATGTTAGTAAAGCGAAGGCTCTTCTAAGATTGCTACTAGATGTCTATGAAATGCAGAAATTTCATTACGTTTTTTAATTCTGTGATTTTTGTTTCAAATTAAGAAAAGTTAAACAGTCAAAATAAAGGTTAACCAAGACTAGATTGACGATAATTTGAAATGAAATGTAGATTATTTTTGACATAGTTGAAATTTTCGCTATTAACTCTTACTTTAAATTTGTTTGCTTTTATTGAATGCTACATCGAAAATAATCAATTCATATACAGCTAATAGTGGTTTAAATTGAATTAAGTTATTTTGAATAGTGTGGTTTTGAATAATTATTAATTGTATTTATTTCATGGAATGAATAGGTTATTAGATACTGTTAATTTTTGCAAATTAATAATATAAGAATTAGAATCTGAGTAAAATGAATAAATAGCTGAAATAAAATTTAACTTCAAAATAACTATTTTATTTTTAATCAAATTTTAACTGCTGTGGAAACTTCTACGATGAATATTTTAAGAGCACATTGCAATACTAAAAAAAGAAAAACTTGTACTTTTTTTATCAATTTAAATACATATTTAAGTAATAGTGAGAGAAGATGAGTGCCTTTGGATGGAAATTCGTTTGTTCCAAATTTTATAGATTCTGAATTGATAAAGCTGTATGTGTGTGGATGTTATAGTTATATGAATGCTTATAGTTATACATGGATGACTATTGTACTGCAACTGTGGCATTGTTGATCAGTAAGCAAATGAATGCTATGCCTGCAGATGATGGGATGGAAGAAGTGAGCATGAGGACAAATTAAAATTTTATAAAATGATTTCAATATTAATAAATCTTGAACATTTGAAAATATCTTACACCAGGATTTCAAAAATTTGTTGACATTTTAAAAAATAAATTTCAAAAATAGTTTTGTATGCACATCATAATTTTGAAACACCGAATATTAAAGACACCAGAGTTTTAATTTGAGTAATAAAAACTTAATAAATAAATACATAACAAATTATGTCTTCAATTTTAATCAGGATCATAAGTGGAATCTTAATTTTAAAAAATATTAATTTAAATATATTTTATATTTTAAATAAATTTCATATATTTTAAATTTATATTATTTTTTTAAATTAAGATTCCACTTATGATCCTGATTAAAATTGAAGATATAATTTGATTATATATATATATATATATATATATATATATATATATATATATATATATATATATATATACACACACATATATATATACACAGGTTGTCCCAAAACAACCGCATAAATTCTGCACGGTTAGATTCCTCGTTAAGAATACATAAAAACTGCCCAAAGAAGCGTTCCTCTACGATCAATAGTTTACGAGAAAAATATAAAAAACAATGTATAACGTCACTGCCGGTGCAAGAAAAAAACACTTTATTAAACATATCAATAACAGTATTTGGTTATCTTTCCAGGCGATAATGTTTAATACGTTCGCCGCGCATATAACGTCATTGCAGTCGCGCACGCCATGGAATGACGTTAAGCCGTCGTTAAACTGGTATTTAAAAGCCTGCATCTTGCAGCTACCGGTAGTCTTTGTAAGGTGGCCAGATACTCCGTTTGTGACTACTACGACTTGTACTTAATGTAAGGTCAATGTAATGGAAATGCCTTTGATTCCAGCATGATGGCGCTCTGGCGCATTTCTAGGCTGCTGTACGTGGTTGGCTGGATATGGAATATCCCGGTCGCTAGATCGCACGTGGGGTTCCGGTTCTATGTCCGCCAGATCTTACACCGTTGGATATTTTCCTATGAGGCCATCTCAAGGAACTGGTGTATCGAAACGTAGGGCCAGCACCAATGGACTTAGTTGCTGGTCTGCACGCTGCTTATACTTCTGTGGACCCCGCGATGCTGCAACGAGTGATGACAGCAATTTCACGGCGTGCTCAAACCTGCCTCGACAGTCAAGGCGGACAATTTGAACATCTACTTTAAATCGTGCATATACTGCTGTTGATATGTTCAATAAAGTGTTTTTCTTGCACCAGAAGTGACGTCATACTTTGTTTTTCGTATTTTTCTCGTAAACTATGGATTGTACAGGAACACTTCTTTGATTAGTTTTTATGTACTCCCAATGAGAAAACTAGCTGTGCAGAGGTAGTTTTAGGACACCCTGTATACTAAGAGTAAAATATAATGCACTAATGTTTCCTATAAATTAAGACTGAATTCACAACATATAATTTTTAATTGCTAATTTTTCATTTGAAAATTTACCCAAACCTAAATATATTTTATTAAACAGAATATATAGTTTATATGCTTCATTTATAGATAGAGCCAATATAGATTATGAGAAATTCATCAATTTCATTTTGTTTCAAAATAAATTTCCATTTTAAAATGCATTCATTTTGTTCCGTCATTTAACGAAAGTAATATTTTAATATAAGAGCGAAATTATAATTTAAAAAAAACAATTAAGGGTAAAATAATCAAATCAAGGAAAAAAATGAATTTTTTTCTCTTTACATAACCAGTTATCTAAATGAATTTAAAGGAAAAACAAAGAATTTTTTCCCTTTATTAAAAGTTTTTTCATCAAAGGAATAAGTTTTATCATCATATTGCATAAATCTTATAAATTAATGAAATAAAGCATTCAACTATAATATATCTGTATTTTTCAGTTTGAATCTAATTTCCTGCTACTGCGGAAAAAAATTACGTTTTATATTGCAATATTTTCCTTCAGCACTGTTGAAAGAACGATGAAAAAGGATAATTTTTATAGGGGAGACTGTTTTGTCCTTTAACTCTGAATGTGCATGATTAAATGAAAAATTTCCTTACTTCAGTTTTGTCAAGGCCATCTTTTCAAGAGCTCGTTGCATTGATGTCTGGGTAGAAAAACAAAACAATTTTTAATGATCCAAATGAGAAAAGGAAATATTTGCAGATTTGATTTTAATACGTCAGGAAAGTCCCGTGATTCTATTCAAATGTTTGCATCTCTGTTAATGTTAACATCGTAAACAGTGGAAGTGACTCAATAAGTATTTTGAAGCTCCTTTATTCCTAAGTTAATCGACTTTAGAGTATAGAGGCTCTTAATGTAGTTGGAGGACAACGGAATTTCGATTGAATAGTGTAAAGTTACTTAATAGCACACTTCTTGTCAAATAATTTCAATTTAAGTTGCTTTAATTTAAGAAAACATTAATATATATAGTCTAAAAGGAACAAAACAATTTTAGTCCATTTATTTACTGGCCACCAATTTTATTTTTTTCTTTACATTGTTTCTTTTCAAAATATTATCTTACAAAGGACAAATTTACTATGATGTTCTTCAAATTGTTCCGTTGATTGAATTTTTCTTTAACTGTACTGTTTATTTATGTCATGTGATTTCTTATAATATAAAAACATGGTAAGAAATTATATTTTAAGCCTTTTGTGTTTGAAAATATGTTAGAGGATTTTATGTCATTTTATGCGCTATTGATTTTCAAGCAAACGAGACAAGTTTGGACTCTAAAAATGTTTATACTTTCTTTTTGACGGAAATATTGCAAAATTAAATACACGGAATCTGAAATCTATAGAAGACATTTTTAATTAATTATTGATCCATTACAGTTTATATTATCCGATCTTTAATAAAAATTCAAGATTGTGAAAAAAATATAAAAATTTGAAAAAAAAAAATTTATAACAATTACGAAATTTTAAGAATTCATAGCTTTTTTTTGCTGTTTGTATTGTTCATCCAATTGTCTTGTTGCTTTGTATGTATATTTTTGTATATACCAAATTCTTTTTATTTGTTGTATTTCTAATAAAATTTCAAAATTCTTTAGTACAATTGACAATTTATCGCAAATTCAGAACAATTTCTACATGCAAAATATTTTATAAAGCTCTCACTTAGATTGTAATAGCTTAATACTCTAATCAAAAGCAGAATCAGAAAACCAGAGTTATAAATTATTATAATCTGTTCTTAAGTATGGTCTATTCTGTATTTGTTGCGTTATAGATGCAAGTTTATATTGTAAAGTATCTTTAGCAAATAGATAATATAACATAAAAGGATTTGATAATGAATTTTATAATTGTGTGCCCAATCACGATGATTTTTAGAGATGTCAATGGCAAAAGAAATTACTTAAATTGATTTCCTCTATTATAATATCAAAATGATTAAAATGATTATAAAACAGTTTATTATTTTTTCAATTTATATTCATAATTATATCAAAATAACACTTTATTAATTTTAATTTTCTTAAGATAGGAAGAATAAATCAATTCTTTTTAATTATCTGTGGTTAATTTGATTTGAATGTAAATATAACCATGTTGGAGGTATGGTTTTATTTACTACTTTTTAATGAAATCCTTTATTAAGGACATTTTAATAATAAAAATCTTTCATTCAACTATATGAAAAATTTCCCTCTCTAATGATTGATTAGAGTGTGTGTAATCGATTATTTGCGTTAACAAAAGTTTCATTTAATAAACTCTCAAAGTTTTTAGGAAATAAATATTAATAAATTATTGAAAATTTTTTGACATGAGCTATAAACAAGACATGAAAAATTTCCAGGTCTTTAAAAGTTTATTTTATATTTATTGTAGAGGCTTCGTTTAATATATATTTTGCATAGCAAATATCTTATTTCACACATTTATTTCAAATAATTTTATTTAATAAAAAGTTAATTTATGGAACTATGTCTACAAATTTTCTTTAAGTGATAAATTTAAATCTAAGATAATATTCTGTAATCAGGCAGTTAGTTAGAAATAATTTTTTGTATGTATGAATGACTACAAAGATAACTCATTTAATTTCATAAATAGCTCTAATAAAATAAATTCCTGACATTTTCACCAAATAAATAACAATTTGAGGTATTTTTCTGCAATTAAAATTTTCTTGATTGACTTAAAAAGTAGAATAAAGTTTCTTGGTAAAATTTATATATATATATACACGTATTTCTCTAGTCTTCTGAAACATGAATTATTTACAAATGAAAACGGGTACAAAATTTGATTCATAATTTTATTAAATGTTTCTAAGCATTAAAATTTGTTTCTAAGTTTTTAATGTTTTTTAAAGTCAATTACTTTGATTATAATTTAATGAATATCCTATCATTTGTGTGAGCATCTTAAAAGTGAATAGTTTATCATTTATAATTATTAAAAAATTAATCATTTTTTAACATACTTCTTTCCTAGATGATATACTATAGATAGATAGATTTTTTTAGATAGATTTTTAGATAGATATATTAGATAGATTTTTAACATACTTCTTTCCTAGATATTTTTTAAGAATCCTAAGGCATTATCAGACCCTCTTAATAATTTATTTGTGTATTCATGAATTTCTTGCACTTCTTCTGAACATATATTCATGACTGAAAATATCCTTATCATTAAACTTATCCTTATTATTAAAAATTAGTGAATCTTTTTCTAAAATACTGAACACACACATAATTTTCAGAATATCGAAAGAGTTTTCAAACAACGAAAAACCGAAATAATATTTTGAAACGGATATCCTTTTCGATAACTTAATAAATAGGAAATATTCTGTTAAATTCTCTTTCAAATCTGATTTTTAAAATCTTTGTTAAGTCTTTATTAGTGCAAACGGAAGGCTTGGTTACTGCTGTTGGCTTCTTCTGATGAAAATTAAAATCTGTTGGTATTCCTTTAAGAATATGTCGTAAACTAAATCGGGTAGAAATTAAAATTCCGATGTAAAATTGAGTAAATGAAGATCTGAACAATAGAACAAAGTATGTATATCTTCCAGTTATTAAAAAACATAATGTTTTCTATTGTATCATATAAATGCTGAATTAATGTTTTTATAATTATTAAAATCAACGTTTCTTATTTTGATATATTATTTTATAAAATTTAATTTTAATAATTAAAAATTATTTTTCAGTTTTGTAAAACATTGTATACCAGCATTTTATTCTTTTTTGAAGGATCAATAAAAGTTCAATTTTTTTATCATAAAGTATGTACAAAAACGTTATGACATTTAAATATTATTTTCTTAACTTTCTGTTGTTAATATCATAAATTAAATATTAACGCAAGTAAATATTTTCGGGTCTCACGTGTTATAAAAATATAAAATAAATATATATTTGTTTGCGTGAGCTGGAATTTTTCCGATTGCAAATACAATATTTTTTCTTCTGTCTACAACACTGGAATTAAAAAAATTAATCTGCGTGCTAAAAAATTGGAAGTTTTTTTCTTCAATTTTCTTCCAAGTTTTTTTCTTGTGGTATCAATTCGTTGTTATTAACCTTTAAGATATGTTTCGAATTCTAGTCTTCTGAATGTTACACTCCAGGAAGCACAGCATCCTGCGTGCCATAGTTATTCGTCACGCTTGACAAGAAAAGCATGTTATCACCATTATTCGTGCAATGAAAGTAATAAACACAAATAAGAACAGATGAAGCCAAGAGAAATTTATAATGCGTGGAAAATCCCTCATTCTAAAATTATCATTGTAATTTATCATTATGAAATATTTGTTTATTTAGCATTTTGGAAATATTTTAATTCGAGCTTACATGTGTGATTCGTGCATAATCCTTAATTACGCTATAATGTAAGGCCTTTTTTTTAATGTTCCATAAGTCTGTGTTCATTTGTCTGGGAAGAAACTATTGTGTTTCAATATCATAATATTTGATTAAACGCTTAAGTCATATCATCATCTAATATGTATTCTTCGGACTGCTACAATAATTAAAGAATTTATTTCATCAAATACCTGATGCATTCGAAATCTAGATCATTTTGACAAAATTGATATCTATGTTGCCACTTTCAACTCGATATCACACAAAACAAAGAAATGGGTATCTGCTCCTTCAAATATATGACAACATGGTTGTATTTAATTCAAACAAAATCATATGTTGGTGATTCTTTTTACAACTGGATTTCTACAATCACAAACCAGTAATATCACAGTTAGCACTGTAGATGGTTCACCTATTAAGTAATAACCATATGCAGTGATGGCCATTTCATGGGAATTAACTTCAAGTCATCACACGATTCTTGATTAAAATTCCACTGAGACAGCCAAATATTATTCTTAACCACATTTAAGTGAGGATGCGGTTACTGGATGACCAACTATCATTTTTATTAAATTTCCACGCAAAGTCTAATGAAACATGATTAGAATAATTAACAAGCAATTTAATGATGGATGATAACGTGTAGCTAATTCTCACGCATAAGCTCAATCAACACAGCAATATTTGATTTGATATTATGTATGTTCTGGCCGATTATATATTTCGCAGAACAAATTCAAGAACAATAAAAAAGTAGACAGGTCAAGCCCCTAAATGCAGTGAAACAAATGCTTGTGATACTTGACTTTCATTTTCTTAAAAATAATCTTGGCAGTATGTTATTTTAGCCATGAATTAATTACATGAAAAGAGTATAAAATGTTGATCAGCAATGTACTTTTTTATATCTGAGTTTAAGAACTAAACTCTCGGCAAATTTTAGGTGAGATTTCGTCCTAGAACTATTCAGATTAGTCATTTCGTTAGATGCATCTGTGCAAATTACAAATGCACCATCTACATCTATGTAGTTAACACATAAATACTCTGATGTAATAACTGATGTATATAACATTATTATTATAACATTCATAAAGAATAATTTTGCGTATAATTATAAATTCAGATATTTGAAATTATTCGTATTCATATCATATTCATAGCCCTAGCTTATTCATATTCATTCAATTTAAATTAATTTTCTGTAATTTTTTTAAAACTGATTGTTCAATTTTTTATGTGTTAACGAGATTTCTAATCAGTTTTTTAAATGTGATGATAATGATATTTACTAGCTCGGTTAAGATTTCTAGTTTTTAGTATCTTTGATGAAACATGCATTTCCTTAATTTAAAGAAAACATTGAATTATAATTACCAACTTATTATACAAGTTGATTAATAAATTAGTGATCTTCTATTCTTCTTAAGAGTATTTTGTTTCATATATAAGATTTTTTAAATATAATAAAATCCAAACAATCCAAATCAAGATTACTTTCATTAAATAAATTGGAAAGTTCAATACATTATCTAGTATAATATGCTTTATATATTTAAGTTTTCAGTTACATATTTCATTTTTCGTTCGTTAATAGTTTTAAAGATGTACACAATATTCAATTAATTTTTAATAATGTAGATCCTCACAATATGATATTTAAAAAAGTTGATTTTTATTAGTAATTTCTAGATTTATTTAGAAAATGGTAATTAATTATTATTACTATTAACTACGAAAGTAACTACGATGTTAAATATTATAGTTCAACTAAAAATATATAAGAAAAAAAATTTTTTTTCGTATTATTTGCAGCATTTTTGGAAGTAGTGAAGTTAATTTGGGGATGTTTCAAACCATTATATCTAATAACTTTATTTATCATCAATAAAACTTATAATCCTAATAAGTTAACTATTAAAACTATCTTATATATATATAGTAAGAATAATAAAAAGTGTGTTTTACAATGGAATTTCAAACTAATAGCATCCTTAAGCATCAATGAAATCTCATTGTTAGACTAAAGAAACTGTTACCGGGATATTAATTATTTATAGCAAGTTTTTGAAGAATTTTTTATTCACATTATAAGGTGAAAAGAAAATGAACGTTGGGCAGTAGAGCAATTTTCATCTAATAACACGAACTGCTGAGTTTTGATTTGATGTGTTCAAATTAGAGCACTGAGAATAATAGAAATCTTTGGTTTTCTTGCATTCGCGTGATTATTGTGAAAGGCATAAAGAATGAAGCAGAAATTTCTGATTTCAAAGGTGAAATCTTTAGTAAAATTTATGATGGAAATAGAAAGAACATGCTGATTATGATTGATTATGACGATTTTTTTACCGAAATTCAAGGTGAAAAATAATGGGTAATGCAATTTGTTACCTTTAATATTGATTTCTTATTTATATTTCTACTTTTCATTCTAGCTTTACTTTTAAATATTTTATACGAATTACAAAAATTATTGCATATGATAATATAAAGATTTTAAAAAATGCTTATGTGAAATGCTGAACGATTTTTATATGCAAGTTTATGTTTGAAGGACAAGTATATCATAATCATTATTTTATATTAAAAGGGGAAAGTTTAGCACGTAAACAAACGTTAAAATGCGGATTTTGTATATATTTCATTTAAATTATTCATATGTTGCTATAGTCATGGTAGTTCAATGTATAGTTTATTTTTTTCTAATAATTATGTTGATGCAGAACCTTTACATCATGATTATACACATATCATGATGTGAAGGTCATGATATGATTACATACATATCATGATCATCTGCGTCAATATGATTAAGTGACATTTTCACAAAAAGAATTTTTGTGAGTTAGTTAATTTTATGTCAACTGTAACCAAGACATGCAATTAATTGTTTAGAAGAAAGTAAAAGTGATTTAAACATGTTTCTAATTGTAAAAGTCATTTTATACAGTTTTTTTTATCTTTTGTGAATAATTTCAAGAGTAAAAAGAATTACGATTATTCGAATTTATTAATTAAATAATTTTTAAAGCTATTCTTTTAAATTTGTAGTTGATATATTGTAATAATATATTGTACAGGTTTTTTCCATCGTTTTAGTCGATACATTTTAATTTATCACTTTTCTCACATTAAATAATTTTAACAAAAATATTAATGTTGCCATCTCCTTCCAAGAATATGATGACAATTTCAAGCTAAATTGATTCACTGCCAGTTAAGAAGCTTGGAAGAAATCTTAAACCATGCCTGATGTCCGCATATAGCCTTTTATATTACTTCTGAACATAGAATTTCAAGGTCACTTTAGCTTTATTTAAAAAAAATAAATTTTGATATTTCAAACTGAGTTGAGTAAGATGGATGAGGATACACCTTAATGTTGCTGACGTTACAGAGACATTGTTATTTCACAGTTTTGATTTTTGAATGACGTGCTACGTTTGACTTAGCCGAAAGTAATTACCTATTGTGGATTATAAACTTTGTTTTCCGAATCATACCATATATTTCATCGCGAATTATACTGTTTACATACATATATATATTTCTCAAACGAAAATATACCTGTTTTATACAGTATTTTGAAGAAGTCTTCAAATATGACAAAGGGGTTTATTCAGTTCAAAATATTTAAATGTTACAACAATAAGAATTATGTTGCATATGCCAAGCAAGACACATAACATAGCATCATAACATAAAACCAATATTTATTTTATTATTCAATAAAAATATAACATTATTAATAATTTAAATTTTGTTTTAATTTTGGTAATTAGAAAGGAATTTTATCTAATTTAAACAGCTGACATTTGATCTGTGTGATGGAAACTTATTATGTTACTTTTATTACCTCTTTTATGATTTCAGGGGTTTTGAGAGTGTTAATTGATTCATTTAATACTGTAATTCAAATAGTTTCGCACCATCACTTGGGAAAATTTTATTTATTTCCAAGTGTTGTTTTATTTAAATTTAAATTATAATGTATAATATTATTGTTTTTTCTTAAAAACGTATCAAGAATATCAATTATTTAATTTTTAATAAGGTTTTTTTAACCACACTGAAAACTGATCGTAAGTATTCACAAGTATTATTGAGCTGAGTTTATATTGTGGGAATGAGAAGATTCTTGTATATAAATTTCAATTATCAAAAAATTATTTCAAGTTAATTTCTTAATTTTTCCGATAAAGTGTACGGAAAACACAGAGAACAAGAACTAAACTATTTAGATAAATATAAAAAATGATGAAATCATTGGAAACTCTACACTTTCTTAGTTACCCAGAAGAAATCTGTACTTTGTTTTTTATCATTAATATTATAGAGGATAATCCGCTGCCAAAGGCACGATGCAAAATATTTGGCAAGCACTCTGTGGTTAACCATCATCGGAAAAACCCTCTAACTAAGAAATGAGTGCCTATCAAATAAAAGTACGAAAACATATGATTATTTCGAAACTCTGTCCTTGATCTAATAATTATCCTTGATTGCGGAAAAAATTGCAAGTTAAGAAGTGAATCTTCCGATTTCTTTTTCATTTAACCATCTCTTTTACCTTATAGTGTTTTTCTTAAGAAAAACATATTTAATCATCAAATTAAAAATTGTTTAGATATATTGATTTAAAACAAGTGAAAAATAAAGTCACTTTATTATGTAAAGCAATTTATAATTAACACAGATAAATGAGATATTTATCCAAAAGTATATGCGTATCAAGTTGTTATTGAAGCCAGTATGCTATTGTAAATATTACATAATGCAAAAACTATTAGTTCTTGATTCATATGAAATTACATTTTTGCCTGCTTAAATATTTATTAAAATAATTAATTTAATTGTTGCTAAAAGAATGTATTGATTTGGTTGTCATTCTATGTTCTCTTTTTGTGCATAAACATGAATTTGAGCGGGTTTAATAGTTTATAACATATGCGAATCATTAGAAACATTAACAACTGAGGTACTAATAAAACCCATAAGCTATTAAACAGAAATGAGAGCATATATATATATATATATATATATATATATATATATACAGAGAGAGAGAGAGCTGTATTTTCCTAGAAGAATCTAGTTTTCTCGATTGATCAGATATTGTTTATTTTATAATTGACAAATGATGAAAGAACGCAGAAAGTATTGTGTTTATATTTAACATTTTTTGATGAAAATTGTGTAAAAACGGAAAATGAAAATGCATTTATTTATCATTCCAAAGATTAAAATTAGTCATATGAGGAAAAGGAAATTCATTTTAAAGACTGTCATAATCGAAAAGGAAATGTTACTGACATTACGCAAAACATGAATCCTTAGGAAGTGGAAATAAAAGTGACTAATAAAATTAATGATGAGTTTCATCACACTGGCACTTTGGTACAGATACGATAAAAATAGCTTCTTAAGGTTTCTGCTGTGAACTGAAAAATGCGAGCAACTAGTTTTCCTCACATTGGATGAAAATAAATGTGATGAAACATTGGATAAGTATTATTGTGTTTTCTCATTTATAAACTTTTCTAAAAAAACACAACATAAAATATTTTACAAAAAGAAAAAGTGAGAGTATCTTTGATAGGGAAGTACTCAATAAATGTACCATCGTAATTCCTAAGGTTCGTAAGTCCTCCAAATTTAGTTCCAGAGACCAAGACTTCGAACTTGTTGATGCTTAGATATTTCGCAGAAATATTTTCTGAAACTGCTGTTCTATGACTAGCAGAAATGTCATCTTATGGAAAATCACGATAGGGTCTCTGACACCTCTACATCCTGCCAGAATATTCTGATCATTATAAAAGCAACAAGATATTTAACATTCGCAATTGTATTGTGATGTATTAAACATTTTATGTGTTTTGAATCCTAAACGCTCTTTGTTTGGCATTATTTCATGTAATCTCGTTCTTACTGTTAAACGTTAAGAATTATGCTCCAATCACATTCATTCTTTTGCCATCATAAATTCTACAAATTTTACGATGACTCAAGACAATATCTAGCAAGTTACTTGATATAAGATATTCATACTTTTTCTTAACTTTCATCGGAATTCACTTATACAGGTAAAGTAATGTTGTTTTCCTAAAAATATTTAGTTTTTCTTTCAAATTACATTGCCAAACCGAGAGAATAACTGAAAATTAAAAATAGCTGAAGAGGAAATCATTTTTAAAATATTTTTAAATAATAATTAACCTAAAGTTGCATATCTAAAGTGTCCCTTTATAATCGTCGAAGTCCTCAGATACGTGACAACCTCTGCCGACTTATATCAATCAGAAATCTTGAGAGTACGAATCGAGATTCGCGCAGGAAACCAAGCACGACGGACAAAGCCACCTTGATGCAACTCCTTGTCAACCTTGCCCTCGATTCCTTTCCGAATGAAAAACCAAACTCGAGGAAAAATTTAACATTTCACTATCGCACTACTAGGAAAGTGCCCGCAGACATGCACAAACAATGCAACAAGCTTCCACACTACATGTTGTTTCTCTGGCATCACGTGCAGATATTTCAATTTGCTTGGGAAAATTAATATCGTCATACATTTCTCATGCTTAAAACAAAAATATATAATAACAAAATACTCATATAAGCGCTGTTAATTTAATCATTGATTTCCTGGTAATCAGTTGATGATCAGGAATAATTAATTTCCGAATTATTCCTGGAAACGTCAACGATAGTGAGTTGAATTACTCGTTCGATATCTTTTGATCTAAGAAAAACAAGATATTGTTCAAATATTTTGTCAAGAAATATTTTTTATCAGATGTAAAAATGAATTAAATATAGATCAATTATTTTTCAACAAAAATATTATTTTACAATACATGCTTTTATTAAAATCGTATTACAAAAGTACTTTTTGAGTATTTATATTTCATGTAAATAATTTCATTTTTCATTAAAAAATATGAAATTTTTTAAAATATTTTCTATAGTTTTGAAGTGAACCAAAATTTCTAAGCCATAAATGGTATCACACTATATATTATTTAGTTTAATTAGAGTGTAAAGTTTTCGTCCACTAAAAAACTTGAAATACTTGATGATCCACATAAACTTGTGACAAGTTTTAATAAAATGCATATATATATATATATATATATATATATATATATATATATATATATATATATATATATATATATATATATATATATATATATATATATATGTTTTAAATATGTAGAACTATAGATGCAAATAAATTACTTTTAAAAAATGTCTCAAATATCTTTATAATATATCAGGAGAAATTATTAAAACTTTATATTACTTATTCACACATTTGTGCTATTTTGATATTTATAGTGTTCTGGTGAGACCTTAATGTATTGTAAAAATCAGCAATGAAAAATTTATATTTTTCCCATAAATTCTCCTAGAGTTATTTTATTGTAATATTTGTTAGGTTTAATACAAATTTATGCGCATCCATTGGTTAATTATTGTAAACTGCCATTGTTTCTACTCTGTGATCACAATCGATTAAATTGTGTACGTGTATCGGTAAATGAGTTAAATTAGTAACGAAATAACTTCGATTTTCAAAAGCATTGAGATAAACTTTAGTGCTGCCATCTAACATGCACTATTAATAATATTATCATACACTATTATTTAAATTTATAGTTAAGAATATTATCTGTGTGCAATTACTAATTGAAACAGTATTGTGAATACATATTGTTTCTTTGTACACAATTAGATTAGTGAAACCATTATTATAGTATAAAATATAAATAAATATAAAAATACTTTTATTTAAAAAAATAATATACTTTGAATTTAAACATATGTGTTAATGCATGATCAAACTAAATAAAATATAACGCATTTAAGAAAGAAAGCTAATTTGAATATAGTTAATTTCTATAATTTTAATTAATTTCTATATTTTGATGTCACGTTATTTGAAACTTAATGTTTGACAGGAATTACAAAATATTAAATACATAATAATGAAACCAATCATCCAATATTATAATCTAATTTATTATATATTTACATTAATGATATTATAAATATTTTTTTATTTAAATTAATGTTAAGTTAAATTTTGATGAACCTTAACAACCAGTGTTTGTTCTTTAAATCAAAAATATTATTAGAATAATAATAGCAATCATAGCATTCCATTAGTAAGGATAAAGTACTCAGTGAATTAATTAATCTACAAAATTGAGAGTTTTGACAGCACAGTTCGTTAATAAAGAATATTATTAAAATATTATTTACATAATTTTCTAATGATTAATTTCTATAAACATTAGCGCTGAATATTAAAATAATCTTTACAAAAGTATTTTTTAAATGATGATATAATTGCATACATTTTTCCCGTTGTAAACTGAATTGAATTAAGAGTGTTAACTGAGCTCTTAAATAATTCAACTGAAATAAAAGAATTATGTTAATAAATAAATAAAATAATAAAATAAATAAAAGAATTATGTTTCAGTTTCGTAATGTACTAAACGGACATGTATTTTTAATTCAGGAATCGGGATGGATGACACTTTTGTGTTGTTGGCAGCCTGGCGACGGACAGACGACAAGCTCAGTGTTCCTGAGAGGTTGGCTCACACCTATGCTGACGCTGGAGTGTCCATCACCATCACATCACTCACTAACTTCATATCCTTTTGGATTGGCGTCATCACTCCCTTCCCTTGTGTGAGGATCTTCTGTATTTATACTGCTATGGCAGTACTCTTCACGTACATCTACCACATCACATTCTTCGGCGGATGCATGGCTCTCAGCGGGTATGCCGAGCAAAGAAATCTGCATTCTTTCCTTTGTGTGCCAACAATGCCGAAATCACTAGCAAGTAAGTATTAGTGCTCAAATATGCTTGAAGAATTCTTTTATGCTCTGAAAATCATTATACAGTGAATAAATTTGTATATACCCTTACGTATAAATTAAAAATAGGAATTTATAATATAAAAATATTTATTTACCACACATTTGGTACAAATGAAGCAAAATTACTAATGGAAAAGTACTGACAGCATCAAAATTTTATAGACACTTCATCTTAACTGTGTTCATATTAAAATGTCAATTAATCGCAAAGGATTCACTATCAGTAGATTCTAAATATCACGATATCAGCAATAAATATCCATGATCAAGATTTCTTATTCTGTATAAGACTTTTATTATTTCATACAAGATCAGTCATTGTAATTTTTATAGTAAATGTATTTGGATATATGAAGAAAAAGATTTACGGAAATTAGTTCCATATACAGATGCTATGTTAGACAATCACTCTACGTTAACTTTTTGTACATAAATCTCACTTCGACTGGGACATATAAATTTTAATAAATACCGAATCAATACCAATATATTCATGGGAAAAGAATTCATGGTCATATTTAAATACATCAGAAAAATTTCTTGCTTTCTTAGCTCGAACATATAAAATAAATTGTTAAAAATGCTTTAAATGCTTAAAATACCATACCGATATTATATAAAATTCATATTTTAATTAAGTTTATTATAAAGGGAAATAATGCTTCCCAAACATTCACATTCAGGAACTTAGGAACATATTATCTCATAACCTAGCAAATTTATTCTGCATTGCTCTAAATTAGTTTCTAAATTTTTCAACAAAAATTCTTCATTTTATTTTTTATCCGAAAATTTATCTATTCCTAACTATAATATAATTTTTAGGTGAAAACAATTATTAACAAAGATTCTTTTCATCACTTCTTGAGCTAACATAGTAGCCTAAAATTTCTGCTTTCAATCTTTTAATGTATTATTTTAATATACTTGGAAGTTAAAATAATGTTAATGTGTTAAAATTTCATTAATTTCAAACTGTCTAGTATATAATTTCAATGCTTTGATTTATTTTCAGGAAACTGTATTTTCAATGATTATATAACTTTTCAACAAACTTTAAAAGAATGTATTCGTATAAATTATATATTTTATTCAAAATTAATAAGTTCAAATTCTCTGTTTCGTATTTCGATTTTGTATCAGAACATGTTTCTACTATTATTTATTTTCTTAATGTATTATTTTTAGTTCTAGTGATAAAAATTCTCACTTTGTTTCTTTCAGAAGACAGAGGAATGTGTTTCAACCTATTTTGCACTGGTGGAAAAAATCCTTTGGATCCTGATAATCCACTTGATAATAAAGAAAATATGATGATGAAGTTTTTTAGAGATAAATTGGGTGTTTTTCTCAGTCGCAAACCCGTGAAAGTAATTGTTATCATAGTTTTCTTAATCTACCTCGGTTTTGGATTGTATGGTTGCACCAAAGTAAAAGAAGGTTTAGAGAGATTCAAGATGGCAAGATATGACTCGTATTCTCTGGATTATTACAGGTTTGAAGACGATTATTTCAGAAAATATCCTTACAGAATACAAGTTGTTATCAACAAAACACTAGATTATTCTGATCCTAAAGTACAAGAAGAAGTTGAAGAGTTATTGAGTAGGTTGGAAAACAATCGCTTAATGGCCGGATCACGATTTACTGAATCTTGGTTGAGAATCTATCACCGATTTATGAAGGACCAAAGGACGCAAGTATTTTTACAGGGTTATAACATGTCCAAAAAAGAAGATTTTTATAAAGGTATACACCAAGTTTTCTTTAGGTTGTCCCAAAATTATTTTAAACAAGACATCAAATTCAATGAAGACAATACCGAAATTACAGCATCACGTTTTGTTCTACAAACTCATAATATAATGGATGCTAATGATGAAAAAAACATGTTGATCGAACTACGAGCCATTGCAGAAAATTCTACTTTACCTGTGGTAGTCTTCAATCAATTGTTTGTATTATTTGATCAGTTTTTATTGATTAAAGAAACATCAATTCAGGCAGTGGGTGTAGCCACAGCAGTCATGATGATCATATCTTTTCTATTTATCCCCATCCCAAGTTGTGCCTTATGGGTAGCATTTTCTATATTCTCAATTGAAATTGGAGTTGTTGGTTTTATGAGTTTGTGGAATGTTAATTTGGATGCAATATCAATGATAAATCTTATATTATGTATAGGTTTTTCTGTAGATTATTCAGCCCATATTACATATGCCTATATATCTTCTGAACAGAAAGATCCTAACATGCGCATGAGAAATGCATTGCATTCCTTAGGTCTACCCATATTTCAGGGAAGTATCTCGACACTTCTTGGCATTGTTGTATTAAATGCAGCTCCTTCCTACATCTTCTCGGTTTTCTTCAAGACTGTTTTCCTTGTTATCCTCTTCGCCGCGGTGCATGGCCTCTTGTTGCTCCCAGTTTTATTGTCCCTAACAGATGGCTTGTGTGGTTCGAAGAAAGAGAAGTCTAAAACAGAAAAAGAAGGGGCACCACCTTTTTACATCACATCCAATGATATACTTGGCAGCCACGATGCCAAACAAACAGCTCCTACTTATAGAACACTTGCCGATCCACACTTTCCTGTCATCACGGAAGAACCTAAATACAAGACGACAGCCACTTGGACTGACAATGGGGACTTAGACCAAGGAATCGGAACTAGTGGTGAAAGCAGCGATGGCAGTTGGCGAGGAGGCAATGATGAAATTATTGACCATGCACATCAACTACACGGCAGCTCTTCTAAGCTCACCTCTGTCGGTCAGCCGGGAGATTCTCCCCGTACTCGTGAGCGAGAAAATCATATCAATCCAGCATTCGTTGATGACGAAGGTTTGAGAGCTTCTGATCGCTCTCGGATGGCAGGCTATCACCACACCAATGGGAAATCCGAAGGAAAATGGGGTGACTCGAGAACAAAGCAGGAGTCACCCAAGCTGCGTTCTGACAACAGAGACTTGCCATCCCAGGCGAATGGAGACCAAGACAGTCCACTGAGTCGGTACATGTCACGACTTAATAGTGGTTACGTTAGAGAATTTCAAATGCCTCTGTGATGTCACTGTATTATAATTATTTAAGGAGAAACATTTCAGTGCCACTTAGCGAATTCAAACTTTATCGATTCCTGAAGACTTCCATGAGATTCAGCATGAGATCACGAAGTAAATATACATAATCAATTTGTAAGGCAAGGTAGAGGCGATGAGTGTACAAATGTTCATTTTTCTTTAAAAAAATGAATGCAAATAGTAAGAATTTAAAGGAAAAGTTTGTTTGATTTGATGATGTTTGCTGACATATATTTTAAATATTTAATTCGGAAATCGTGTTTTGTAAAAGATTTGAAAATTTTAGGGGAGTGCTTAAATTTTATTTGATAATTATTAATGAATATTATATTTGTCATGTATATTTTTTGAAATAAATTCATACAAAACTAATTTAAAAAAATTATGAATTAACATAAAAATTTCATCTACTAAATCAAATTTATTATCACTGCATTTCAGAGGATAAATTTATTAACTTGTGATGTTTGAACTTTTATATTATTCTAATAAATTTAATTTTCATTAGAGGTAGATAAATATCTCATTAGTGATATTTATATATTTAACTTATTATAACCATACAAATAAAATTTCATAAAATTATCTTTTGAAAATCACTTTTAGTTATAATATTAGTGGAGAAAAATAAATTCATTAAATAATAAAAATTAACATCTGAAATTATGATTCACGGAAGGAATACTCTACGTAGATAACATTCATCTATGTACGGAAAAGAAATGCCATTCCAAAGTTTTTAAAGTAAGTGCTGCCATCTAGTGCATAAGTGTACCTTGAATTCGATAATTTAGCAACGTAATTTAAAGTTGATATTTTCAGAATTCATGGAGGAATAAAAAATTTATTTAGATTTATGTCTACGAATTAATAACTTATTATAAATAAATGTTACTTTCTTATTTCCGTCTTATATTACATTACTTTACATTTGTTTTAAGATTTGATTATTTTTTTCATATTCTTTAATAAATTTTTTATTTTTTTTAAAACAATGAATAAACAACTATGAATGTGGCGTGAAACAAAACTATAGAAATTCATAATATAATTTTTAAACATAATATGTTCAATAATTTTATTAAATAACATAATAAACGATATTGAAATCCAAAATTATTAAAATTAAAGCTTTTTTATTTAATACAATAACCAAGTTTGAGGAAAGATGAGTTTTATAAAGAGAGAAAGAATTACCGCTATTTTTCTTAGATAATACTTTATTCCTGTAATTTTAACATGTATAATTCATTTGAAAGTTACTTAGCTGAAGAAAACTTAATGGTTATTTTGTACAAGTACAAATATCATATTACTATTTAGTGATATGAGTATATATTATTTTAAAACTATATTGCTTAGAGATATTATACTCTATATGAAAGAAACAATGTGAAAGGGAACTTATGATCCCCTCTGAATGTCATGTGTCGATAAAGCAATAGAATTTATAAAAACATGTGGCCCTTCAATTTAAATCGATGTTTAAAGATGATTTTTTTAAATCCTTCATGAGACATTTTTGTACAAACAAAATTTTCTGTTAACTTTTGTACTATTACCATTTTAAGAAGATTTATTTTTCATTTGTGCCATAAATAATCATTAAATGTATGGAAAATTTGAGATTTTCTTACCTAAAAAAACATTTGTTAAACCTTAATTCTAATTAATAAAGTCAGGATTTTAACTTGAATTTGCTTTGGCACATTATTTAATTTTAACTGAAAATATTAAGAACCAAAGGAATTTAGCCTAACTCAACAAATTGTAACTTTTAACCTTTTCTAACTTGTGCCTTACATTTGTGTATAAACACCTGTAAAAATGAATTTCACTCTGTATTTTGTACTTACATGTTGTCATTGTTTGTCATAATCTCACTCTGTGATTGTAACTTTGTGGCTTATCACGTGACTTTTTCTAAACTAATTTTAACTTTAACTAGTCACTTGAGTTGAACTCAAATAGTGATCAATATTTTGTTATTAACAATGTACTTTGAATTTAAAACAAATATAATTTTCATTACTTGATGTTGAATTTGATAAAAGAAAACTCTTGTATTAGCCATATCAATTTAAGTATTTGTAATAAAATCTTTTATGATTTGCTTATACCTCTTATGCACGTGAAGTAACAGTCATGATGTTATTTTATATACAAGTTTGTTAAGTATTTTATTTATGTACGTTTTCTTTTTTGTAAAACGGTTACTTGTATAACCGTTGATTACCACTATGTATATCCTTTATTAAAATGTGATGTTTTTAAATGTTTGTAGTACAATTTTCTATCAGAAAAAGTACACAGCTCTTTGAATATCACTAAACATGCTAATAAAAATAATAATTTATTTTAGTATTGCTTCTACATAAACTGCTTAATTGGTAGTTGGCAAAATTTGCAAAATTTCAAAATTTGTATGAATACTACAAATTTCTACGAGAAAAAGTACACAGCTCTTTGAATATCACTAAACATACTAATAATAATTTAACTTAGTATTGCTTCCACATAAACTGCAAACTTGGTTAAATTTGGATTTGTGATAAACAATTAATATGTTTTATTGTTTTATTTATTATATTGAATTAAGTTAAAAACGAATTATTTCTAATTATTTCACTTCGAGTGAAACATACATTTGGTTTAATATAAATACATTTTATTTATGCAATCTTTTAAAATTCATTTAGACTGAAGAAATGGTACTCAAAAATTTTAAAAATCGAAATTAAGAAAAACTAACCAAATTTCTAATTTATGGTAAATTCTAAGCTTCCAGGCTTTCTTAAATTTATGTATGTAATAATCAGGAAGAATGAAAAGTATTTATTGAAAAATAAACAAAAAACGAAATACTTACAAAGCATTTAAATAAATAACATTGAGAAAATTTAATACTCAAATGCAATGAGCTTATCGAAATGTCCATTTCAATATTCGAACATAATAATTCGAAACGTTCATTCAACTTAACTTGTATAAAATTGCTAAATACCAATTAAAGATTTGAGACGAATTTGTAAGTGTTAAATTTATGGAACAGTAAAATAAATATGTTTGTTACTATTATGCAAATAAAATACTATATACTCAGTGTCTTTAGATTAAAAAAAGGCAATTTAATTAGTTTGAAAAAGCAATTTAAATTTATCACAGTTTTTTAGTAAGTTTTTTTTAAAAATCTAATAAAATTTTTTTATGTATTTATTCATTTAATTATTCTAATCAAGCGATTATTTATTAATTTATTCATTTAAAAATCCCATTTTATTGTTTTTTAATTAAAAAATACAACTCTTCGTAAAGTTATTAATAGAGACAATGTGCATTGTGTCAATGTTAATAATTCGATACACATAATACCAGTTACTGAAAATTTATAACAACTTGTCAACCATTGGTGCATTTTTAAGCTGTAATTGATAGTAGTTGAAGTTAAATATTGATTACTAATAGGTCTAAATTATAAATTAAATACTAAAAACTATTGAAAAAAAATATAATTCATATAATAATAAATATACATAAATAAAAGTGTATAAATGAATAGACAAAGCCAATGTGTGTTTAAAATTCAAATACAAATGAAAAGGATTTCCTCATTTTTTAAATTATTTCTTATTTAAGGTTAGTTTTATTTTAAAAATATAATTAGTTAAAGAACTGCAGATAACATTTAAAAATTAATAATCTTTTTATAAGAAGAAATCCATCAGTAGTTGCATAAAATATTTTATTCTTGTTTGAAAAATAGGAAAAAATATATTAAATAAATCATTCAAAATTATACTATAAAAAATAATGATTCAATTATTTTTATTAAATACAAATATTCTATATGGAAAATTTTAATCGAAGCTGTTGATGTCTCAGAAAAATAGATAAACGATGAGATATAAATCAGTCCTCGTCTAATTTGTTTCATATGAAGCTTTAAATTCCAACAATATAACAGCCATTATTTAACACAAATTGACTTTAAACCATGAAGTTAATTTAAAAAAATTCTATGATATCTGTTATATGATATCTTTGAAATCAAATGGAAGAAAATACTTTCTAATATGATTTAAAAAAATTGCTTGTGATTTAAAAAGCACTTAACTAAGTAAAACTGTAGGTACACACACACACACACACACACACACACACACACACACACACACACACACACACACACACACACACACACACACACACATATATATATATATATATATATATATATATATATATATATATATATATATATATATATGTACTTGATTTTGAAATATTACGAATAAATCATATTTATTTTTTTAATTCATCAAAACAGCCAAATCTTTTAAAATTTCCCAATAACTCCGAATTATAAGCATACGAAATTTCAATGTGATTTGCCAAGAAATTTAATTCATGCATACAAACATATGTAAAGACAGTTTGCTTTGAATAGTGTTCCTTTTTAATATAAACGCATTCTTTATACAAGATAAAAGAGGAGTATAGAAACAGAGATATGAATGAACTTTTAAAAAATAAAGAGTAATTGCAAAAAAAAGAAAAAAATAATAATAATAATTATAATAAAATTAAAAAATAAATAATAATTATAATAAATTTATCGAATGTCAAATTCTAATATAGCTATGAAATTTTCATTTTTAATTCCCACCGAAATCACTTTGTTCAATTTCATTTCTAAATTATTTACTTTATTGTCAGAACAGTACGAAAACAGGCGAGCGTAATGTGAGATTTAAAATGAAAATTCTGATTTTTAAATTATTCGTGAATAGGATTCGCATTTTTTTATAAGTTAAGAATAAGAATAAAAGTGCACTTATTGGTTCTTATATTTTTAAATATAATATTTAAAAAGAACACATTATTAAGTTATAAAACTTTTCGATAATTTTTTTCAGACTTCATTTGAAAGTGTTTTTAACTTCTTATGAATTCATAAATTTGAGAGTTCTGTATCTAATAATAAGAAATTAACAAACACTATTTATTATTCAAAGTTAATTTTAGGAAAAAATTTAATCCGAATCAGGAAATTATAATATCATTTAGCGAATTATAAGAATTTTCTAAGAAATTTTACTCAACAATTTTTATTGTTATTGATAAATGATTTATTTCTATAGTAAAATAAGTGATGACTAATTAATGGCTTGAATTCAAACATAATTGAGACCATGATTTTTATTCATTTGATTCCAATATTTAAATTTGAAATGATTTGTTAAATTAATCCATTATTGAAACAACATTTCTATTTTGAACATAAATATTAAATAGTAATTTTTTAAAGAATTATTTTGTTGCATTCAAGACTTATAAGTCAAATAAGCTTTAAAGAATTTTTCACTAGTCAACAACTTGTCAAAGAACAAGTATCAGAGGCAAACAAGAAAACCAGAATAATCAAAACATAGCGTCCAATCAAAATTCTCTCTTACAGTAGAAATAATATATATAGATTTCTAATAAAGTACATTTACAGTTATCATAAATGAACGTTTAAAAGCTTACAAATAACTTGTACAAAAACAATTAACAGATATTTTTCTTTATTTTAATAGTTTTATAAAAATATTTTGCAAATATCAGGTAAAAATATGATATTATACAAATAGCAGATATCCGTTATTTGTGTATTGTTCTATTTGTATTTAAGAGAGCCAGTGAAAATTCCTTTTTGTACTCGAGTTATATTATAAGAAACTTCATAAATATTAAAAACAAAATAAGTACTGAAATTATAAATATAAATAGAAGATAATGATTTAAATATATTTGTTTAGACCTTAAACATTTCTTTTCCCTGAAATTAAAACTTTAATAAATTGTAATAGGGAAGAAAAGCATTTAAATGATAGAAATTTAGATAAGATTTTTAAATTTTAGCTATTACACATTATGAATGTCAAAATAAACAAACAACAATGTTGAAATGTTGGACATCAATAACATACATCAGAATAATGATTCTTTTTTTTTAAATGTGAATTTCACTTTAAAAAATATTAATTACTTTACTATTATGAGAAGTAATAAATATTTTTATTGTTAATAAATAATAGTGATAAAATTCCAATGAAATAATCATTACATTTTGATAACTTTCAAATACAAAGTTATAATTAATTTTGCTGAGTAATTCTTTTACATGAAGCATTCATTTGTCTTGAATTATTCATTCATCCTTTTAAAATAAATTATGATAGACAAATGAAGAATTTTTTGAGAATGTTTGTTTGTGTTTGAATGGATATTTAATTATATTGGTTACATTACGGATTAAATAATAGCAAATGTGATTATAGATATAATAAAAGAAATCAATAAATGTGTAAAAAATGTTATGTTAATTTTATTGACAAAATTATTATTATTACTTATAACTATTATTATTTATTTAAAATGAACTAAAACAGTTTTATTCTTAAAAAGATTGTGAAATGCTAAGCTATCTGAAAGGTGAACTTAAAGTGTAGATGTTACAATAATGAATGCTCCACAGATGATTATAACTATTGCATTTTAATGCAGATTCAAAACAGATAATATTATATTACTGCTATGTCACTTAAAATACTTAATATAAAATATTCAACACATGAAATATATTATATCATTTAATAAAAACATTAAAGTAAACCAATAATTTTGGAGGCAATATTTACGAATTTTTTTTAAAGCATGGATACATTTTGAATTAGAAGAATCAAGGACTTTATGTAGAAAAACTTTATAGCAGTAACCTTTACTATTTCTCAAGGTATTACCTCCAATATTTTAAGAAAAAAATTCTGCCCTTTTTTTTCTAACACCCTCCACCCTTATATTTTCAAAATAAGTATTTGCTAAGGCAATTTTTTATGCGAATATATTTTGAACAAAACAATTAAAAAACTATTTTTTTAAAAATTGTTTAAAGAAATTAGAGAATTATTTTTTAAACTTTTATAAAATGTTATTTATTTATAAAAAAACGTACGATGCTTCTTAACAGAACAAGCATTGTAAATTATAACTACATTCACTCTACTTTTTATGATAAAATGAATAGAAAGAGCAAAATAAAGAAAGTGTTATAATTAGAATCCATTTTAAGTTAAAAAAAGATTGCCTTCATATAAACTCTCATTTTTTCTCTCCCTGAATTTTAATTCTTTGAATTTATGTACAAATATATTTTATTATTTTTTTATAATAAGTATAAGTATTACGCTTATTAAAATATATATATTTATAATAATAATAAGTATTAATAAGTATATGTTAGTAAAAATAAGCTTGAATATTTAGAATTTTTTTTATTTTTCTGACTCAAATGGGCATTTGCCATGTTTGAAGTAAACTTGTATTTGTTGTAATAAAATATACTGTTAGTTTAAAAAAAAAAAAAAAAAAAAAAAAAACTATTTGCAGCTTGAAATAGAATGAAAAGGGTATGAATATTTAATAAGCAATATTGACTCTATTTTAAATATCATTTCATCAATAAACATCAATGGATGTATGACAATATCTATTGTTAGTTATAAAAAATAATGTTGAAAATGAAGACAAAAGGGGAAATATGAATATTTTACCATACATATTTTCCCCTTTTACCTCCATTTTTTAAAAAAATTAATAGTGTGCAAAATTTTTAGAAGTGACTTTTGACACTATTTTATTATTTTCTACAGATAATTTTACTATTTTTTATATTTGATTTAAAATTTTCTAAATTTTTAAATTATTCTTAAATTTTTCTATATTTCAAGCCTAAGTTAAAATAAAATACATATTCCTTTTCTTATATCATATATGAAAGAGTTAAAAAAAATCAAAATAAAAATGTCTCTACTTTGTAATCTTTATTTAGCTATTTATTTTTAGAAGCATGAAAATTTCCCGCAAATTGACCTAAAAAATTATAAATTATATTTAATAAGAACACCAAATTTAGCTTTGAATAATAGAAGTTTTTTATTGTATTAATGACATTTAAATAACTTTTTAACATTCATTTTTTGAAATGAAATTATTGTGTTTTTAATTTTTTGTCATTTTGTTTCTCGTGAAAAATTAATAAAAATCTAGTTAAGACTAATCAAATAATATGCATAAAAATTCCCCTTATTTAATTTTCTTACATTAATTTTTTAATTTTTATTTCAGTATTACTATTTATTTATATGATTCAAGTTCATTTTAATAAGAATTCTTAAAACTCATGATTTGATTTTAATTTATAAATGCAAAGAAAAAAAATCATAGTTTTATAATTTTTAAAGACAGAAAGTTGTTTAAATTTTTTTAAATGCTATTAAGTTTAGATAGTGCTGCCATCTTTGAACAAAAAATAAAATATTTTTAAGTAAATCCATTACATGAGGGATAAATTTATAAAATACAATGAAATTGCAACATTAGAAATTAATAACTTATTAAAAGATAACAAGAAGTTTGAATGAAAAATTAAAATGATAAAAAATGTATTTTATATCAAAAAGGTAAATTATTTTTGAAGAAACTAAAACTGTTAATTTGTGGAACATTAATTTCGCCGGTGAGAAATTTTCAAGGGATACATATAAAACTTAACACTTAAATCTTTAATTTTGAAGTTTAATATACATAACTGTATTTAATATTTTATTTATATTATTCCTAAAATCTTTATAACCTTTAGGAAAATAATGTTCTAATTCATTTCGTTCGTATATAGTATCATATCCTAGTGGAGTACAGAATTCTTCGTCCATTAGAAATGCTTATTGCTTCGAGAGAATGTCCAAATTTATATTAACGATACTACTTGATATTTATATTAATAATAGTCACAACGCTGTAAGCTATCGTAAAATTTACATTTCTGATTAATACTGTTACTATGCAAATCAACCTGAAAAAGAAATAGAAATATTCAAATCAATTTAATCATTATGGAAACCATGAATTCACGCAAACACGTTATTAATCGTCCTTCATTTAGCGTATTATCAGTTAAGTACTGCTGCAAATTCATGAGCACTTAAACGCATAAGCAACCGGAAGCAGAAGAAGTCAAATCATTTTGCATTTGCTCATCAGTGCGCACCCAGATACGCCAAAATGTTAAATCAAGTAATATAGCAATGTAGTTTCTTTCCTGTTAGCTTATATTTTGATGAAGGATGCGCAATCAAGTATAGTCTTGGACAAATATAGTTCCCGGGAACGTTTCGAAAACTGTCATACATTTAAATATTTTGCTGTATTAAAATGATATTGAACACTCAGGATTAAGGATGAATTTCAAAATATTCAGCCTCACTAAAAGGCTGAAAAGAAGCAATTTCATGATTTCAAGAATGAAAAATCAGGCAGAAATTTATATCTTTTACGCTATCCAATTTGTTCATCAAGATTAAGAGTTTAGTGGAAATACGTTTTTATAAACAAACTTAACTAAACATGCAAGCTGAATTTCAAAATTGAGCAGGTTGTAAAAATGTTTTATCCAGAAACTTAAATCAAAACGAAATAAAGATGTTTAAAAATGGTCTATGTAATTAGATGAATGCGTTCGTTATGTTTCAGTGATATATATATTTGCAGTACATATGAAAAATACATAGATATAAAAAATTTCAAAAATATATTAATGAACAGGAATTGCTTCTACTAGTTGGTTGGGAAACTTCTTTTCTTAATTTTAATATATTTCTCGTAAGAAAAATAACTGACCAAAATAAGTGAATGTTACAAATTTTAAGAATTTTAGCATTAGTAAATTTATATACATATATTTATTTTTGAAAATAAATAAACAAAAACTACATGTATAATTCCAGGTTAAAATTAGGAATTATAATTTATTTTAAAACTAACTAGGAAGAATATTTTATTTAGAGATCAAAATATTTTCATACATGTTTATTTCCTAAGTGGAATTTGCGTAACAGCTGAAAAAATTTAATCTGGAACCGTGAACATTTTTTTCGTTTTCAATTTTAAATTGATTTAAACCAACAACTGAATTATCGATACTACATCAAATCAAAATCTCATTTTCGAATTGAAACCCAAGTTTGTGTCTTGTTTATATTATTTTTTCAATTTCTATTTCTTAGATTTACATAGAAAAAGTTGCTATTTGTATAAAAAAAGAATCTTAAAATCCATATATAAGAACAATAAAATAATAATTTCTTTTTATATTTTTAGCATGGTTAGTAAAAGGTTGGTCAATTCTGCTGTAAATACATAATTTTAATCATATATAAGGCTTGATAAAGTTAGACGCGCATAAAATTTCCCATAAAAATTTATAGTTGTCATTATTGTTAAGTAAATAAATTTAAAAACATTTAAATACAATAAATGTAAAAAAATAAATGTATCAATATAAATATTAATTAAATCAATTTAGTCCTAGATTTTTTTTATTTGGGAAACTGTATTTCATATATATATTAGTTGTTTCTCTATTTTAGCATTACAAAACTGATAAGAGAGGAATTATATTGAACAATGTTAAATAATAATTTTACTGCACATTTAATTGAAAAATATTCTTTTTTTCTGATTTTAAAATCAAGGGAATTGAACATTTTAACTAATATCAGGCCGTAAGCCTCAAACAAGAACTTGGGCAAACTCAACAGCACTTTTGTCAAAAATATAAATAAAAGCACAAAAATCATAAATTTGCTGCATAAAATTTGGAAAAATAATTAAACTCCATTATAGTATGTCAGATAGTCATCCTGATTTATTTTAATATTATGCTAAGTAGCTATTTATTAAAATAATCAAAATTAAATACAATGTCTCAACTTCAGATAAAAACACAGAAGTACATTATGCAATGTTGCTTTTTTTATAAAAAAATTATTTGGGCTATAAAGTTCTGTCAATTCTTGTTAGAATAATTTCCAATTAGCATACAATATTCATTTGGCACACATTTGATTCTTCTTTTTTATCACTGAATAAATACGTTCTGACTGAGCTAATCAACTGGAAGAAATGATTCTTAGTAATTCAAAGTGAAACATAGTCTGTTATCCATAGCTACTGGTGAAGTTCATTTACGCCACTATATTTATACGACTAAGAAGGAACACTTGAGAAACGTGAAGAAATTTAGTAGAAGAATTTGATAGATGAACAATCTCCGATAGAATATATAGCAAATGGCTTGAAAACTTCTAAAAGATAATCTCGATCTTTCTGAAAAGCTGCAATACCCCTTAAGATAAGCAAAGAACCTGGGAGAAGTTAGCTGGAAGGGATGATCCTTGATCAATGGTGTTACTGTCTTATTCACATTAGAGTAAAATTATTCTTTTAGTAGCATCAGAGATTGGGGAAATGCTAGATTCAGCTAAAGAAACCGTTTCAGACCATATCCAGTAAATTGGATTGGTGTCGAAATATTCCAAATGGGTGCCACATGAATTAAGTGAAAAGAATGAGAATGATGGAATACATCTCTGCTAATATTGCTCAAAAGTATAGCACGAGATTGCATGCCGAAGCCGTAGACCACTCTGCCTGGTAAAACGTTTCCCAGGGGTACACCACTAGGAGGTAGGTTTATGTTATGCCCCTGGTTACTCCATCCAGTGGATTTTCTGCCATTGTGGCATTTCCGGCAATGTGCAGCTGACATCCTTGCTCGTAAGGGCACTCAGATGATTCAGCCAAATTGTTCTGGACTGTCCCACCACTTTGTGAAACTACACATGAAACAAATAATGAAAATTAATAACTCTTCTTGTCTATCAGAAAAAATAAAAAACAAGAATTGGAGAGGCAGATATAGAAGCTACACTAGACAAGTCATTACTCATAATAGGTCACGAATGCCTGGGTGTACAATTTATATCGCCTAATGACCTATGACCATCTTGATTGTCGATTATGTGGTTCTAAAGAACCATGAATCTTAAACATCTCCATCGCTGTAGTTCGCTCCATGGATTTGACTCCGAGACTGCTAAATATAGGAGTACGGGAGAGCTTCTGGACTTTCTTTTACTCTTTGTGTCTCTTTTTGATGTTTATATTTTATTCTTCTTGGGTGTTTTCTTTTGTTTTCCCCACCATTTGAAATAAGAATAAAGTACTGCACATAATTGAGCCTTTTTTGGGCAGATTTATTATTGGCGGGGGGAAGGTGAAAACTGGATTTATCTATGAAAACATGAAAATTAAAAAGACATATTATGAGGCCGGAAAACCTGACTAATAAAGTGAAGTTTAGATAAAATAAAATAATGTTGTATATTGGCAGGACATTCGATGAACAATACCTTCTGAGGTGTTGAAACCAAACGATAAGTTAATTTCTACTTTTGCTCTCAGCAATTGAATAAATAATAATAATAACAGCACTCAAAGAAAAGAAGCCACCGATTTTCCATTGGAAGGAAATCATATCACTTGATCATAATGCCTGCACACATGCTTCTTTCAAGTTTCAATTTTTGGTGATTCATCAGAAACTCGTAAAACTTGACTGAAACATTATGGCACATCCATTACATTCCTAGCACAGACTAATTATCACTAATTATTTTTTTATAAAAATCATTTTGCAGAATCGAAAAATTGAGAAAAAGGAAAAAGATATTAGACAAGCATTAATTTAATTTTCTTATCACTAGGGAAAAGGAATTTTTTAAAAATGGGATACATAAATTGCTATCATGATATCGGCTACATTATTCAATAAAGATTATTCAATATATGAAAAATTTATTATTTTATTTGTAGGCATCTAATTCTAAAATGGGAAAGAACTTTTCAATAGGACTAATATTTAATAATGAACAATCAAAAAAGACAGTTTTCCTAATTTAATTTCTTCCTTCTGGTTCATTATAAAGTTTCTTCTAGTATACCTAAATTCTCTCTAGTTATATTCTCTATTTATGAATAGAAGAAAGGTTTAAACATTAAAATATTCATAAATATTATTTTGCAATGTCTATAAATATCTAAGATCAAAATCTGCTAGATCATATAATTTGGTATACATTATGTAGGTATATATATATATATATATATATATATATATATATATATATATATATACATATATATATATATATATATATATATATATATATATATATATATATATATATATATATATATATATATATATATATATACATATATATATATATATATATATATATATATATATATATATATATATATATATATATATATATATATATATATATATATATATATATATATATATATATATATATATATATATATATATATATATATATATATATATATATATATATATATATATATATATATATATATATTTATACGAGGGTCACTCTGAAATTTTTGAGATACAACTAGGTTTTTAAAGTTATACTTACAAAATTTTAGGTGGGTTCAAAGTAGTTTCCTCCAGCATCAATGCATTTTTGTAGACGAATTTTCAACAGATTAAATGCCTCAAGCCATTCATTTCTTCAAATAAATGATAAAATTCATTTATAGCCACATCAATCTCTTCTTCTGAAGGAAAACGACGTCCACGTAAGTTCTTTATTAGATTAAAGAATAACCAAAAGTCGCACATAGCTAGATCAGGTGAATACGGCGGATGTTCGATCACTTTAATTTGTTTTTGTTTAAGAAATTTAACTGTTAATCTGGCTGCATGTGAAGATGCATTGTCATGGTGAAGCATTAGTCCCCTAACATTCAGTTCTTGTAGAATTTCTGGAAGACATTTAGTGGTACACCAGTTTGCTGTTACTGTCTTCTGTCCTTCCAACTTGATGGCTTTGACCAATCCCGTACTTCTGAAGAAAACGGAATACATCACTTTTTTCAGTGCGCGTTGTTTTTTCACCATTGTCGGCTTGGGATCATCTTCAAAGACCCATACTTTGCTTTCTTGACGTGTTGGAACGTCAAAAAACGGTATGTACGTTTCATCACCTGTTACAATTTTAGAAATGATGCGGTGGCCACGATCATTCAGCATATTAAGAGTTCCTTTACTGATTCTGACACGCTCGTCTTTTTGATGCTCAGTTAGATTATGGGGAACCCAACGGCAAAATACATTTTTCATATGTAATTCTTCATGAATGATTTTGTGTATGGCTGCGGATCCAATGTTAAGTTCCTTCTGTATCATTTCATAGGTACAGCGATTATCATCCATTAATATTTTTCATATGGCAGACATATTATCCGGGATTACTGCCGACGGCGGCCTTCCTGTGTGTTCTTCATCCCGAAGAAAATTGCGACCTCTTCTAAATTCTCTAAGCCATCTGAATACAGTAGCACGAGCTGGAGATTCATCACCAAATACTTTTTGCAACCGTTGAACGCATTATTTTTGATTTAATCCTGCTTTGAAATCGTAGAAAATCATAGCGTCGAAAATGTTCTCGCGTCAACTCCATTTTCTCTGCTGTTTAAAATTTATTCCACGATAAACAAGTTGAAGTAAGTTAGTAAAAAATCGTCTTCTGTGTTAAAATATTTTGTACTTTAAAATTAAACCGTTATTTTTATTTTGTAAATTCTCGTCTGCGTGTATCTCAAAAATTTCAGAGTAACCCTCGTATATATATATATATATATATATATATATATATATATATATATATATATATATATATATATATATATATATATATATATATATATATATATATATATATGTATATATGTATATAAATACACTACTGGCCATTAAAATTGCTACACCAAGAAGGAATGCAAATAACAGAACGATACTTATTGGACACATACTTTAGAGTGGAAAGAACAAGTGATTAGATTTTCTGGAAATTAGGATGTATAGATCTTGAGAAATCAGTACCCAGAGCAGCCACCTCTGGCTGCAATAACAGCATTTATCCGCCTAGGCATGGAGTCAAACAGAGATTGTATGGCATGTACGGGGATCTTAGTCCATGCAGCTTCAACACTAAGCCACAGTTCATCGACAGTAGTGGATGGTGAGTGATGATGGCGTGCCAATCGCTCGGCAACCATTGACCACACGTTCTCAATTGGTGAAAGATCAGGAGAACGTGCTGACTAGGGTAACAGTTTAACCTGTTCTGTATCAAGGAAGTTCAGAACAGTACGGGCAACATTCGGTCGTGCATTATCCTGTTGAAACAAAGCATTAGGGAGGCCTCGAAGATAGGGCAGAGCCACGGGCCTTAACACATCGGAAATGTAACGGTTGCTATTCAAAGTGCCGGTATTGCAAACAAGAGGTGATCGAGACGCGTATCCAATGGCACCTCATACCATCACTCCAGCAGATATGGCGATGTCCAATGCAAGCTGGCAATGTGCGTTTTCCACGATGCCTCCAAACACGGATGCGGCCATCATGGTCCTGTATACAGAATCGAGATTCATCTATAAAGATGACGTGATGCCATTCCCGCGTCCAGTTTCGTCGCTGATCACACCATTGAAGGCGCTCCTGTCTGTGACGCAGCGTCAATGGTAACCGAAGCCATGGTTGCCTTGTAGACAATCCATGCTGCTGTAAACGCCGTCAAACTGTTCGAGCAGAAACTTGTTGCCTTGCAAATGACTCCATTTCTCGAGTCAGGGTTCGTGACGTGGCTGTACGATCCCTTGTGACCATGCGGATAAGATGTCTGTCTTCTCTGCTGTTAGTGATGGGAAGCCATCGATTCCATATTCTGATAACAGTCATGGAGTCTCGACCGACGCGAGCAGCAATATTGCGGTACGATAAACTGCAATCCCGGTAGGCTATAATCCTTCCTCGATCAAAGTCAGACACGTGCTGATAGGCATTTCTTCTTCTTAAACGAGGCATTACAACAAATTTCTTTGTCGAAAACAACGTTGATACGGAAATTGGGTATGAGAAAACTGCTGTCAAATCTCTGGTTTTATACACATTGTAGATGTCGCTACTGTCACCTGCTTTGTATGAATGCGCTAAAAAATCTAATATTTTGCATATCACAGCAAGTTCGACCTGTCATGCAAATTTCACGTGTGTGGTGTGCCGCTTTCCTGGTGTAGCAGTTTTAATGGCCAGTAGTGTGTATATATATGTGTGTGTGTTAAAAAAGAGATAAAAATCAGCCCTATATAATTATTCTTTCATAACGAATTATTCATCCAGAACTAAAGTAGAATAACGACAAAGTGATGCTCAAAGAATTTATAAGACCTTTTCAAATCGGGTAGGTATGAAAGACATAAAACGGACTTTCCTTAACATGCGTTGATGCGGAAAAATTTAGTTTCTACAACGTTATATTCGGAATTAATTTCTTCAAAGACAAGAAATTTATCTAATTTTGCCTCTACATGACTACAGTGGCCTTCATTTTTTAAACAGACTGCTGCATTTCAAATTTATATTGGATGTGTTTCCAATTCTGCATTCACCGACAGTGCTGCTTGTCATTCAACTGCAAAATATATTCTGGATCAACCAGTTTCATCATTTACAAAGATAACACTACAAGTGTCTTTCACTAATGGTTTGGTATCAGAAAAAGATCTATTTCACACTGAATAAAATATTCTTCGTAAAGGTAGAAACTTCAAACTTCCACGCAATGATTTGCTTGAAGCAAAAAACAATTCCACCATTTTACGAACGAGTTTTCTTCAAAAGGCTGAAACTGTTAAATCTGGTTGAAAATAAACGGAGCTATTTTATTTGTCTCAAAGAAAATAAAGCTTTGTGAAACCTCATCAATTCAATGCATTAGAGAAACACAAATTGTGGTAACCACTGCTTACTATGGCAGAATGAGTAATAACAGTTAACAACATCCCAGCGGCTTAAAATTAATGTTTTGCTCTTAAAAATATCAGATAATCTTTAAAACAATAGCAGAGAACATTACAAAAAGTAGTGCTCCACCTTTAATTTCTCCATACAAGAAAGATTTGACGAAAACTTTTACAAATATACAAAAAAGAGTCAATCCACAGCAACATAAACAAAAGTAGCATCCTAAAAAGAAACGACGAAATATTCAAAAATGTGTTCCAGAAAGCAAAATATGCGTGAGCCACCATGTTGTGAGTAAAAACCCAAAGAAAGATACTTGTAAATCCATACCCAAAAGAGATAGTCTTTATGTCATAGTGGCTACAAAAGATCTCCAACTATTCTTTATTTTATCTAATAGATCAGACAAAATTCTCGGCAAATGACATATTTCAATATGGAATCATATTAAGAGTGTAATAACCTCAAAACTTCAGGTCCTGTAATTCCATTGCTTCCTTAGAAGATAAGAGGATACACTAGATGTGTAATACTTACAGAAAATATGTACATCTTAATAGATGCTTTCGAATCTAAAGCTGTTTCTTCTCAAAGTTGGGCTAATCCATCTTATTCTCCACTTCCTGGACAAACTAGACCAGAAACTTTTCTTTACGTTTTGCTAAAGTTACGATGTCAGAGGGGAGAATATAAATGAAATAATTTTGTCAAACTTCGATAGAAACACGAATTCAGATGCATCAAGTGCAGATAAGTACATGAACAACCGATGAAACTACACTACAACAGCCGTGAAGTAAATTGCTAAAATTGTATATTCCTGGTATATAAATGTTGATTTTTCTATTCTGTCTTTTTGTATAATTTTGAAACTGTTCTTTTGCTGTGCTCTATTATTGTGTTTATTGTAATTAAGTATATTTAAATTTAACTAATATTATTTTTATTCCAAGAATGGTTACAGTTCTTAATTACAAACTCTCTCTCTCTCTCTTGTTACCTATATAATCATATTTTATCAATTTCCGTGAAACAATCCAACTTTTATCTAATCTTAATTCAGTCAGTTATTATAAGAAATCATACTTTGAAAATTTTACATACATTTTAGGTAATATTTTATAAATATATTTGTTATATATAAAATGCGAAAAAGGGAATTATTAAAGTGAAATCGTTTCAAAAATCTTTAAAGACTATATAAGAGTTTCTGTAAATAAATTTGTTCATTTAAGAAATTATTGATATTTTTACAAATAAAATTGCTATTTGTAAAAAATATCTATAATTTGTGACGTCATGGTAATTCCGTTTAAAAAGAAACAAAAAATTTTTTTAATATTTTTATTTGATTCAATGAAACAAGACTTGATAATACGAATCGATTTCTCAAAACGAGAAGTGACTTGAAACAAAAGCTGTTATAATTAGGGTAAGGAATACTGACGGAAGAAATAGGTAATACTTTGTAGCATTTTAATGAAGGATCATTATATTATCGTTTTTGATTAAGTAAGAAACCTTGAATACAACTACGAAATATATTTATAATTATTTGATGTTAATTAAGCAGATAAAAATATTTTAGCCAAGGAAACTTGCCTGAAGTGTTTTTTGTGATTTAATTTCCTTTAGCATATTATACTGTCTGCGTACAAAATGAAGGATTTCAAATGAATTGAATAGCGTTTTTTAAACATTATGCTTATTTGAAACACTGTATTTAGGGAAAATCATTGTGTTATTGAAAAAAATCATTAAAAAAGAGAAATATCTGATCATTAATTTTTTGTATGAGATAATAAGTTTAATTTTATTAATTTCTTAGGCTGAATCACTTTACAAAACTAAGCATTTTTTAAACACAGCATTTGAACAAATAACTTTTACAACAAGTTTTTTGTTGAATATTTAAAAAATTTATTTTATTGTTAGACTTAAGCCATATATTCAAATTTTTAAATTATTTTTTCAAATCAGTTTCATTGCTGACAATTGTAACTGTTATTTTGATCATTTAAAAAATCATTTTCAATCGAAAAAACGATATTTTTGGGATAAAAACACTCCAAAAATATCGCATTATTTTAACAGAAAACCTACAAATATTACAAATTTATTTGATATTATATAAAACTAAAGAAAATATGAAAACATGTAAGTTATTTATCTTTTTGTTCTTCAGATTTTTAACAATATATTTGGTACAAATAAAAATTAACGAAGTTTTTAAACATCATATAAAAGTTATTTAACGAAATATATCACAAATATGTTACCAATTAAATACATTAAAATTGCTTTATAAAATATTAATTTTTAAAATAAAAACTATGATAATAAATGAATGATATACCAAATCAATGAAATATTTAAGTAAATTATCCGTACGTAATTATGGATACTTTTGGCACTCACTTACAATCACACGGTTTTAATACGTTGTAAATGTTTTTGATATAAATAATTACTTCTCACACCCACTTTTAATTTTTTTAACTTAAACATATTTCTTCACTTTTTCGTAATTATATTATTTAAAATTTTTTGAAAGTTTCCATATTATGGTAATTATTTAAGAGTATAGACATATGAATTCATTACGTTTTGTGATTCATATTTATTATACTTTTTATTTAATTAAAAAAACAATTATTTATACACTTAGATACTTTGCTGTCTAAATTTTTACACATTTAAATTTTCTATTTTAAAATAACGTTTTATAAGTAAATATCTTTACGATTAGTTTTTTCAGTTTATAATAATTTTTAATTATTTTTTTGATTTATTTTATAACTTTGTGTGCTTTTTAAATCAAGAGCAAACTCTTCATTAGAGAACCACATATTGCTCCTTTTTTATATTCAGCCATTTTTGCTAAATGTTGTAATAAAATTTTGAATTGGGTGAAGATTTTGATGTGTTTAAATTTCTTTTAATCAATATTATCTAGTTTTTAGATTGTGTTTTCTTATATGTTTAATATTCAGGGAATGATATTTAATTTGCTAACATTATAAAATTTTAAAAATTACTTATATAATAAATTTTTAATTTCATTTACTTTTATCTCTTACACATAAAAATTACTTATTATATGATAAATTGATATATAGGATTAATTTATTTTTATGCATAATTTTTATGAATTTATTTGATAAAATCTGATTAATTGAAATAATATGTGAATGTAATAATTTTCATTTCACTTAAAAATGTTTTTGAATATATGTACGTACATATATTCAGTAAACTTCATCTTTATATTTCAACATATTTTATGGTAATTTCTGTTATTTTAAGAAAATTCGCTTATTGAGATTAAATGATTTGTAATTATGTAGTCCATCAAATGAATATTTTAAAATTTTTTATCATATCAACGTGTATTATTTATTGGTAAACTTTTTTTGAGTCAACATTTTATGTTCAGATGTTTTTAAACTAAAATACAATCGCTTCAGTAGTTATTGGTAATTTTACTTTCTTCATAATTTTATAACACGGAAATCATATAAATATCTAGGTTCAACATTTAAATATAGATATCTAGAACTTATAACTTCATTATTTATTTGTAAATTTATTAAACTAGTATTTAAATTGCAATTAGCAATTATGAAGGTAATTATTCTTACATTCGTATTGTCTTTTTTATTTTAAATTAATAGTTAAAATTTTATTTAATAAAATTTTATACGATCGCTAGGATTTGGAATATTTACAAAATATGAATTACATTTCTATCTTAAAGAGTAGTACACAATTTAATTACAATGCTCGTATTTTTTCTTGCTATTTTTTATTTATCAGATAGACTTGTAATGTTTGTATTTTTTCTTATTTATTTAAGCTGCAAAATTAATTTTCATTAAATAACTTACATATCATTCTCTTTTTCTTATTAATTCTTATTAAAATATTATCATTTCTTTATCTTTACTTTAATCATTTGTTCCTAATTTTTATCAATATCTTGTATCAGATTTATTAATTTGATTTGAACAATTTATATATATATATATTATTTTATTTCTTGCCTCACAAACATAATCTCTTAAAATCAAAACAAAAATTTCAGTATTACACATTTGTTGATTTGGAAAAAAAATTCGTGAAATATATTATTAATGATAGTAAAAATTTGTAAAATGGTAATTTTTAACGATTATAATTATTATAATTTTATTTAACGTACTCTTCATCAAATATACTTTAGAATAATTTAAGAATATATATTCTAATAAGAAATTTTTAACATAAAAATACTTAGATAAAAAAATATAAATTAGTTAAATATTTCATAAATTTTTTTATAAAAGCATGGGAATTCAGACTATTTAATGGGAAACATGATTTTAGCATTATCAAAAAAGATTTTGGAAAACGTTTTGCATTTTATTTTAACAAATAATAAAATTAATTTTATTAAATCATTAACTTAAATTAGTTTTTATGTTCTAAATATAGTAGGTGATTGATTAACGAGCATAATCCGTTACAAGACTATTTCGCTATCCGAACTGCCGGTTTACATTATTGATTTGAACATTGATTTACCATAGATTTTTTTTTGTAAAGACGTTTAATTCTTTCTGAGACACTAAAAATTAATTTAAAAAATGTATAATTTCTTAATAATTTAATTAAAAATATAATGCATACGTATAGTCAGTCTTGTGTCATAATCAGTCTTTTTTAAGTTTTGTTTATGGGACTTTAAAGAACATGTCTAATATCGACTGCTTTTCTCTTTTTTAAGACTTTCCAGAAGTGTTAATAGCATTATTATTTTTATAAAGATTCTCAAATTTACTGATATCAACTTGGTTTGGCCATTCTAAAACCATTTCTCTGACATTCTCCCACTTCTTCAACAAATGAACAAAGTATTACTTCAACAAATGAACTAATGAACAAAGTGAGGGGGAGTGGCGCTCAAATGAAATCAGCTTCGTTTTTGAATTCATGATCCTAGAGCCGAGAAGTGTTCGTTAGAATTCGTTTTAATTCCTTACCCGAATATGCGATCATTGTTCGAGCACAAAAATCTTTCGCGAAAGGGTTCGTTATCCGATTAGTTTGCAATCCGAACTGTTCGTTAACTGATCATTCACTGTACTCAAAAATTTTCCATTATTCCTTTTGATGAAAAATAATTTATATTTAAACAGTATTTTATAAAATTAGTATGAGGGGCTATACAACATTTGAAATAATTTTCGTTGATAATAATCTTAGCAAATTTGCATTTTTTCAATTAATTTTCTCATATGATATCTCTTGCTAATAGTTTCTGCAAATGAAATATTTTATGTAAAAAAAATTTTTGTACAGATAAAATTTTGTTAATATTTATTATTATAATTAGCAAAGAAAGAGTAAAAATATTCCCATTTAAATTAACAATGCATATGTATAGACATTTTTTAAATGAAACTTTGAGGCATTGTCATTTTACAAGAATCAAAATTCTGAATATTTGAAACTCATAAAAGTTGGGTTTAGAATTAATGCATAATACTACAAATATACATTATTTACATAATTGAAGAAACTTGATAAAAAAACACCAATTTATTAAGTTTATCTTTTATTAAAATCAAATATTCCAGTTGAGTCAAAATACAAACTTTACTCTTATTTGTCAGATATATTAATCGTAATTTCATTTTTAAATATTTATCTGTCTAAATATTTTGAATCATTTATTTAGTTGAAAGAAGTGTACAAAACTCTACTTCAAATATGATACATATAATTAGTTAAGTCAATATCTCTACTTTATAAATTACTTTAGGACCAATTAATATTTACATAATTTTTAGTTTATTTTCAAAATTAAATCAATTTGATTATATTTAAAGGTTAAAATGCTAATAATTCCAATTTTCAAACATACTTTCTAAAAATTTCTTTAGTGAAATTGTTATTATTCCAATACAGCCAAAATAATATTATAATACAGTGAAAACTTATCTTTAATAATACTTAGATATCATTATTTAGCTAGATTAAGAATATAACGTCATCAAAAATGTAATGTTTACGATTTAAAATATTTCTTGAAAATAATGTACTCATCTTAATCAAAATGTCTTCGCTATTTTGGCTATATTTTAATCTAGTTAAAATAAATATATAATTCTATACTCATAAGCATTATTTGATCCTTTTGTTCATATTCACAATATTACATCGTTAAAATACATTATATTTCAAAAAATGCAAATCATCAACATTTTAATTGCCATATCATTGCCATACCATTATGAGCTCTTCAAATGTTAATATCATACATATCAGTACAAATGAAATACAAAGTATATAAATGAAATATTTAGAAACAACTGAATTAGATTAAACTGAAAATATATGAATAAATAACAAATGATTATCGAATTAATTATTGTTTGCAATTCACATGCTTGCTGATATGTAACAACTTATGTTGAAAAACAAATCAATATGATTATATCTACATATCAAACATACCAATCATCCAAATTTCTATTTCCATTTCGATGACTAATGAATTATTCAAACTTTGACAAAATGCTTATTACGATGGATTTTATCTTTAAAATATGTCTTAATATATATGCATCTAAGTATAAATTTATACAGCAAAAATTGTTCAATCTAATTTAAGTCAGGCTTTTGGGCAAACTTGAATTGATTTTACAACATCTGCGTGTTAATAAGTTTTTTTTTTCATTCATGCACTATATAACTTGTATTTCTGGAGAACCTGCAAATAATTAAATACGCATTTAAATATATTTTGTTAACACACATGTAAATAAAGTATTATATTTATATTATAAAATTACGGATATATATTATATAATAAGTGCAATCACAATGTTCTCACACATGTAAGAAAAATGTGACCAAATGAATAAATTTAAACTAATATTTCCATAAATGTAAATTTTCCTCTTACCATAAGGTATCCCGTAGAACCTCTATGATTCGAAAGAGAAATATTTCCGTTCGTGAAATAAAATTCAAAGACTACGAATTTGATTCGAGAAACATAATGAAAAAAACAATTTGGTAGTATTAAAGAAACAATCTTACACTGTATAATGAAAAAACTGTACTTACGAATTAGAGTCACCGAAGCTAATTTTATGTCAAACCGATATAGCTTCCCTTGAATTGGTGCCGTTTTATCTTAACGATAAAAGAAAGTAATAAAAAGAAAAGATCCTTAATCAGGTGTTTTATTTGAAAAAATTACTTTATTAACTGGTTGGTTAATATACGTATGAGTGATAAATGATGATAAGTACTATTATTAATAGAAAAATGACCTGCGATGACGACTAATGATTAATAGTAAAATTAACTGCGATGATGCTAATAAGTAAGTACTGAAAAAACAAATTACGTAGAATTGCAAAAGATGTATTTCGTGATTGTTAAAAATGAATTTATTTAATGCCATTAAAACTATTTTTTAAAATCTATATATTATAATACAAATCAGTTTATTAGTTCAAAGTTCACCGTATCATAAAAATATTTATTTGTATTTTTCTTTCTAAAACCGTAATATGAAACATTGTGTAGTTACATGAAAAATAATTCAAATTTTTTTAAATTTTAATTTAATAAATTTATTTTATTGCTACCATATTCTAGCGCCATTGTTAAAATTCAGAGATATTTTTCGAGAATTAGAATCATATTTCAGCTTGATTTGAAGAAAAAAAAATTTATGAATAATATTGAAGGCTTAATAATTAAAGGAATAATATTAAAGTTTACAGTTTAAAAATGAAAAAGTGGTTGAACAAGCAAATTGTAACCACTAAAAATGTTATTTATGCTAAATCGTTAGTTAGGTGACTTTTATCTATTTATTATGAATAATATTAGAGGCTTAATTTGGGGTCTACAGTTTAAAAATAAAAAAAGTGGTTGAACAAGCAAATTGTAAAAAATATATACGTGTGGTTAGAAAAATCAATGAAGAACTCAAGAAATAATGCTTTTCAAAAAGTAATGTATTTTTCTTTTTGATAAATAGCTTATAAACATTTCTAAAAACAAGTTATGTATAATGAAAAATGAATACCTTAATATACACCGTCATTTGTGCATTCAAAAGACAGAAGTTATTGTAAGAAACGTTAAGTGTTTACTATGAATTTAATTTCTATTGTTGTTGTTGCTTATGACACTTGGACAAGCCAAGCTCGCTATGCCTTTGGCTGTGCGAATTAAGTCAATAGAGAACGTTTTCGTTTGGATCAGAGCACCACGAAGGTGAAAGTACGACTTTGCTCTTTTTAAGGTGCCTTGCAATTTTGAACCACGGTCAGGTGACGAGGCCACACCTGAGCTAGCACCCTCCTCTCCACATCCACGCCACACCAGCGGAAGGACTTTGGACGTCACATATTAATGTGGACATATCCCCGACCCACGGAATTCCAGCAACCTAGTGAAGGAGAGTACACCGTGGTCATCCTCCCAACCACTGCCCGCGGCAAATGATGCTTCACTTCACTTTCACTCAGCAAATGATGCTGAGTTTACGGGAAGCGGCGTGAAGCTACTGAGCCACTGGAGCTCAAATTTACTGTTATTTCTTTTTCCATTGATCTCAATTTACAATTTCATTTCCTGATTGGCGATATTTAAAATCAAATTACTATATATATCACATCATTACTATGAAATTTCTTTTATGAAGTTATTTTAATATTTAAATGCAAATTTTAACTATAATTTAAAATCTATATTTGACATTTCCCTAATTAACATGCACTAAGTATTAAACTGTAATTTTGCTTAAAATAAGATCAGATTTAGAATCAGAAACATTCTTCAGAATGGTTTCTATAAACCATTCTGAAGTATTCTCTGGTTTCTAAAGTTTGAGATAATGAAATAAAAGAGATACCACAGAAACCATATCTAATGAATAATCTTTTAAGTGAATTTTACCAAATTTTAAGGTTCCATGGAAATTTAAATAGTTGTTCAGGCAATAATTATGTAAGAAAGATATTCATGCAATATTTAAAGATATTCTTGCATGTTATGATTCATGCATGCATGGTATTTAAAGATATTCATATAATATCCCTATGAGAATTATCGCATTTTTAATAGTTGACAATAAAGAAACAATTTTCAACTTCTTTAGAACTTGCATGTCATTTTCAAAAAATGTTTCAAGTGAAAATGTGCATCAAGTCTTATTAGATGAGAGGGAAACAAATATCAAAAAGACCTAGTAAAAGTCATTATTCTCACAGTAAATAAAAAAAAATTGGTTATAGAACATAATCTGCAATGGTTATCACAGATGGATATCAGAAAATTATATTTAAAATTAACATCTTTCAATATGAATGAAAAAATAAGCTGCGCAATATATAAACAAAAGTGTGTAAATCCCGAAATATTAACTTATTACACAGCCAATTTAGGTTTTTTGTTCTCGTTTTGCATAGGTGTAATAATCTTCGATAAATTTTCATATTTCAAATTGTTTTTAGCGGTTCAATAAATCAGAACATGAATGGCGATGTTATTGTCGTTGTTATGTTGTTACTAATAACATTTGGTCAAGCCAAGCTCGCTATGCCATTGGCTATGTGAGTTTAAGTCAGTAGGTCCAGAAGGGCGGGGTTCGATTCCCAATACCGCTAAAGACCCACCGGGTACATGCGATATACGTGCTCGTTAAATCTGTGGAATCGAAAGTCCTGTAGTCGGTAATTGAGCAGTTACCACGGGCGCAATGGTCTGGAGAAAATTTCCTCCCCCTTCAGATCAATGTCAAAATTGAGGGAGTGGATCGTCTCTGGCGGTGCCATCTACCGGAGAATTACAAATAGAGCAAAGACGTACTTTCACCTTCGTGGTGCTCTGATTAAAACAAAAGACGCTCCCTATTGACTTAAATTCGCGTAGCCAAGGCATAACGAGCTTGGCTTCTCCAAGTGTCATAAGTAACAACACAACAACAAGTCAGTAGGGTTCGTCTTTCGTTTAACCAGAGCACCATGAAGTTGTTTCGTTGTAAATACTACATGGAATTGATTGATTGATTGAAATGAAGATAATATTTCAGAAGTATGTTATAATCATAAAAATCGTTAATTATTTTACTAATTATTTTTACATTTTTAATCAAATTATTTTTCTCTGGAAAAATTTTCATGAAATAACAAAATAAGTTTTTTTTTATGTGTCTTCGGATTTTTTTTTCTCCATTATATGCTGAGCGAAACTATTTAAATCTTAAGTTTATCTAGAGGAACTGATTTTATTTCATGTACAATTGTTAATTACTTTAAATAAGATAAATTCCTGGATACTTATATTGCACTTTATTATTTTTTTTATAATTCAATCAAATACAATTCTTATGTTTTGATCATAATAAATTTCTTTTTATAAAGCAATATTATGTATTTTTAACTAAAACAATTAAAATAGTATGTGTTAAGATTGATAAGTTCAATATTTTGGATAAAATAAGCTATTAATATTTATTTTGCAAGGGTAATCTTTTAGAAATTTAGTATAAACTTTCATGAAATTAAAAAAATATTATGAAATGATATAATAAAACCCCTTTGTGATTTTAATGGTCTTAAGCGTTTAATTATATTGCTAAAACTAAAAAGATAACTTCTTAAGGAATCGACAAATTCTTAGGGCTAAAATTATATTTAAAATTTTGCTTATATACTTGAATTATTATTAAGTTAATTCTACATTTATCAAACTTTGTTAAATAAGTAACGTCAGAGTAATTATGTTGAATAGAAAAATAATAAGGGAATCTAAATAATTACATTCCATTAATAAACTTATAAATTTTGTTATTTGAAAATATTCATAATATACAATTTATATAAAACTGAATTTAATTCAAGAAGGAAAATGAATTAAATTAATTTAAATACAGAGCAGAAGTTGGATTTTTATAATTATGATAAAGATACAAATATCTATAAAACAAATTTTGGGAAACTTCACTTTAGGGTAGTAAAAAATATATTTAACAACTGATAATTTTTAATTGGGGATAGGCTTTTAATTAACAAAATAGTTTGAGCACACATAAGACTGATTTCGTTTTTATGATAACTTTCTTTCAGTTGGATAATACCGAAAGCATCATGTTGTACTGTTTTCAGTTTTTAATAACATTTAATCTACATAATAACTGTATTTTAAATTATTAACTTGAAATTGAAGCTTTTTTTTAAAAAGAAATACTTGAAAATATATCTTAGTAAAAAATATTTTTTTTATGCAAAAAAAATATTTTTTACATAAAATTATAAAAATCTATCATCATGGCAATATGCATTTAAAAAGAAGAATTATTGAGATATCAAAGTTAAAAGACATATTTATTTGCTTTTTATAGGCTATTTATTAAAGCTATCAACAAATAATTTAATAGTTACTGACAAATTTCATCTATGAATTTATTGAAAGTAAGTTCTTACATAATTTTCTTCAACTCCAGAAACAAAATCCACTGATATATTGAATAAAAATGCCCCTGAACTTGTATGGTGTTGCCAAATAAGTTAACAAATTGTCACAAAAAGGTGATTGGTGACATATTTATTACAAAAAATTGTACTATATTTTATTGTAACTTGGTTTACGCCTTGCTTGATTAAATATTATCCGGAAAATCAAATTGTCATTATATGACTGAATATCGAATGCACTGGGTGACTTTTATTTAATTGCTTTTTATAATGTAATGAATGATAATGCTTCTTTGATTATGTATTTATTATACACATACACTTCTTAACATTAGATATATTGAGTTCTTCGTAGTAAATTTCTTTTCATAGGAAAATATTCTCCAGTATATTTAAATTACATAATTTAATTCGAACTATATACACGTACTTATCTTCCGCTTATTTATATTACATAATGAGTATTGACGTATTGGGAAATTGAATTTTCATGGAAAATGTCATAATTTTAGTATTAGATTTCCTTGATAATTATGTTAAAGGAAAAACAATCTTGGAAAGAAAATGTATGAAAACTTCTTCCTTACGAGACAAGAAAAGGTGAAGAAAAGGTGTGAAAGGTTTCTCAAAAAATATTAAAAATTGTTTTATCTAATTTTTTAAATTTTTAGAAATATTTTGCTATAATTTTGTTATTTTATTATATTTATTTTAGGAAAGATATATTCATGTAACCCTTTTGAAGTTCTTTAACATTTTACTGACTAATAAAAATTAAAAATCCATGAAATTTTAATAATTTAAATGTTAAAGTTAATCAAGGTTTTCCAAAATAATTTAATGTTATTAAATATTAATATTTTTGTGCAAGTGTTAAGTATTATCAATGATGAAAACCATTATTATTTCAGAATAACTACAATTTGTAAAGTTCGAATAAAACCATAAAAAAAATATTTGAGTAAAATTAAAAAGTATAGCAATAAAAATGGGAATTATAGCTGAAAATAAATTATAAATCTGAACTAGTTTAAAATTATGTAATACTTATAAAAGGTTTTAAAAATTTAACAATAAAATAATTTCACTTACTAAGTAAAACAAAAATTAAATTTATTGTAATATTAACATATATAATTAAAATTTTATATTAAATATAAAATAAATGCTTTGGTTTCTTCGAAAAAATCACGAAATTTGATTATTATACCAGAAATAAACATCAATATTTTCAAAAGTTATGAAGTAGATTATTTTTTTTAAACATTTTAGAGATTTTAATAATTAGTTCTTTAACACGTATTATTTTTTTTAACCCTTTCGTGCAATAAATACCGAATTCATAATAAGTAGCTTCAGGCAAAAATATGAATTAAATAAGAAAGAAAGATGAAATCAAGTTAACAAATACAAACTGTTCATATAAATATTTTTATATATTTTAATAATTCATCTTAAATCAAACACGTATAACGCATATGAATCGACAGAGAATATGATTTTTTTTGTAATAAGTTGGGAATTGTATAATTTCGAAGTTTAAATAATCTGTATAATATGATACTTAGAATAATTAAATTATTTATTTATTAGACCAAATTCCAAGCTCAATACATTATATAGTATACACACATCTTTCTATTGTTACTTAACAATCAAGAAAATAGAAACAAACAGTATACATAAATATTTTAAAAATTGCATCTTAAGCAAGCATGTATAACTCATATGATTCTATAAAAAAATGGCATATTTTGCAATAAATCTGGAAATTTTATGATTTCAATGTTCAAGCAATTTATAAATATTGTTTTTAAAATAACTAAATTATGTATTTATTAGACATTATCCCAAGCTCAATGTAGTACATAGCATAGGCATATATTAGTTTTATCTTTCATATCTTTACTGAAATCAAATGTATTTTATTTTATGTTATATGACATTTCAATGACATTTAAATTTCTTAATTTTTTACGCTTAAATTATGAAAATTTTATACTTTTTTACACCAATAAAAAAGGAATAAAAACAAAAAATACAAATAATGTATGGAAGTCATGAAATGTATATGTGAATGAATATAAAATGTATACTAATAAAATGCATATAAAAAAATTTAAATCGTCCTTGCCAATTTAAATAACCATAATGTAGGTGCTTTGTCCGTCTTTATATATTATAATTAGTTTCATGGAAAAACTTTAATTACATAAAATATTGGAATACAGGTTTAATATTGGGATATTAATATAGAGTTTTAACATAGGGATATTGGAATAGAGGTTTATATATAACATTGAGATTTTGGAATAGCGGTTTAACATTGAGGTATTATATATATATATAAACATATCCCCGATATTTTAATCGATACTATTTTTTTATCATATATTTATGTTTGTCTTTTGTTTTTAATCATAAAATTTAATTTTTTGTATTATGGCAAGCTTAGTTTCTAATTATTTGGATATTCTATCGATTAATTTAATTAACATAAGGTACAAAGTAAAGTAAAATTTAAAAACTCATTTTTTTATCTAATAAATGTTTGTTTCTCAGTTTTATATTATAAAATTGAGAAAGGAAATATATTAGCTGTTTAAACTTTACTCACTTCCGTTTTCCACTAAAGTAGGATCACAATTTATGAAAAGCGCATTTTAAAAATAATATTTATGATGTGAATACAATTTTTATTTGATTTTTGTGAATTGCCAAATTGTGGAAAGTTTTCTGATGGTGATTATGGCTGTATAACTTTATGTTTTCGGGAAATTATCCTTTTTTCACTCCGATCTAATATTGATGATCAATTTCAAGTTGTGTTTACTTCTTCATTGCATAAAATCTTTCATAGTCTTATGTAGGATGCCATAATTTTTATGCCACTGATCCTTGAAATATTTACAAGGTTAACTCTGAAAGCAGGCGCTCCAATCAGAAAGCGCCTATCAGGAAGCTGCTTTGTAGATTAATAGCTTAAACACAAGGACACATATCAGGAAATAAACTTTTCTGATCTCACTCACTCAAAAGAAAATCTCGCCCCAACAACTGATTACTGTGCAATTAATTCATTGTTGTGAAAGGTGGTATAAACTACAGAAAAAATGGGGCACTTCATTTCTTTTCATTTAGTTTCATACTTAAATGCATGTCATTTAACATAATATATAGTTAAAGTTTGATGCATATGATTACATTAAATGTCAATTTGCTTTCTTTTTTTTAAACATTTTTTTTTTCTATATTTCTATTTTAGAAATAATAAAAAGTAATTTTCTTCAGATGCAGTCAGATGTACTTTCCCAAAACAATGACAGATATATGTTCCTTTTTGTTGAATCAGAAAGTATTTTTTTCTGTATCAGATAATAGTGAGATTTTGTACTCTTCCCAGGTGAGTCTGAGATCATATAGGGCAGTGATTCAAGGCATCTACTGGTATGAAGTGAAAAAAATTCAATAAACAGCCAATGCGACATTGTCATAACACAGTTACAAAAATAGTCGAATAATGATTTTGGCTGGGATTTTTCTCGGTGATCATTCTGAACTTAATTAGTTTCATGGAAAAACTCTGATTACATAAGATATTGGAATATAGGTTTAATATTGGGATATTAGTATAGAAAGTTTCAATATAGGATTATTGGAGTAGAGGTCTAACATTGGGATATTGGATTTGAGGTTAGCATTGAGATATTGGAACAGAGGTTTAATATTAAAATATTGGTATAGAGGTTTAACATTGGGACATAGGAATAGAGGTTTATAACATTGAGATATTGGAATAGAAGTTTAATATTGAGATATTGGAATAAAGGTTTATCATTGAGATATTGGAATAGGGGTTTAATGTTGGGATATTGGAATAGAGGTTCCCCTATATTCCTTGCAATTATAAATAACTTCATTCTGATGCATAATTATGCACCATCTTATCGAGTTGTACTTATTAAGGAGTACATTGATGGTAATATTTTAAAGTTATTGAAGTTTTCAGCCCCATATCCAGATCTTAATATAATAGAGCATATTTAGAGCTACCTTAGTAAACATGTTACTGCTTTGTATCTTCAACATTTGTTACACGAACTGATAAATGGGTTATTCTGTGTTTGATATCCGCTTCCTATTTCATGTCCGATAATGTAATTGTTAGCTCTGAAAGCCTATGGAACTAAAGTATGGCAGTTAGCGCATTTCTTAGAATCGGATTTTATACCGTTTCTACAACGATTTCCCACACAAACTTTGATATCGGTTGTAAAAAGGAATTCTCTTCGATGTGTATTTAACTTATTTTAACTCATGCTTGCATTTAAATTTAAGTAAATTTAACATGCATTCACAAATAACTGTTCAATGCATATCCCATCAAAACTTTTTACATTTATGTTCATTCAGTTTCATAATGAGGCACAAAATTATATTTTAGTTTTTAGTGGACTGTGAACTATGGTTGAGTATAACTAATTTATAATTATAAATTTCAATAAGTGAATAGAAAAAGGAATAAAATTTGCTGAAATATCTTTAAAAACATTGTAACATATGAATCTTATAACAAAATAATCCGGCTAGATTAAAGCACAAAGATTAATGTTTTGAAACTGAGATAATTTAATAAGCTAGAGAATAAGAAATTTTCAACTAAATGTAAAATATTAAATTGAGGATGGTGTTACGTCATGATAGTCTCACGATACTCATGGAGCTCTATATCGAGTTTCTTACGAAGCATTTAAGGAAAATTTAAAAGCAAGTTTTATAAGGACATATTGCAAGAATTATAATGATATAGAATAATTGTGCCTCTATGAAAAGTAACAGAGAAGAAATATGTGTACAGTTGTAATTACATTAAATTTTTGTTAGGAAAATATATATCAGCTGATATTATATAACCATTAAATATAATTCATGTAATGTAAAAATATGCATATTAAATTAATGTTAAGATTAAATGTGAGCTAATATATTTTTTTACCTTTGGTAAATAAAAATTATACGCAAAGAATATTCTATTTTAAAATTGTTCGGAGATTTTATTTGCATAACCATTAAGGGTATCATTAGCTATTGAAGTGTTGTCAATTAACATTGTAACATTTGATTTTTTTCTGATATTATTACTTGTGAAATAGTTATGATTATTTAACACCTATACGAGAAAACATAGTATACATAAGATTCTAAATTTAAAATTTTGAAATTTATGCATGAAATTTTATGGATTAAATACCATTTATATTTACAAAAGAATTAAAATCATTTTTATGTGCTAATCCATGCTTTGCATACATTTAATAAATTTATTAGATTTTCAGAGTGATTGCATATACGAATATTCAAAAGATAATAAATCCTGTTTGACATATTATAATTTCATTAATAAATATCGTGCGCTGCATTTAATATTTTGTAGATCGCATATTAATGGTGAGTGATGCAGTCATCTAAGAAAAAGACTACTCAGAGTGATTTTAATGAAGAAATCAATTTTTTTTGGTATACGAAAATAGATTATTCTTCTGCACAGGATAAATTTCCGATACCATATGGACAGATAAACGATGTAATAAATGTAAATTAATGCATTAAGGAGTTTTTTTATCAATCTGATTTTCTTTTCGAAATTCCACATCTTTTCTTACATCATAATGCCTTGTAACGTCATTTGTATCATCATTACACACATAGTAAACTCATTTGGCCATTTAGTATAACATTTTGATAATCGATTTAGCTGCACAACTATTAACTAATATATTTTATTATTTAATTTTATTCTATTTATTTATCCTTTTCTTCTTTTTAAATCCACATAACTTTGCGTTTAATTTAGCCATGGATTTGATATTTTCAGCAATATGTTTGCCTCATGACCCCTACCCCAAATAATAGAAAAAGAACTTACAATTTCAAAAATGTTTAACTTTCTTAATTGCTTTATTGATTTTTGAAATTAATTTTATAGACATTATTAGGGAAACAACTGTGTTTTTTCCCTTTAATTAAAAATTTTGTAAGCATGTTTTGCCACATCAGCTCTTTACAACATCAGCCTCCCAGATGCGCAATGTGGGATGGTTATAGCATCTGGGCCACTTCTGTAGTATTAATTGTTTATTCATTTTTGTTAGCCGATAGTACTATTCCAATCCTATAGTAAAGAAAATATCAATACAGTATAAGCTTTATACAAATTATGGATAATGGTGACAGTAACTCTTTGCAAAAGTAAAGTGGGGAAACTCTGGAACTTTTTGATAAAAAATCACCAAATATGATGTTTAAAATCTAAGGAAAATAATAAGCTCTTGCAGAGAACAGACATTTAATTTACCAGACATTAAAAGGAAAGAAGCCATTAAACATATATATAATTTGTCCATATCAGCCAAAATGCTAATGACAAACCAAAGTAGGCTGTCGTCGCCCATTTGTAATAATACAACAACACAGCAGCAGGAAGATATGAGCTTACAAACTAAATGACTCTCAGAATTGAATAAAATTGAAGAGCTAAACAAGAAAATTGAAAGATTAAGTACAACATTACCCCAGGGTTCTCTCAAGAAACAACGCCACTTTTCTAGAGCCAAGTTTTCTAAACAAATATATCTATTATGGTGGAAAAAGATAATGACAATAACATACAAAATAAAATCAAAAGCATAAGAGTAACCATTGGGCCAAGAGGAATACCTAACAGGAATAATTATTTCAAAATAAAATGTAAGATCAAGGATGATAGTATTAAATTAAAGGAAACTTTGAGAAAACAAAATTTAATCGTTGAAGATAAAAAACCATCGATATCCAAAATATTTATTTTAAACATACCAGAAAACAAAACAGAAGATTTTATAATTAATAGAAAAAAGGAAGAACTAAATATATCTAAAGTAACAACAGAAATAAAAGTTTCACAAATGAGGAAATCTCTTAGCAAGGTTAACAAATGGAACTATATAATGGAAATGCCAAGGAGAAAGAAACTAAACTTTTAAAAAATAATTTTATATACATAGGACTGAATAAGTACAGAATGCATAGATTTTTAATTGTAAGAAGATGCCTAAAATGCCAAGATTTCAACCATTATATCCAAACATGCTCATGTAAAAACAGTTATTGTGGAAAATGTGGTGAAGACCATGAAACGAGCGTTTGCAGCTCTATGGAAGCAAGATGTATAATCTGTTATGAGGCAATTAAAATGGAACCAAGTTTGATTTTCACCCCACACGGTTTACAACATAAACTATCCCTCATATCAACACCTCATGTATGACCTAACAAAACCCACTCAGCTTCATCCTCAAACAGTCACCTATTGCAAAAAACAGTTCAACATATTAAAATATAAGATATAGTCTATGGCAAAAACTTGTGATGTAACAACCAAATTTTTCCAGAATACCAATCAAGAACTCACAAATCTCAAGTTTCTAAAGATTAATCTCCAAAAAAGCAGAACTGTCACAGCTCAATTAAATTATTTTGTGACAGAAAACAACCTGCAATGCAAATTTGTCCAAGAACCATATGCAGACAGACAGACAACGAGAAGAAGAGGCCCTGAAGAACCATATGCAGTACATGGCAAGATTAGACGCCTACCACTCACTCGGCAAATTTTTCGTATATAAAACAACAATCCAAGATAGGCAATTATTATAACCAATAATATAAATCCAACAATCATCATCTTAAAGAAAGATATTGTAACATTACTAATTGATGCATCAAACACAAAGCTATTATTAATTATTACCTATTCATTGCTATCTGAAAATATACTTCCAATACTAACAGATATTTAAACAATATTAACGAGTTATTCACATATTGTCACATGACATCAACCATTCGTATTATGTGGTGATTTTAATGCCCATAAAATACTCTGATGTTATTAGAGTAATAATATTAGAGGTCATCATATGGAATCTTTCTTAACTCATAATAATCTATACTTAATAAATCAACAAAATTGAACTCCAACTTTTCAGGAACCTAATGGAATCGGTTGGCCTGATCTCACAATAGGAAATGATTATTCAATAATTCTAATAATTAACTAGTCAGTAGAGGATGAAATCACCTGTTCAGATCACTTATACAAAACTTTCGACTTAAGTCAACCTGTAGCAATTTTCTTCATTAAACGATGCAACTCTAGGCACAATTATAAAAAATATGTTAAAACCATCAAAGCTTTAGCGAAAAGAAACTCAGAAAAACTTTCAACTTTCTAAACTGCTCAAGATCTAGATGACATCACAGAAGAAAGGCTCCAAAATATAATCGATTCTTACAACAAACGCTTTAAACTGAAAAAGAATTATAAAATTGCATTAGTAGAATTCTTCACTAAGAGCACAACAACAGAAGATAAGAGTCTTAAGAAGACGAATGAAATCTGCAACGAATCAAACAGAGAGATGAAATATCCATGCCGAATATAAAAAACAATTATCCACATATAAGAAATTAATATTGCAATCAAAAATAAATAGTTGGACTGAATTCTGTACAAACAACAATTCCCAATTTGGAATATTACAAAAATTAGACACAAAAAAGGTTTTCACTCCGACAAAACTAGACATTAAATACTTCACCACCTTATTCACAAAACACAGCAGCAAGTATTCAGAATCTGCTAAAAACAGCATTTCCAGCGGATAATTCGTTAACGGAGAATCCAGATGACTCAAAATCAAGAGGCATAACATACTCAACGTCTCCAGATCCACCTTTTACGATGCCAGAACTTAAGAATATTACCAAGCAATGAAACACCAATAAAGCACCTAATATAGATGGCATAGACAATAACATCAACAAGCTCGCGTTCCAATTTTTACTATGCATAGAGCTCAACAATTTTAATACATGCCTTAAAGTACAATATGTTCCTATCAAAATGAAAAGAGGCCAAGTAGTTTTCTTTCTAAAAAAACAAAAGGACCCACAACAGTCAAAATCACATAGACCCATATGTCCATTGCCATCCATCAGTAAAATTTTAAAAGGCTGATAGTTGACCGCCTAAAACACTACCAACACATAAATAAGTACGATCATCCACATCAATATAGATATTAGACGGGAGTCACTACGGAGCCCACTCTTAATTATCTCCAACAACAATTTGTCCAAAACCAAGAAAATAACCTCTATACTGCTATAATAAGCCTAGATATACAGCAAGATTTCTATTTAATTTGGTGGCCGGAACTTAGAAGAATATATTCTAACATACATGATTTCCATCAAATATTCTAAACACATTATATAGCTTTTTAGAAATTAGAAAATTTATCTCATTTTATAGCAGTGGGTGTTGAGGATCAACTCAGACAAGAGGTTATCTTCAGGGAACAGTAGGCGTTCTTACTTTAGGGAACTTATACCATGATAAAATATTGAAACATCAATAGGAACCCAACAAAACTGTATATATATATATATATATATATATACTATATATATATATATATATATATATATATATATATATATATATATATATATATATATATATATATATATATATATATATATATATATATATATATATATATATATATATATATATATATATAGTTAATAGTATATTTTATAAAATACAATGAATATAATGAAACAAAATACAATGAAAAATGCCAAATGGAGAATAGTACATTGAAAATATTAAATGGAAACAATGCATTGAAAAGAATTATATTGAAAATACTTGAAAGAAATTACAAAGAAAATATCAAAGAAAGATAGATATAAATGGAATAAAGTACCAATATGGCCAGCTTCGTCAGGGGGTGTTGACCACATTGGCACAATTATGGCTTTTCTGTAATGGCCCAAGGCATAGTCTTAAAGATGCCGGTACACCCCAAAGCCATAACAAAAATTCATACCAAAGTGTCATACCAGAATAAAAGAAGTAGAATTTAATCTAAAATATATAAGTAGAATTTATTCTAAAATATATAAGTCAAAATCCAATATTGCAAAATACATTTAATTTATAATAATCAAATTAAAACCATATCTAATCACAAATCCATATCTGCAAGAACCTTACCAAATACATAAATTAGTGACTAAGTGTAAACACTATCGGCATTTCAAGCTTCCTATAAGACCTTCAAGGCTTGGGTGAACCTTCTGTAGTATATAACTACGCCTTACTTCATTCTTATAAGCAATGCTCTACTAGCCAAATAGTGTTTAATAAATTTAGTTGGAATGCCATTATGAGTTAAAATATTTTCTACTCTATTTTTTGTTTATTGATGTTATTTAAATTATTACATATATTGTATATTCTATTAAGTTGATTAGAAATAATATTTTTATAAATTTTAATTGAAACGTTTGAATTCCAGAAAATTAGTTTATTAACTTTGAAATTAAAATCATTAGTTTTAATATATATGTCAGTAAATGTGTGGTTTTCTTTTATCGTAATTGAAATATCTAGAAATTCAGTTTTTAAGTTATCAATGTTAGTTTTAATTAATTTTAATTCCTTAGGATAAATATTATTGTAGATTTTATCGAATTCTAGGCATTTAAAAATTATTAAATCGTCAATATATCTGTAAGCAAAAGGCATTTGTATAATAAATGATTTTTCATAGTAGTTTAAAAATAAATTTGCCAATATACTTGAAAATTTGGAACCCTGGGGAATGCCGTTAACTTGTAAATAAATATTTTCTCCATAAGAAGTATAATTATTATAAATACAAAATAAACTTAGGTCTTTCCAAAACTTTATATCGACATCCAATATTGAATTAAAATCATAAAAATAAAACATAATAATATCAAAAAGTTTTTCAAGTGGAATACTGGTGAATAAATCTTTGAAATCATAAGTGGAAACATCATTAATTTTATTGGCGGAAATAAATTCAATGATAGGTTTATTATTCTTAATTATCCATGTATTATTTGAATTATTAATGTTATTTAAGATTATATTTAAATAATAAGAGAATAGATTATCAAATTTGTCGGCATATGTGTTGCTTCCACAAGTAATGAAACGAAATTTAGCAGTTTTTTTTATGGAATTTTGGATATATTGTAATATATGGAATTTTAAAGTTTATGTTTTTAATTTTAAGTTTTTTTAGCAAATGCAAGAATGTTTTTTAAAAATTGTTGTTTTATTTGAATTAATAATTTTGTAAGTAGTTGAATTGGAAATTTCTTCGTTTAGTAATTGGTGGAAAAATGTTTTACAAATAAAGGCAAAGTTATTAGAAGCTTTATTTACCGGTGTAGTAATGAAAAGATTTTGTATTTCTTTTATATGTTTTTTTAGATATTTTTTATTTATTCCTTTAAATTTTAAATTATTTATATTTGTTTTAAATTTGTAGTAGAAATTCCATTTCCATTGTGAGAAATATTCTATTGGTATTGAACAAGTATTAGAGGTTTTAAAAATAAATGTATCGACATCATTAATAAAAAATTTTAGAATTTGTTTGTGGTTATAATAATTTATAGGTTGAAATTTTGTACCTTTATTAACGATATTTTTTAATTCATTATTTAATATAATTTCAGCATTTCCAGTAATTATGTGTCCAATATATATATGAATATATATATATATATATATATATATATATATATATATATATATATATATATATATATATACATATATATATATATATATATATATATGTATATATATATATATATATATATATATATACATATATATATATATATATATATATATATATATATATATATATATATATATATATATATATATATATATATATATATATATATATATATATATATATATATATATATATATATATATATATATATATATATATATATATATATATATATATATATATATATATATATATATATATATATATATATATATATATTGAAATATCACACACAATATGGATATAAAGTAAAACCAAACTCTGGCACAACAGACCACATCGGCCAAGACCTACAGTACCTATCTGCTTTCCTGAGCGAGAGCCCATGGGCTGCGAAGCACATGTCCCGATTAGGTGCTCAGCATAATTCAAAACACCCAGTGTTTAGTTTCCAAGCATGCTCATTGTGGACATAATGTTATAAATAACCATTCTCATTTTTTTAAAGAGATAAAACTGATATTAAGTAAAAGGTTCCATCATAAAAAAATTATATTAGTAATATTCATTTTTTGAGTTAATAATTCTGAATGAAAATTGACACTATTATAGGCATTCACAACCAGAGTGCGGAATTAAACCCTTGGACTATATATATATATATATATATATATATATATATATATATATATATATATATATATATATATATATATTTGTTAGATTATTTTAACTATTCAAGTGCTTGGCTTGTTTTGCTTTGATTGTAAATTTAATTGTAAAATATTGTAAGTTTAAAAATAGTTATGTTGTATTCTCCTTATTCAAATAAATAATACTGTGAAATAATACCTAAATATGTGAAAATAAGTGTTATACGTGAAGTTTCACCTGATTTATATAAACATATCAACTCAATTTTTTTCTGTTTTTTATCTGGGCTGTTATTAACATCCTGCTGTTTCTATTTTTGTAATTAAATTGAATTAGTTTAACAATTCTGTCTTTTTTATTTTCAGAGTATTACAACAAAGTGAAAATCTTCACAAAAGGAGAAATTTGTTCCAGAGTACTAATTCGGAAGGTGGACCACAAAAATAAAAAATAAAAACTTGTAAATTAAAAATGTTAAAAAAAAATTTTGGAAAAATTATTTTTAAATGTAAATAAAAATAGTAGATACTTTTTTTTTCATTTTCAGTAATATCATAAATAAAAAATGTTGATTCCATTAATATTTAGGGATTTCACTTATTTATAGCTTTTGTTATGTTAATTATTATAAGTAATAAAATTCTTAATCTGTATCCTTTTGTACCATTTTTCTCAACATCTTGTTGCATGGAGACATTTCACTTATTTATGGCTTTTGTTTCGTTAATTTTTATAAGTTATATCAAATATTAATCTTTATACTTTTTATCATTTTTCTCTACATCTTGTTGCATGGATTTTGCATATTAAATTGATTTGGAAAATGAAATATTAATTTAGATACAAAGAAAATATATATGTGTGTGTGCTTTAAAATAATTCTATAAAATTATCATAAAACAACTGGAATTCTTTAATACCCTCAAGTTCAATTTTAGCCATAAATTGACACTTGCTTACACAAGAATTTTTTTTAAAAAGAATTTATAAATAATGAAATTCTGTAATAACAAAAAATTATTTAAAAAACAGAATATAAAAGTTATTTCAATTATTTTATTAAAATTTAGATTACTAAAATAAAACTATGAAATTTAGATAGCATTGTCAAAAAATAATTTAAAATATAAGTTAGTAGTTCATAATTTTTTATCTTTATATAATTAAGAACTAAAAATGCACTTAATGATATTTGACAATTAGATGGATAACAATTGTCTTTTAGAATAACAAAAATATATTCAGTATTAATTTGATAGATTTCCAATACTTCTATATTGACTTTAACAATATATACAATATTAACATAAAAATGAATTCAATATTTATAGAAATAAATAACCATAACCAGCCGTACGTCGGTGAAAGTGGCTATCGTCGACCAAATGGCAAAGAGCCGATGGATAACCATATATGGGCACGTACTAGCAATTACATGGGCCACATGCGGCCAATATGGCATTGATGGCCACTCGGCATTGGGCCAACAGCGGACTGTACTGCCGGCCCAGCAGCAATGATGACGACCACTTTATTGACGGAGCCGACGAGGCCAAATAACGGCGGGCCGCTGCTGCCCAAGACTGCTGACAGCAGACAGCAGGCCCGATGGATGCCCGGCATCTTTGTGTTTGCTGGGTTGTTTGTCGTTTCCTTATTATTGTTTTCCTTTCTAATTAACTACCTTCCTTTATTTATTTAATTTTTAGTTCATATTACTTCAGGAAAGGAAACTTTACATATTGATTGTTCGCATTTTATTTTAAATAGTGTTAAAGTTGGAACGTTATTTTTGAAGCCTAATCGTAGAACATAGTCTTGATTCCGAATCCAAGTCCAGCACATTCTACGTTTCCGATGGTAGATTAGTTTTATCGACTATCATTTACCAAAATTAAATTAATAAAGAAAATAATTGCTGAATACTAAATATTCTGGTCTATCATCATAACAAAATTTCTTCTTTATGACATTCTTACATCAATTCCCCTTATTGAAATAGCAAAACAAATAATGGAAAAAAATAGGGTAGCTGTATATGAACTTAAGTGTTTGCTCAAAAAATAAATATAATAATACAAAAAAAAGCCAGAAACTAATCATAATTATAAGCACCATCTTTCCGAAAGAAATTGTTCTTTATTTAATAATTCCTAAAATCCAGCTATTTATAGATAAACCTCGACTGTATAGTAACTGTCTAAAATTTTTACACTAATCATTCCCCATTGTATGAATGAGACATAATGCACAAGTTTTGGGGATTCAAGACATGGAGACTCTTGTCCAAAAGAGAGTAAATGTAGTAACTGCTCAAAAGCTCATAGAGTTATTTTTTCGTACTGTGTCAAGAGAAAACATTTCTTATTTTATAAAACTACAAATAATCTTTCATAATCTGAAGCTCATCGATGTTTTTCTTCAAAAAGTAATGACAACTACTTCTTTTAGAGAAAGTGATATAATAGAAAAAATCATGGATTCTCTAAAGAACACCTTAATTTCTATTTTAGGATCAATTATATCTCCTCAATTTGAAAGATTACATGAAATTATTATTATTCACAATAATAATATGATGACAAACATTTGTGAAGTCACTAAAGACTCAATCGAAAAGAAAACATCTTCTAGAAGAGATTGTGATACAAAAAAGCACGATTCTGGTGAGTCCCTCAATTACAAAATGGATTTAAATAGCTGCGCTTTTACCTCAGTAAATATATTACATGGAACACTAGTGGCTGTCTTAGGAATCAGGCCAGCTCTTGCGTATTTGGAAATATATGGTCTATGGGAAAAAATTTTAAGTTATTCAAATATGGATTTAAATAGAATTAAATAGAAAATTAGACTTAATTTTTATATTGCTAAGCACCTTGGTTTTTGTTTTTAGCCTTAAGAAATACAACATGAACCTATTAGGTTGGGGAATAAGTTCGTAGCGTTTTTACCAAAGACTTTTATTTAAACAAAAAACAATAATTATATCAATAAGTTAATCGATTATAAATTCACCGTTGCTGTTTACAATCTCTTCCCACCTCTCGACCAATTTATTGATGCCGTTCTGCCAAAAATCACCTGGTCTGGTGTCAAAGAGGTTGTTGAGCCAGTTTTTAAAGACAACTTTGTTATCGAAGGTAACGCCCTTCTTATGGTTTGACAAGGAGCGTAAAAGATGGTAATTGGTCGGTGCAAAGTCCGAACAATAAGGCAGATTCTGATGGACCTCCCATTCGAGCTCTTGAAGTGCGGCTTTGACGTCTTGTGCAACATGGGGCCTGGTGTTGTCGTAAAGGAGTATGGTTTAACCATGTCTTTTCAGTCGAATAGCCTCATTCACGTGGTGTAGTTGGGCAATGTAGGGATCCTTGTTGACTGTGGCATTCTTTTCGAGCATGTCCCAGTGCACCAAGAGGTCCTTAAAAACTGGCTCGACAACTTTTTTGACACAAGACCAGGCGATTTTTGGCGGAACGGCATCAACAAATGGGTCGAGAGATGGGAAGAGGTTGTAAACAGAAACGGTGACTATATAATTGATTAACTTATTGATATAATTATTGTTTTTTGCTTAAATAAAAGTCATTGGTAAAAATGCTACGAACTTATTCCCCAATCTTTTATAATTATATTATTTTATTTATATATTGGAAAAGGTAATTTACAAAATAGAATACTAGTGGCATCTGGAATAAAATCCAGGAATTTGTATCTTCTGACATTTTAATTATTCAATAAAGCTTTTTGATGACCCATAAAGCCACACAGAAGTCCTACAAAAAACAAATCAAATCCCACAGAAAACAATATATACAAAAGATAGGTTACTTTAAATGGATGGTGGTCTTATGAAGAGTACGAACCAAATATACTTAAAAAACATAGATTTTTCCTTCCCTATTGGCTAAACAATGAAATAATGTGTATGGAAATAATAATTCATAACCTTGTCTTCATTTTATAAACATCTGTTAGCCCAGAGGCAAAATAAATATATTTCTTGTTTAAACTCTCTTCAACAGTTTATTAAGGATCCATGTATAATCGATGACTTCAGTATTCAGCATATTCACTGCAGTGCTTCTTTAAACTCTGAAATGGGCTAAATACTGGTATCTTAATTTGATGATTCTAACTTATATGTCATGAATAATTCTCAACTAATCCAGATTTTGCCTAAAGGGTCATTGTTGTTGAAAGAACTTACTTTATTTCTGCATACATTTAGCCCCAATTCAGTCTCAGAAAATTTGTTTGAGAATGATCATTTTCCAATATGTTTAGAGTTGTTTACTAAACCCAAGCCTGATCATTATGTCTTGATTAGATAAAATTTGTGAAAACAACAATGCTATATTATGCTCAACAAATATCTGTTCTTATGATCAGGCCCAAAATATTTTTTCTTCAGCTATAAGTGAAAATATGGTTATATAAAAAATGCGTACTTAAGATAATCCCCCATGGTGGAATAATTATTGCCATAGACTTCCTATTTTTGAAAAAGCATTATCTCAGGAAAGCCAAAAGGTAACTAGACAATTTACCTAACATTCTTTTCAAAAGGTTTTCAACAAAGTTAATGTAAGCAATACGAGTTACTAAGAGAGAATATTGGGACAATATTTACAAAGTTCGCCAACATCCTTTTCTCCTGTTTAAACTTTTTTAATTCAATTAATAAAAGGGCTCTTAATAGCTAAATTTCTCATACCTTTAGATTACCTTGGTCTAGGAAATTATGAACTTATTAAAGCAATCACCTTAGTTGAATTGGATCATGCAATTTAGTCTGGAAATATTTCCAACCTAGGATCAGAGGAGTTTTTAATAAAACTCTTTAAATCCTTCTGTCAAACTTCCTGTTTAAAAGTATTCACTTTATTTGACAATACTTTCAGTATTATTCTGTCAAACTTCAATATTATTTCAATAATATTTAGAAAACTCGCTTAAAATGGCTCCTTTACTTAACAATATTTTCTTCCAAGTTGTGATTCCTCTAATTTGGCAAAATGCTACTATTTTGCCTATTCATAAACCACAAAAACTCTAGCATGAAATATCATCTTACCTCAAAACTTCCTTAACATTAAATCCTAATGAAATTTTTGAAAGGATTCTGAGTCAAAGAATTACCACATTCATTTTAAAGCTTCAAAAACAATAGAATGCTCATTTGGGATTTCTTCTTTTTCGTGACTGCAGAATAGCTGTCCAGATTCTATTAAGGATACTGCATTAGCAAAAAGAGATATAAAGCATGTCATTGGTATCTCATAAGATATTGGGTCGGCTTATGATTCACTTTATGTTGATGGATTAATTCTAAAATGCTTACAAATGAGTATTAATGGCCATTTTGCAAGAGGGACTCAAAATTTATTTCATGATAGTTCCTTTAAAATCAAAAAATGAAATTATTTATTCTCAGAAATTTCCTTAAAAAAGGAATCTCTCAAGGCCCGGGCTTGTCTCTTATACTATTTTTATGTCTGATTTCTTTGAAGCTATTCCTTATTGGATTAAAAATTTAGTAAATACTGATGGTATTTTTAATAAATGGACTTCTTGAAAACCCATTGAGTTTACTTAAACAAAGCTTTTTGATGTTATTTACAACATAGAACGATGGTGTTCCTATCAGAAGTAGATATTTGTCACTGTAAGAACACTGTTATTAAGCTCTTCAAACATAAAGTTGATATGAATTGAAATTTTGGTATCGATGAAGGAGAGAGAGAGAACTATTCAGTGGAATAAAAAAATACACTTTCTTGAAACCACCAAAGACCAAAGCGGAAATTATAAATTATAATTATTGTTATTTATAATCTTAAAAATAAAGCCCTTAACCTCTTCGCGACGGGTGGTGCATATATGCATTTCGTACGGACGAAAGTGAGTGCCGGGCGGTGCATATATGCATTTTAAGCTGGAACAAGTTTTAATAATCACTAGATGGCACTATATGTCCATTACATTTAAATTGAACGTAGTTTTAGTGTTCTAACCTTCATTTTTTTCGTATTCTTGCTTTTTATGGTATTCTGATTATCAGCTGTGGATGGGGAGAGAGGAAATCTCAATGTAAACAAACACAACTCAGCTCTTCAACTATCCACGTGATTTAAGGATTCTCGCTTCTGACAGCTCTCCGAACACTTTTTTTTTATTTTGTTTTCACTACTATTGTAAGTTTTTTAGTGTTTTAGCGTCAGTTTCGTTACAGTTTTTACTGCTTTCGGTTTTATTTGCTCGATTTTCTTGTTATTTAGAAAATTCTCGACTCCAGATTATTATGGCAAGGATTATCTGGTAGGCATTTTCCTAGCCTTAATTTGAACAAAAAGATAGAAAAAAGTCGCAGAAAGTGCATTGTTTGCTCACAAACCGTGATGAAACAAAAGAAAACACAACAAACATTTCATACTTGCAAATCATGCAATGTCGGACTTAGCGTTTCTCCGTGATTTGAGATTTTCCATACTCAGTCTTCATTTTAAATTTTGTTATTTTTTTCTTGTAAATAGCCCTTGTATGATTTTTATTAATTTGCAAATATTTTGAAGTGTTTTGTCAATTAAAATTTTGGAAAAACTAGAATTGCACTGTCGAAAATTATTTCTCAGAGTAAGCAACTTTTATATATATATATATATTTTCATATAAATTGAAGGAAAAACATTATTAAAGTCTAGTTTTAAGTTATAAGGTAGATTATGTGATAATCTAAAATGCTACCAAAAATCACGGTGATAGGACTTTAACTTTATTATTTACGAATTTTTTTTTCTAAAGTTAGGCCTAGCGGAGAAAAACCCCCGTCCTGTAAGATCATTCCTTTCACTTCAGCTTCGTCGTGTACGCGCGTCTTAAACAAAGTCGCCCCGTCGTGAAAAGGTTAAAAGGATCAACATTCTAAAAATGCTTGAAACAAAACATATCGTACTTGATCTCATCCCCTACTTTAGCTTGCTAATTTTTCAATATGTAACCTTTTCTGATACAACAGTCTTATCGTGTACATTCTCAATAAATCTTTCCTCCATCCACTGGAGGTCTGTCATACTACAGCCCTTTTGATTGCTTTGGGTATTCCTAGATGGACTCCTAACAGTGTCTTAAGAAAAATAGCAGATTCAGTTCCCATATCAAATAAACTTTATTTAAAGTTAAACACTTTGCCTTAAATTTTTCAAACTTCTTGTTTCAAGGAGTTAATCGATTTAGTAACTTAAGTTATTATTTTGTACTGTAATAATGTAAATTTAAACATTTTCTATAAAGGTAATAAATGTTTTAAACACTTGGATAAATCTATAAAGACTATAAGCCCAATTTCATTTTGTGAGTGCAATCGAGAATTATATACTTCTCATAGGAAAATGTATAATTTTAAAATATAGAGTTTAAAATATATAAGATAAAAAATCGATGCTCGTTAACTTTATCCAAATTAAAAATTTTATTTTGATATTTCACATGTTGTATTGATAAAAAAATAATACCATGAAATCGTACAGTTTAGTCTTACTGGTTGTGAATAAACGTTCTAACGTAACGTTCAGCGAAACATCCTAAGTAAACTAAATGTATAGATACCGAGGATATTAATGTTTGAATCAGTATTGTCATAATCTTGGAGATAGCATTTCTGAAATCAAGATTTTGTATTCCTTATTTTTTTAATATATACTCTCTAATTCTAAATATATAATTCCTTTAAGTACTTTATTTATTAAAAATAAAAAATAATAAAATTAAATTAATCTGAACAAAATATGTTTACTCTCTTAGCTTTGTATTAAAAGTATAATGGAGGTGTTGTTATGTACTGTATATTGGACCATCTCTAAGTTTTTAACAGATTGCTTACCAGGTGTATGCAAATGAAATAAGACGATTATTTTAAAAAAGATACAATAAAAATTTGCAAAAACTGTTAATATTTCTTTATTTGAAATAACATACATCGCTAGCTACACATTTTCCCCATCTTTCGGGTGATTTGTGAATACCACACCAAAGAAATGATTGGTCTTTTGAGGCCAGTCAGTCATCAAGCCAATATTTGACGTTTTCGTGAGAAGTGAAGAGCTGGTTAGCCAATGCGTGTTCCAATGATGCAAATAGGTGGTAATTGGAAGGAGCCAAGTTTGGTGAATAAGCCACATGTGCTAAGATATCCCAGCAGAGCGCCTTAACGATGTCCTTGGCCGGTTTAGCACGGTGGCTAGGTGCGTTGTCATCGAGGAAAATCATTTTGTGCTGCGTTTCTTGTATTGCTCGCGTTTTTCAAGTACAACATCGTTCAAATCCAGTAATTGTTGTTTGTAGTGATCAGTAAAAATGGTTTCACCGGGTTTCAGAAGCTCATAATAGATTAGCCCCTCCTGGTCACAGAAAATACACAGCATTGTCTTGCGGCCGAAGCGATTTGGATGGTTTTCAGGGGTCAACATATGATCAATTACGTTTTATTACGATTACGATTGTAAGCAAGCGTAATCGATCATATGTTGATTGAATCGATTACGATTACGAAAATAAATCCATTTTTCATCACCAGTCACAATTCGAGGGAGATATGATTTGCGTTTGTAGCGGGAAAACAACATTTCGCACACGATTTTTTGGTTTTCCTGCTAACGGTCCCTTAACTCGTGTGGTACCTATCTACCGACATTAATTAACTCGCCCATTGCTTTGAGACGACGGGAAACAGTGCTCTGGTCAACATTCAATTATTCTGCAAGATGTTCTTGCGTTTGGCCATCATCTTCATCGAATAATGCTTGCAATTCAGTATGTTCAATTTTATTTTGCTGGTCTGCCACGCTCCTCGTTTCTCCCATCGAAATCAAAATTTTGAAACTTTTCAAATTACCTGTAGCGCTGCGCAAGGCTCAGAGCATTGACGTCCTATGCTTCTACAGGCATTTGGTGTGATTCGGCAGCATTTTTCTTCAGATTGTAACAAAAAATTAATGCTGTCAGCAAATCGTGGTTGGAAGGCATAAAATTTGACATTTTCAACACAGTAAAAAAAAAATGCACTTTGAAACTAGTCCAAATGTAAGCAAAACGTGAGTATTAAAGGTCCAACTATAAAAAAATTACGTGTCACGGTTTCGTAATGTTTGTATACATACATGGCGACATCTGTTAGCAATCGTCTCATTTGATATGCATACTCCTGGTAACTTAGATATTTTATTAGGTCATTTTGACAAGTGAATTTTGATATGAACTTTTGAAATGCTGGCTTATACATTATTATCATCATATTATTCAAACATTTACAATTTCTGCTAAATTTTGTATCACATTTAAGGTAACATATTTTCTGTTACATCTGTCAAAAATTTAAAACAAAAGTCGGACATTACATCTATTAAATTATTTGTTTCTGTCAGGTTGGTTGGTTGGTTGGGTTTTATGGCGCAAGGTCCAAAAATGGACATGTTGCGCCAAGAATAAAGTTTCGGAAATATATTTTTAATTTTATCGATTTATTAATTTTATTTTATTTATATATCTATTTTTTTTAAACCCAAGCAACATTGAAATTTTAAAAAACAAAAATCAGTGTATATATTATTTTAAAATCTATATATCTAATTATGGAATATAAAATAAGATAAATCAAATATATATACAATTTTAAAATGTATTAATATAAATTATATAAAATTTAAAAAACCAATTGCTCTCAAATAAGCAAAAAGGTTTCTTTGGGGTGGATCTCCCAGCAAATCAAATATAGTTGAAAGGTTTGTTTCGAAAAATTTAAAACGGTAGTCGTTAAAAGTAGGATATGAAATTAAAATATGAAACACAGTATATGGTTCATCCCACGTATCACACCAAGGATTTAATTCATGTAAAAATAAATGTCGGTGTGTAAAGCGTGTGTGTCCTATACGATGGCGAGTCAATCTAGCATCAGCACTTCGTAACGGTAAAACTGATAATAGGATGAAAGATGAAAAAATGGTATGTAGTTTGTTGCCAACCTGCAAGTTCCATGATTCCTGCCAAAGAGAGTGAATAAACATTTTAATACCTTTTCTCACATCTGAGAGAGGAACTGATGGTAAAACTGTAGCTGATGCAGTCTTTTCAGCTGCATCCGCTCTCTCATTTCTTCCAACAAGGCCTACGTGGCTTGGTATCCAACAAAATACAATTTCATTTCCCTTGCCAACAAGGGAATCCAGTGCTCTGAAAATCTTGGACATAACAGGGTGGCAGGTGAAACTATTGTTTCTCAAAGCATCTAAAATACTCATACTGTCAGTGTAGACACAATATTGATTATATTTATCTGTATTCACATGCTGCAGCGCGTAGTATAGGGCTGTTGCTTCAGCAGTAAAGATGAAGCAGGATGTATGTATGCTGAAACTAAAAACTGTATTATTGATAAAAAAAACTCCACAGCCCACATGTCCTGCTGTTTTAGAACCATCTGTGAATACAGGTTTATATGATTGATACTGACAGCGATGAGAAGAATATAGCTGTTGAAAAACAATAGGTGTTGTGTCAGATTTTCTATACTGAGAAAAGGTATTAATGAAAGTTTTTGCTGGTTCATACCAAGGTGGATAGAGAAATTGGTCAATAATTTCTATCCGAACATCACATAGGTCTATGAGCCAGACATGTGATTTGGCTCTTGTGAGAAAAGGTTGGATGCATCATAAAGTCGTTTTAAAGAGGCATTAGGAATCATAGAACGTAATGTATGATCAGGGGTCGACATGATCTTAGCAAATAATTGAGAGACTGCTGCATACGTCTCAGGTCTAATGGTATTTGATAACATACAGCGTATAAACTCTGGACGGGTAATGTGCGGAATGCCACAGAACATATCCTCAAAGCAGAGTGATGAACTGTGTCCAATCTTCTCAAAATGGCAGATCTACCCGATCCATAAACAACACATCCGTAGTCAATGCGGGATAAAATCAATGACAGATAAACACGACGCAGTGATGTGTGATCTGCACCCCAAGATGTATTTGATAACACCTTGAGGATATTAAACGATCGCTCACACTTCTTCCGCAAATGTAAAACATGCGGAAGAAAGGTTAATTTACGGTCAAAGATTATTCCCAGAAATTTTATTTCATTGACTACTTGTATTGGATTGTTGTTGATATTAATAATTGGATCATTGTAAAGGCTAGTCTTTCTACAGAAGTGGATACAACTACTCTTGCCTGGTGATAATGTATGGCCATTCTTAGCACAACATGCCGCAAGCTTATTAACTGCTGTTTGCAGTTGTCTCTCAATTAACCGCATATTTGACCCCTGACATGATATTTGCAGGTCGTCAACATAAAGTGTACCATTAACAGAAGGTGGTAACTGATGGAGGATGCTGCTTATGAAAAGGCTAAAAACAGTGACACTTAAAATACAGCCTTGGGGAACACCCTCGGCTTGAATAAAAGTATTGGAAAAAACAGTTCCAATATGAACTTTAAAAACACAGGAGCTTAAAAATTTTGTAGGAATATCGGAAGATTACCCCGAAAGCCAAACTTATATAATGATCAGAAAATTCCACATCGCCATGTACGGTCGTATGCCTTCTCGATGTCAAAGAAAATGGAGACCAGATGGTTCCTCCTCACCAAAGCATTGCGAATTTGTGTCTCCAATTATGTGACATTATCAAGAGTGGATCTCCCTTTATGGAAGCCACTCTGATTAATATGTATACATTAATTTTTTTCTAAGGCATATATGAGACGGGCGTTGACCATACGTTCGAGAGTCTTACATAAGCAACTTGTCAGAGCTATTGGTCGATAATGCGTAGAGTCTGAAGGATCTTTACCAGCCTTAAAAACCGCAATCACTATCGCTTCATTCCAAGCTGATGGAAATTTCTTTTCAGTCCAGATCTTATTGAACAAAAGTAATAAATTCTATACGGAATCTGGACTTAAATTTTGAAGCATTTGACAGCTGATTCCATCAGGTCGTGGACTGGTATCATGCGCTTGCTTTAATGCTGTCTTCAATTCCAACATCCTAAATTCGCAGTTGTAAGGCAAGGCATCGCCATGGTTAAAACGAATTGGTGTTCACTCAGCGCGACTCTTAGTCCTTGAAAACGAAGGACTGTAAGAGTCGTTGCTTGAGACACTCGCAAAGTTTCGCCAAGGGTATTAGCAATGTCTTTGTAAGAAGAGTATACAGCAGCTCCGGATTTTAAAATAGGAATAGAATATTCTCTATACATTCCATTGCCTGCTTTCACTTTTCTCCAGAACTGTTTACTGGATGTGGAAGCTGTAATTGAGGATACATAGCGAGACCAAGATTCCTTCTGACTTCGACGACAAGCTCTGCGAGCTAGAACTCTTGCTCTCTTGAAGGCGACAAGATTCTCCGTTGTGGGGTACCTCCTGAATAACCCCCATAACTTCCTTTGTTTTTTAAATGTTTCTTGGCATTCTTTATTTCACCAAGGTTTGCAATGCCTGTGTGGTATAGGAGAACTCTTAGGTATTGATGCATCAGATGCATTCTTAATTGTTTCGGTGACTTTACAAATGGCAATATCAATATCCTCGATTAAAACCATTTCATAATCAACAACTGCCAATTGTATAAATAGCGTCCAATCAGCCCGAATGTACACGTAAGTAGGTAAGCGTTGTCTTACACTACTACCTCCAGTCTGGGAGATGACGAGAGGAAAATGATCGCTATTATGCAGATCATTTCTTACTGTTAGATTTAACAATGGCAGAAGAGATGGAGAACAGATGGCTAAATCGAGGGAATGAAGAGTTCTTGTGAGTACATGGAATTATGTTTTCTCGTCGGTATTAAGCAGGCAGAGACAATTATCAGAAATAAACTTTTCTATCTGTCGACCGCGAGAATTGATATCATCACTTCCCCACAAAGAATTATGTCCGTTAAAGTCACCGAGTAACAGAAATGATGTAAGCAGCTGATAAACTAATGCATGGAGTTCCTCTTGGCGTATGACATCTTGTGGTGGTAAATATAAACTACAGACTGTTAATAAGCATGAAGTATGAATTCTTACAGCAACAGCCTGTAGAATAGTATTCAATGGATGGACAGTGCTGAGGAAATTATTAGATGTTAATATACAAACACCTCCAGACACTGCACCATAATCACCACAGTCTTTTATAATACTGTTAAATCATCGCATGGAAAACTTATTGGTAGACTTCAGGAATGTTTCCTGAAGTGCAACACATGCGGGATTATAATCTGTTATTAGAGACTTGATGTCATCAAGATGTGATCGCAAACCATGGCAGTTGCAAGAAATATAGGAAATTATTTTTTAAATTGAAAAGCTTTTTCCCGGAGCTGGAAGGCGGGTCTTCTGTCATATCCTCGAACGATGTATCATCGTCCGAGGGAAGTAAAGAAGCCGCTTCAGTCTCCAAGCAAGAGAAAATATTATGGGTGGAGATAGATGATTTCTTAGTTTTTTTTAATTTTAAAGCTTTCTCTGCTTTTGATTTAGCAAAAGGAGCTTTTCTTGTAAAAGTAGGAGTTTTTTTTTTAAAAAAAATTCGGCTTTTCCGATGTTTAGTGTAATCTAACTGGGGAACCAGAAAATATTTCGGTTTGTGTGCTGCTCGATTTTGTGACTTTTCTGGCAGCAGTGGCATAACAGAATCTTGGCGGGGGAGTACGAAAAGTAACCAATCGTCTTGCATCAGGATAGGAACATTTGTGGTTAACCTTAATTGTGGCTATCTCTTTTTCTATCATATCTGAGGACAACTTCGAGAATAGGAGGGATGGTCACCATGACAGTTGACACATGCCTCCTTTGCCGTGCAGTTCGAGCTACCGTGGCCAACCACCGCGTAACGAGCGCAGGTGAGTTTGCCTCTGCAGTCGTTTCTCGAGTGTCCAAAGCGCTGACATTGGAAACATCGCAAGGGATTTGGTATATAAGGCCTGACGGGTAAATTCATATACGCAGCTTTTGCATACTGTGGAAGGTCTGGCATCGCAAAAGTCAGAACTAGGTGCTTAGTATCAATTACTTTGCCATCCCGTCCGACTGTGATGCGTCCGCCACACACCTTCTGATTCTGTAAATTATCCAAAATCTCCTCCGTCGGCGAGTATAATAAATCCCTTGCTGAGATGACACCACAAGAGAAATTAAGGTTACCGTGAGGCGAGACAGTAATTTCCAAGTTTGCCAACTATTTCATGCTGGCCAGAATGGCTGCTTGAGAGTCCGATGCAGCCTCAACAAGCAAGTCATCCGAGCGCATCTTTCGAAATTTTCTTACTTCCCCAATGATTCCCGATATTCCTTTTTCAATCAAGAAAGGAGACACAGTTGTAAAATTGCCCTCCTTTCTTTTGATTATAAAAAACTTTGGCCTAAGTTTTCCAATTGCTGCTCCCGTGGGAGAAAGGTGAAGTTTTTACTCTCCATATTAAATATATAAAATTTCGGGACCTGACCGTACCACCCACCACCGAGTCCAACAAGGGGATGCAGACCAGCTGCACCAGTGCTAGCCAGGTCCTATACGCTCACAGTACATCTCTGAAGTGGTCTCCACCCTTAACGAGTCAACCAATAGATGTACCGATCGCTTGATCCATAAAGCCGATTGATGTGCTAAGGACCACAACACACCTCCCGTTTACCTGAAGCAGAGGCCAAAGTAATGTGTTGGTCTCTGGGGGCCTCAATTACCACGACCACTCCTTTCCAGGGACACGGGTCTCCACGCATGGCAAACACGTGAGTGATTTTTTCCCCAAGAGGAGCTAATAGCAACAGAGCGGCGAAAGCTGCTCAAGGGGAGCCCTCAACCTCTTACGAGGCAACCACAACGAGAGAGAAGAGGAAGAAAAAGCAGAAGAGTAGAGGAGAGAGGAAATTAAAGAAGAGCACAGGTCACTAGGGTACCTCGGGATTGTGACACCCGTGTTTACCTGAAGAAGGTAAACCCCCTGAGGGGGTTGTTTCTGTCAGATGCTTCTATTAAAATACCATCAAATATTGATGCTGTTATCAAGAATACAATTGCAATTAGGTATGTATACAAATGAAATTAAAATACAATGCAATCATTTCTATAATGATACCATCAACATTTATTGCCTTCAGAATTTTTATGGAATAATTTCCTGCTAGGAATTCATCATGAAAGACAGTCAATAAATTTCATTCCAAAAGATAAAATACCCGAAGAGAATTTTGTAGAAAGACTTTGAGAAAGATACTTTTATGGAACTTTGAGAAAATATTGATGAGCTACCCAAAACAATAAATGAGAAATGCTTTCTGAATATATTGGGCCTCTCTTTGACTCCTGGTTCTCACATTGCACCTAAAACTCAAGAAGTGCTGGGTATTTTTGACAGCCCAGCCATTATTTCCCTTTTATCTAAGCTAAAATTTTCTGGGATGTAAACATTTTGGAAATGATACAGAGTTGTAGAATGTAACGACCAGTTGGTTTAATACATTGGTAATATAAGGTATAACATGAGAATGCTGAAGATTTTGACTAGATGCAACAAATGCTTATGTATTAGAAGTGATTATGTAAACTGGTTAACGAAGCTCCTCATATTTAAAAATTTATTATTTTCACCAGCAAATGTGTTCCTCATTTTTTCATAACTAAATGATCTTTACTATCTGAATAATCATTGTAATAATAAAGTTCTAAAATATTTTGATCTTGATGTAAATCTTAAAAATTAACAACTTGAAAGCTATATTTTACTGGTAAGATTTATTTCTTAATTTCATAGGTGCAACTTGAATTTCGTCCTAACTTAAGTTATTCTTTTAAATTTGAAATTGTGATTATTTAATTCATTTTATTTTTAAAATATATTGGTTTCACTACGGTCTATTGAATTTTATATATTTTCTTTTTATTAAATTTTGAATAATGCAATGATATTGATTTGCTGATATCAAAGTTATTTTACATTTACATAAATAAAGTTTTACTATTTTTAATTTCCTCTGTTTGTTTTAAAATTATTTCATATAAAATTATTTTTAAAATAAATTCCTTGCCCTTATATTGATTATTACTCTTTTACCGAAAAAATATTCTTAAAGCTTGTAAAATTTTTAATTACATATAAACAAGCATGTTGGAATAAAGATTTTTTGAACAGTAGTTTCATCAATTATTTTTCTATGAAATTTTATTTCAAAGGTAAGTCATCCATAATTGGGGTTATCAAAAATTTGGTGAATATTTTTATTTTGCTTTATTTTCCTTTGTTGTTATTTCTGGATGATTATTTTTTGAGTCAAACATAGAGATTGAAATCAGCAATTCTGTTCGTTACATGTTTCCTAAAATATTCTTTTATGTTTATAATTTTTGGTATTTTTATACATTTATTCTGTAAAAGCGATGACTCGATTTACAACTCACATATTGAACAAAGATATTTAAAAACACACCATTTATAATGCAACTTGCAAAGTTTCGCACGGTCCATCTAAAGACAATTTTAATAATTTTTATAAGTAAAAGGATATGATTCAGTTTATGATATCCTTTATTAATCAAACATTTAATATTTTAAAAATTGATACATTTTGCACATTTCATTTTGTAGCACAAAGAATATATATTGCTGCACGAGGCTGATCATAAATGATTATGAGATCCAAAAGTAAAATTCCTTTTTGAAATTTTGAAGCTATTTTCAAAATTTACTTTAAATTATATTAGGGCATTTTTGCATTTTCCAGTTTAAATTAAGAAATAGTTGGTACATATTATCTTTCATGTTTCAAATTTGTTTTTTATGCCACCATTTTAAATTCAGTGGCCACTTTCGCTTGGCGACATGAATGCTCACGTTTCCAAACGTATACAACGTGCAACCAATTTATTTTGATTATGAAAAATGAACAGTTTTAACCGCCTACCAATAATGAAAAGACCTCTGACTCCCATAGACAGAAAATAGAAAACACAGCAAGATTTTTTAAAAAAAAGTTGGTGGGGGGTTCAAATTTCGGTGAATTTCGGCTCTTTCTGGGAGAATGTTTACTGCTGGTGTTTAGAGTATTTTCGGAGAAAATTCCGCTTTTTCAAGTTCACAACGTACAATTTTTGTTGGAAAATAATTTTGATATTTTTGCTATTTTCTGTTATTCTTCAATTCATATGCATAGAAACTTTATGAATTTTAGAGTGCTTAACTGTATCTCTACTTAATAGAGGAGAAATAAAATGAAAGTTGGAAAAATGGAATCTTTTCACAGCACCCAAAGTATGTGTTTGAATTAATTTACATTTAATTCTTCATTAACATAAATTTAGTTATGGAATATAACCATTTTCCTCATGAATTACTTATTGTAATGATAAATATGCAATCAATGTACAAAATATAGTTATCTATTTTAAAAATTTTCAGAAAGTTTCGATACCAATGATTTCTTAAATATTTATCCTTACTTTATAAGTGATATTTTTATTCTCTCCATATGCATGCAGTTCAATGACTTATATAAAACAAGTCTTTAAATAATAAGCTCTTAGATGAAGCTCCAATTTAATATTATAACTAAATGACTTTAAATTTATTGTAAATATAATGTATCATATGTATGTAATATTTCAAACCTTATCGCTTATGATAAGTACAATAAATCAGCACCGAACATCTACTTATGTGCGCAATTGGAGCAATAACCGCCGCCTCAAGAAAGTCCGCTTAGCCATGCTTAAAGAGAGGGTTGGCTGCATAATGCATTAGAATACGTCTCACTAGCTTGTGGTATGGATGTTGCTGATTAGTTTTATGTTCTTGTCTTTTTCAAGACCGATTTGAGCTCACACACTAACAAGAACATAATTACCCAGAATATCTTAGACACCTTGCTTTAGAGACTATCGATACCATCCCTTGTGATGTATTATAGGTCTATACTGACAGCAGCATGGGTGAAGATGCTATTTCGGGTATTGGATTCTTTGTTAAAAAGGAGAACGTCATTGGATTCTGTGTAAGGAACCCCGACAACTGCTTGGTGTTCCGTGAAGAACTAATAGCTACTGAGGAGGCTTTAAAATTTTGCATAACTGTGAGTGTTTGCACTGACATTTGGATTTTGAGTGATAATTGTAGCGCCATTCAGCATTTACCTGAATGGTGGAGGCATGGGAACCGAATGACTAGGAACATCGCCTGGCTTTTGAATCGCTTGATTGCCAATGTTAAGATCACCTTTTAGTGGGTTCCATCGCAAATGGATATATAAAGTAATGAAATTGATGATGGTCTGGCCAGAGAGGACAGACCTAAGGATATTGCTCATGGTGGCTGCCTTACTTTTTCAGAGATCGCTATCCGTGTCTGGCAAAATATCTGTTCTTTTTGTAGGAGAGCCACCGTACATGAATGGTATGCGGAACATTACCCTGATGCTGTTTATATTGGGGTTGGTAACAGCCACTAACAGACAACTCGTGCAAAATTTTGAAGTGTACAACGTGATGTGACGGGCCACAAAGTTTATCTCCTGTGTCCCAAATGAAATGCGACTCAAGTTGCTCCTGCCCACAATTTGACCTGCATAGGTTTAAATAAAGGCCAGCTATTCTCAAGGCCTTAGCCTGTGCTCCATTCTTTGATGGCGTTTGGGCTCATGGACATAGTTTGATTTTACTGTCAACCAGGAGAGATAAGCCATAAGAACACAATTAATGTAAAATAAATTTTTTTCGATTCTTATTATTTTGATCTTTATATATTCTAATGTGTGTAAAATGAGTTCTAAATTAATATTCACAATGATTTAGGATTACATAGAGAAACGAAATTCATTAACTTTATCAACTACAGGGTGGCGCGCGGCAGACGGATGGATTTGAAAAGGCCATTGCTCGCTTCCTAATCGTTGGCGCTGCTCGAAGAAGGTGTGGTTCGAAAGAGCGAGATCGGAAATTTGTCTCCATATCAAAGTCAGTTCACAAGATGGAATAGTCTGTAGCGCAGCGTGTGTTTTGCGTGGAAGCATATTTTTCAAAAGGCTGTTCGATTGTCCACGTGCGGTGCGCTTTCCGTTCAGAATTCCACATCGCCCCTCGCGGTCGAGTTCCCAATCGGAACAGAATTCTTGCGTGGGTGAAAGCCTTTAGGGACACAGGAAACGTGTCCTCGATAAGGAGGGGTCCTAGGAGAACTGTCTCAACCCCGGAAAACATCGAGAGAGTTCGAGCTGCGGTTGAGCAGTCTCCTAGGCGTTCCCTTCGTAAGCAGGCTGGCGTCCTTGGAATTTCAAGACTTTCCCTTCAAAGAATCGTCAAAGCACACCTCCATTTATACCCCTATAAGATGGTTGTTGCCCAAGAGTTAAAACCACTAGATTATGAAGAACGTCAACGCAGTAGCGAAAACATGCTTGCTGCGTTGCCTCCAGACTCTGTTGTTTTCTTCTCTGACGAGGCACATTTTCACCTCAGCGGTTGTGTAAATAAACAGAACATGCGCGACTGGAGTAGGTCAAACCCTAGGGAGCTCCACCAGAGGCCCCTACACTCTGACAAAGTCACAGTTTGGTGTGCTTTGTCAAGGGTGGGGATCATCGGGTTCTACTTTTTTGAAGAAAATGATCGAGCGGCAACTGTGACTTCTGTACGTTACCTCAATATGATCCAGACATTTTTCTTGCCTGAACTGGAGCAGATGAACCTGGATGACATCTGGTTTCAGCAGGATGGGGCCAAGGCCCATACGGCAAGAGTTTGTATTGATGTTTTGCATGACCGATTCCCGCACGCCTCATCTCCAAGCTAGGTGATTTGCACAGGCCAGCGCGGTCTCCAGATTTAGCCCCCTCTGATTTTTTCTTGTGGGGTTACCTAAAATCCCTCGTTTACAACGACCGTCCTAGGACCCTGGAAGCTCTTAAAGGCAACATTCAGACCAGCATCCAACAGATTCCTGTAGAAATGCTGCAAAGAGTTAATAAAAATTTCAGGAAAAGGCTTAGGCAATGTGTGGAGTGTGAGGGCCGCCATTTGGGCGATATTTTATTCAAAACTGTCTAAACTCTAATTTCCCTTGTCAGTGTATAAGAACAAAATTAAAAATATTGTTGTTCTTTAATATTTTGCGTTTTATTGACTTTTGATATTCATCCGTCTGCCGTGCGCCACCCTGTATTTTTTTGACAACAAGAATGTACTTTTTATGTGATAGATCAAATATGATTAATTTATTTTAAACGCGTAAAACTATGGAATATGAAAAATTAGCCATATTATCTTCAAATTTCAACTTCATAATATATGTATAACCTTGTACCATTTACACAGCTTAAAAATTAAAAATAATTGTTAAGGAATAATGTTTAAGAAATATTTACAAAATGGGTATGTGAAGTAAGGTAGAATTTTTTTTAAGTTGCAAACATAATAGTAACTTTTTCTTATTCTTATTTATACATTATATTGTTTTGAAATTTTAATATTAATATATTAAATAATTATAATACTTGTTCTTTGTCTTTATTTTATATTTTTGTATTTAAGCTTTTGTAAATAGTTTACTTTATTACGATGCTTGTTTCTCATCCTTATTTATTATTATTTATATTTTTAAATTCTATATTATTTCATATTTATGTTTTTGTAAATAATTATAATCTTCTTATGCTGATTAATATTTTGTATGTATGCTTTTATTAATAATTTGTTTTACTTTCTAACTTTATATGTATTTTTTGTATAAATGAAATCAAATGGGAAATATATTAATCTAAATTTTAATTGAATTACATTGCTCTCCAGTTTTCGCTTATAATTAACATATATTGTGAGATTTACGTTTTTGTTAAATGGCTAAAATAAATAATTTAATTTTTAAATTGTAAGATGTGTTATTTTGAAATTCTAACTCAAAATTTATAAGGAAATAAGATCACACATTGATAAAATATAAAATTTAATGAGATATTCGTCCAATTTCTATTAAGAATTAAGTTTCCATTTGGTAACAATATTTCTTTGCTTTTCATAGAAATTTAATTATATTCTGTACAAATACTCTATATTTGACATGAATATATAAGTCTTAAAGATTTACGAACAATTTCAACTTTGAAAAAATTATGCATTTACATCTTGTATAAAATTTCTTCTCACATTAAACATAAAGTTATAAAATTACCAAAAAAAGAAACATTTCATTGAATGAAATAATTTTTACTTTTAAGTGAAAAATGTATGCATTCTTGTGTAGTACCCACAGCTTTCCGCTTAGTGGAGCTGTCGTCGAAAAATAAATAAAATTCCTGCTATTTGAATTCGAAAATAAAGCAGTTTTCCTTTTGGGAATTGGAAGTTTACTATACTCTAGTCTATGGTTTGTAACCTTAAAATATATCAATCATTACCTCAATGATGAAGAAGCATATTTTGATAAAAAGTTTATTTTGCATTGTGATGATATATACATACATACATATATATATATATATATATATATATATATATATATATATATATATATATATATATATATACATATATATATATATATATATATATATATATATATATATATATATATATATATATATATATATATATATATATATATATATATATATATATATATATATATATATATATATATATATATATATATATATATATATATATATATATATATATATATATATATATATATATGTATGTATATATATATTTATATGCTACAATAAACTTAAATTCAAAGTAGTTCTATTCTCATACTCGTGAGCCGAGCTGGCAGCCGAATGGTTAGCGCTCTTCCCTTCGGTTCAACAGTTCGTGGGTTCAAATCCCTCTTTGGGTATGGAAGTTTTTAGTGGTTCGGAATCCACTTTAAACCAAATGTCTCGTATTAATATCCCTCGTGTGCAAAAAATGACCGTTAAGCGACAAACATACTCTTGAAGAGAATAATATCCGAACTAAATGGTAACTATGTTATGATATTTCATTAAATATTTATGTAACTGATTCAAATATTTTTTAAATAAAAAAAGTGTTATTTTCGGATTGACACTGCATCTAATTTTTATCTTTTTATTAAATTATTTTTTAAATTGAGAAGGACAAAAGTTCTTTCTCATGTTTTATTTGTGCAGTTTTTTTCGAGTTACATGTAATAAGTATTATATATTTTATTACATTTTGAATATTACTTTGTTATTTAAAGCAAATAGTGTGTTTTGAAACTATATATAAACTGTTTTATGAACTGAAATATCTATTATTTGTAACCCAAAGAGTTTTCATTGAATGATTCAATTTATTAAGAAGAGTTATAAGATTTTTGATGTCGAAAATTAAAGAGAACAGTTTCTAATTCACATTAAAATTCTTGCAAACAATCCCATTTTAGGTTTTACACTGCTGGACAATTGCTAAGGACGGATAACACTATCATCCATGGCAACCACAAAATGAAAGGAAGGAAAATGTGGAAAATTAGAATAAGTGTGGGATATAGTAAGAAGAAGTATGTGTATGTTCATCACGTGATATTGTTCATCAGAGCGTTAAAGGTTTTGACGCATGTGGACAGTTGTTGTTTCAAGTCAAAGTTTTACAGGAAAGCTTTAATAGACGAATTTGAAATTTTTGGCATGTCTGCCCTACATCACTTAGATGATTTTATGCGTGGCCGAATTATTGGAAAGATCGAAGAAGGGAGAAAAATAACAGATGTTGCCAGGGAGTTCGACATCGCTCACAGCGTTGTTTCACGGCTGTGGAAGTCATTTAAAACTACTGGAATGTGTAGTAGGCGGCACAGGAGAGGTCGTGTTAGAAGTACGACGCCTGCAGAAGACAGATATATCGTCCTATCAGCAAAAAGGAACAGGCGCACCACAGCTCAGCAGGTGGCAAATCAGTTTCTTGCTGGCTCAGGAAAGCAGATCTCCCGAAAAACTGCTGCCAGACGTTTGAGGGGAGGAGGACTATACGCCCGCAGATCAGTTAAGTGTGTCCCATTGACAAGACAGCACCGTAGTGCCTGTTAGCAATGGTGTCGTGAGCATCGCAATTGGATTGAAAAGGACTGGGCATGCGTACTATTCTCAGATGACAGTAGCTTCAGTCTGTCATCGGATTGTAGACGCCAACTGATCTGGCGTGATAGTGGTCCTGCTTATCGTCCAGAAAATATCCAGAAAAGGGACCGTTATCGGACATGCTGTGTCATGGTGTGGGCTGGCATCATGATCAATGGCCGCACGCCCCTACATGTGGCTGCGAATGGGACTATGACGCGCCAACGATACATTAATGAAGTTCTACTTCCTCATATTCGTCTTTTCCGTGGTGCTGTCGGTGATAAATTTGTTTTTATAGACGACAACGCTACATGTCAGCGAACACTCGCTGTTCAGGATTGTCTAGACAACGAGGATATTTAACGCCTCGTATGGCCATCACGTTTTCCAGATCTAAACACCATTGAAAATGTGTGGGATGCTTTGGGGAGGCAAGTTGCTGGTCGAAACTATCCTCCGACAAACAAGAACACCCTCATCCATGCACTCTCAGACGAATGGGATAAATTGCCTCAACAGCTGCTGGGTAATGTTGTGCAAAATATGATACGACGTGTGAAATGTTGCATCACACTCCACGGTGGACATATCCCGTATTGATACCTTTCTTCAAGGTGCCTGCTGACTTTTAGATGCATTGTTGCATTTTTCCGTATGCAGCATCAAATGAACATTTTTTTCTTTCAGATGTTTCATAGCTTTTGTACTTTCCAGAAGAATAAATATTCTTTATTCTAATGTTTGAACAGTGTGGCAACTATATTTTTATCCTACTAGGCCTCATGTCTCGCTTAATGTTATGCTACATTGCAATTTGTGATCCATCCTTAGCAATTGTCCAGCAGTGTATTATCTAGAACTTATAGACTATAATTTATTAGTAAATTTATAATATATAAAACATGATTAAAAAATTATATAACACAAAATGCTATTTCTGCAGGGAAAATGTATGTAGTAGTAATGCTGCAACACATAGAATTAATTAAATGCAACAATATATTGAATTGCGAGGGAGTCATATGATTTCATTTCGAACACATTGCATATAGAAATTACCAACTTCAATAGAAGTATGATGTATTTCACCCTTCAAAAATTAAATATTGCATTACTAAGTTAACATTGTTAAACATAATATCAATTAAGAAGAAAAGTTTCAAAATATTAATGGAATTTAAATACTAATGGAAAGTGGGATTTATATATATATATATATATATATATATATATATATATATATATATATATATATATATATATATATATATATATATATATATATATATATATATATATATATATATATATATATATATATATTATATATTATATATTTATATATTATATATTTATATATATATATATATATATATATATATATATATATATATATATATATATATATATATATATATATATATATATATATATATATATATATATATATATATATATATATATATATATATATATATATATATATATATATATATATATATATATATGTATGTATGTATGTATATAATTTGTAAATATACTATGATATTTTTAATGTGATGTAAAACCTATTTGTTTGGAACCAAAGCTCAAAATATTGTTTTTTATTTCAATAATTAAAAACAATATTTTGAGCTTTAGTTTGAAGCATGAAACAGAAAAACCAATACCAACGAGTTTCTCCCTGCAGTATATTATTATTTGAGTTTTGTAAACTAAAGAACTCGGTTTCAATAAAGTACAAGATATTAATTATGAACATATTTAGTATAAAATGTTTTGCAATAAATAAGAATATAATTTAATGATCTTTAGATTAAAATGAACGAATGGAAAGGAAACTGTACAATTTCATTACATATTCAATTATGTAAGAGGAAAACCATCTTAATATTTTCCTTTCTTTCTCGGTGGAACGACAGCCTGGATGGGCCTTCTCAAAATTTTCCTCTAGACCTCTCTATTTTTGGTCAGGTTTTTTAGTTATCATTCTTAAAATAGCGAGATTCCTGTCTATGAATACAACGCACCTTAGGTTGGATCAAACCTGAGAATTTGTTCCGGAGGATCTTGAAAAGAATATTTTCTATGTTGAACGTTCTTTGTTTATCATAATAACATAAGATGACCATTTAATTATTTAAACATATATATATATCTTATGACGGTGGGTTCTCGGAAAGCAAGATGGAATTCAAGCTTTGAATATATGGGCTAAACGCCATTAACTTGTATCCCTTCAAAAAATAGCTCTTGGTATAAACGGCTTAGACTCCAAGAGCTATTTCCTCTTTTTGTGGCATTGTCGAAATTTCTGATGAGCGTACAAATATATGACTGATTAAATGTTTAAAAATTAATAGCTTAGTCATATTTTGATTAAGTTCGATTTTAAATATTTTTTTAATTCATAAAAGCACCTGTTGGCTGAACTGCACCTCTGTATTTTTAAATGTGAAGTCAATTTTAACCTCAGAAGCCTGATATGTAAAGTACTAATTTTATCATCATTTTTTTCATAGACTGAGAAATCATCATTATAGATATATTTCAATATCGAAAACGAATCTATTGCTTGGAAGTTCCTTATGATGATTGAAGACAGGCCCAATAATTTAAAAACTCAAATTTAATCACAAACACTATTGCTGTATTCACTGGCTGGATAATTTTTATAAATTAAACTACCTATTTTTTTCTGGCTGGAAGTCCTTTTTTTTATTTAATTTGATTCCCTATTCCCCCCATTTTGATGAAGTGGGATGCCCTAACGTAGGACTTGAAGGAAACCGGTTTTGCAAGGAGAAAGCGAGGGAAGGAGGGAAAAGACAAGTGTCAGCAGAAGGAAGAAATTAAAAAAGGCTGCAGTACAATCACCTCGAAAAGGGACCCTGTTGGTTATTCAAGTCCTACGCTTTATTGGAGTCTATAAACAATAAAGTTGAAGTTTCCATATAATAAAAGTATACGAGTTTGGACGGAAGAAGAAATATGCGCCTTTAATACGAGTCCAAATGAGGGAAACCTCGCCGAATAACTGATCAACCAGGCCTATTTAAAGGGTTTTCGAAGCCCTTTAAATAGGCCGGCCTAGTTCATGAACTTTTTGTATGTAAGTCAATGTTTTTTTTTAAATTAATTTTACCAGCAAGTTTTTTTTTTAGTGTGGTACCACCTATTTTATAACTTTAAACAATAATTAATATGAATATAACTTTAAGCAATCTAGTTTACATTATAAATTCCAAGCGAGTGCTTAACCATGTTGTTAGCAAAGTTATAATATTTGAAATAATGTAAGTAATTGAGTTTGTATGTGTGTAAATAGTTTTGTTAGCTTATGATTGAATTAAAAGAAATTTTTAATTACTAAAACAAAGCCAGTTTCTTCTTCTATTTTTCAGGTTTGAATCTGGGTAGAAAAAAAATAATAAATACACAACGCAATGTTTATAAAAATTGTACACTATTTTAATTTAAAATATCATTTGTAATAGTTATACAATAACAGTAATCATATACACAACAAAATGGGGCCTTTTAAAGTGGATTTTGATAAACTGAAAATGAAATACGATTCTGACTTAGTTTTAAGCATGGTTGGCTATTAAAGTTTTGCACGTGGTACATCTCCTTATTCTTAATTATTTACAGTAATCTTATTGTGTTTATTTTATATTAAGTAGAACATTGTAGTTGATATGAAAGTTATTATAAATAATCATATGAATTTCATATATTTAAATGAATATTTATTAAGGTAAATTATTTTTCGAACGTGAATATTTTTAATTTATTTAATTATGAATAGCGAGACTCAAACCACTTCATGTGTTGTGTCATTAGACACTCCTAATATTGGTCAATTTCTAAATAATATCCTTGTGATTGATGGTAGTCGTAAAGATGTTTCATTATCACAATTTTTGGATAGAATAGATGAAATTGGTGACCATTGTTCATGGCGCCCACTAGGTAAATTATTAGCCTTAAAATTAAGAATTTCTGAAGAAGCGGAGGAATTTTTGTCAAGTCAGGGTGACCTTAAGAAGAAAGGTTCATATGTAGATGTTTGCACGGCGCTTCGTGATTGGTTTAGTTTCAGTCACTCTATGACAAGAGATATTTATCATTTAACTACGAGTTATCAGTTACCGTCAGAATCAGCATGAAGATATTTTTCACGAATCGAAGATTTATCGTATAAATGCGTTCCTAGTGAACGAAATCGTGAATTAGAGCAATATAGATTGGATTTATTATTGTCCATGGCAAAAAATGGCCTTAAGCCCGAACTTTTAAGAGGAATAACGCCTTTAACTCTCACGGACTATAGTGAATTTAAGAAACAAGTCATTCTCTTAGGTGAATGCATTCCTTTAAATAGGCTGCCAACTACACAGTTTCAAACAGTTCACGCTGTGACTCAAATAAATGAGATAAGTGAACTAAAATCATTAATCAAAGATGACACAGAAAAAAATTCAGAAATGCAGGGCATGCTTATTAAACAAATTAATGACTTACAAGCTCAAATAGGTGAATTAAAATCAAGCCAAATACCAACACAAAATAGTAATCTAAGTATACCTAAATTGTTTTGCGTCAGATGTAAGAAACATTGGCATGAAGAAGCAACATGCAGAATACTCTTTTGTTCCTTCTGCCGTAAAATCTATACGATAAGCAAAGATGTAGGCATTCCAACAAGCGAAACACTTTTCAAAAAGGTAGAGAAATTAGAAAAAATCATTTAAACTAGCAATAGGGGGAGAGACGACTACACTTCGCTACTCCGCAAATAAGCCCACACAGGTGCCTTTATTTGTTACATCCCCAATAAATGATAAATTGCCAGTAATTCAAATCACAATAAATAATGTAAAAGTAAATGCTCTTCTAGATACATGCGCATCTTGTAACCTAATAAAACGAATTTTTTTTTAAACGATAGCTAGTCAAAGTAGTGTAATGATCTCACAATGTAAACTTCAAATCAAAGGTATTTCAGACCATGTGCTAGAAATTGAAGAAAAAGTAACTTTAAAAATTAAAATAAATACTACTGAATTTCAAAGCGACTTCTATATTACTAAAGATTGTATTTCAAAAAAAAATATAAACTAATACTAAGTAGTGATCTTTTGAACAACATAAAATAATAATTGATTATAGCCAAAAACTATTACATAGTGCAACTACTTCAATTAAATGGAATTATTAAAATCCCCTGACTGTGACGTATTAAAAACTAATGTCATGAACATAGAAAATAACAATAGTCGTATTTTTGGATTTGCCGTTACCAAAATAAATATTTTCCCTGGAACCGAAAAAATTATAGAACTCAAAACAAAAGTAAAGTTAAATTCAAATTTAGATTTGGTTTTAATAGAGCCTGTAAATGATCATGCGGGTGATAGAGTATGGGTTGCTCGCTCCGTAAGCCCAGTATCTAAGGAAGGCAATTATAAAATAAGGGTTGCTAATACATCAAAAAATGCACTATACATAAACAAAGGTTCAAAATTTGTTTCCATTGAACCTTTACAAATAACAAAAATTGATACTAAAGAATGTAATACTTTTTCCACTGAAGAGATAGGTGATGATTTCGAAGCTTGGGGAAGAAAACTAGATTTATCTCATCTATCCGAAGATAATAAAAGTAAATTACTTCCCCTGCTTGAAGAATTTAAACACGTTTTTGTCCATTCTATTCAAGATTTGGAGGGCTGTAATACTATACAACATGAAGTTAATTTGAAATACGATATTCCAGCTAGGCAAAAATTTTATAGGCCTCCTCATCACCTAAAAGAGGAATTAAATAGACAGGTCAACAAATTACAAGACACAAGGATTATTAACGAAAGCAATTCCCTTTATAGCGCACCAATACTTCTTGTCAAAAAGATGATGGTTCATTCAGACTTTGTACTGACTTCAGGAAACTAAAAGAAAAAAAAACTATACCAGACTCTTTTCCTATTCCTAATATAACGGAATTAGTGGAAAATTTAGGAAATGCTACTCTATTTTCTTGTATGGATTTATGCAGCGGGTTTTTCCAAATGAAAATTGATCCTAAGGACACGTATAAAGCCGCCTTTGCAACTGAGCATGGTTTATATGAATGGAATAGAGTACCTTTTGGTATGCGCAATTCACCAAATAATTTTCAAAGATTAATGGAAATAGTACTGTCTGGATTAAATCCTCTTTAAGTAGAAGTATATTTAGATGATATCATAATTGCTTCTTCTGACTCAATAGATGAACATTTAAATAAATTACGGTTAGTTTTTAAGAGATTAGAAGAACATAAATTGAAAGTTAAACCTTCCAAAAGCTGTTTTCTAAATGAAACTATAAACTATCTAGGTTTTACTGTTTTAAAAGAGTCAGTTTATCCCTATAAGAAAAACATACAAGCTGTGTTAAATTTCAAAGTCCCAGCTAATCGTAAACAAGTTAGATGATTTCTTGGATTGACAGAGTTTTACAAAAGGTTTATAGAAAATTATGCTGAAATAGCATTACCTCTAACAAACTTGACGAAAATTGATACTAGAATCAGTTGGGATGATTCAGCTCAGCATGCTTTTGATACTTTGAAAAAATGCTTAATTTCTGAACCTTCTTTGAAACTACTGGATTTTTCAAAAGAATTTACATTAAGTACTGACGCTTCAAAATATGCTTTAAGAGCTGTTCTTTGCCAAAATGATGAAAATAGCTTCCCACATCCTGTTGCCTATGCCAGTAAAAAACTAAAAGATGAGGAAATTCGATACAATACAGTAGAAAAAGAAATGCTCTGCTTGGTATTCAGCAATACCCACTTTAATAAATATTTGTACGGAAAATATTTGTCATATGTTGCGATCAAGCAAGTCTTTCCTTCACACTCAAAGTGTGAGATCCAACTTCTAGAATAGCTCGATGGGTAATGACTCTGCAACAATATGATTATAACATTGTACATAAACCAGGAAAATTAAATATGACAGCTGATTACTTGTGTAGGGGTGTAAACGCAGTAGAAATAATAGCTTCCAACTAAGATTCTGATTCCACAATAAAATATCGAATTAAAATTCATCAGGGAAAGGAACCAAAATGCCAACAAATTAATAACTGAAAAATAAGGAGACACCAACTCCTAATCATATGTTATTTTTTTTTTTAAAAAAAAGATCTTCTTCATTGTATGCCAAAAAAATGCCCCAAGCATCGTGGTGACACCAAAGATAAATTTGTGGCACCCCTAAATTTAGTATTAGAAATAATGCATCAGTGTCCTGATTCCCCAGTGGCAACCCATCAGGGATTTCAAAAGACTCTGTCTTTTGAAATCCCTGATGGGTTGAATTAGAGAAAAAAATTTTCTCTAATTCTGAACAGAATTAGAGAAAATTTTTATTGGAGTAATATGTATAAACATGTTTTAAACTATGTTAAATCATATGTCCTTCTTGTGTTGAAAAGAGAGGTTATAAGCCCGAAAAACTAGCCCCTTTACAACGCGTTCCAGTCACGCAACGACTAATGGAATGCATAGCTATGGATACCCTGGGTCCACTTCCTCTAACTTAATCAGGAAATAGGTATATTTTGGTGATTTCTGATTATTTTACGCGCTGGCCGGAAGCATATCCGACACCCGATATAAAAAGCGAAGCCATTGATAGAGTATTAGAAGATTTTATTAGTCGACATGGTGTGCCTTCTCATCTAATTTCCAATAGAGGCTCTAACTTTATCTCAAAATCCATTTCTGAAGTTTATTCGAAATTAGGTATTGAAAAACACACTACTTCATATCACCCTCAGAGTGATGGAATGGTAGAAAAACTTAACACGACTTTAACTAATTCATTAAGTCATTTAGTAAATTCTACTCAAACAGGCTGTGACCAGCGGCATGTACCTTTCGCCTTGCTAGCTCATAGATCGGCACGACATGGTACAACAAACGAAACACCATCATATCTCTTGTATGGCAGGGATATCCAATTGCCGTATTCTATAATGTCTCAACCTGTAGCTCATAACTATAGCGGATGTCCGAGAGTATGCTGGAGATCTAGTTGTACGTTTGTAAAATTCTTTTCAAATTGTCAAAAATAAATTAATAAGTGCAGCAGAAAAGCAGGAAATCTACCACCGTAAGACTGCAGTTGATAAGCAAATAGAAATAAGGGATGTGCACACTGCTGGACAATTGCTAAGGTTGGATAACACTATCATCCATAGCAACCACAAAATGAAAGCAAGCAAAATGTGGAAAATTAGAATAAGTGCGGGATATAGTAAGAAGAAGTATGCGTATGCAAATTTTTTTTCCACGTCTGCTCATCACGTGATAGCGTTCATAAGAGCTTTAAAGGTTTTGACGCGTGTGGACAGATGTTGTTTCAAGTCAAAGTTATACAGGAAAGATTTAATAGACGAACTTGAAATTTTTAGCTTGTCTGCCCGACATCACTTAGATGATTTTATGCGTGGCCGAATTATTGGAAAGATCGAAGAAGGGAGAAAAATAACAGATGTTGCCAGGGAGTTCGACATCGCTCACACCGTTGTTTCACGGCTGTGGAAGTCATTTAAAACTATTGGAATGTGTAATAGGTGTCACGGGGTAAATCGTGTTGGAAGTACGACGCCTGCAGAAGACAGATATATCGTCCTATCAGCAAAAAGGAACAGGCGCACCACAGCTCAGCGGGTGGAAAATCAGTTTCATGTTGCCTCAGGAAAGCAGATCTCCCGAAAAACTCTTGCCAGACGTTTGAGGGGAAAAGGATTATACGCCCGCAGACCAGTTATGTGTGTCCAGACAGCACCGTACTGCCCGTTTGCAATGGTGTCGTGAGCATCGCAATTGGATTGAAAAGGACTGGGCATGCGTACTATTCTCAGATGAGAGTAGGTTCAGTCTGTCATCGGATTGTAGACGCCAACTGATCTGGCGTGAAAGTGGTCCTGCTTATCGTCCATAAAATATCCAGGAAAAAAACCGATTTCCGACATGCAGTATCATTTTGTGGGCCGGCATCATGATCAATGGCCGCATGCCCCTACATGTGGTTGCGAATGGGACTATGACAGGCCAACGATACATTAGTGAAGTTCTACTTTCTCATGTTCGTTTTTTCTGTGTTGCTGTCAGTGATAAATTTGCTTTTATTTACGACAACGCAACATGTCATCGAACACTCGCAGTTCAGGATTGTCTAGTCAGTGAGGATATTCAACGCCTCGTGTGGCCATCACGTTCTCCATTACTAAACCCCATTGAAAATGTGTGGGATGCTTTGGGGAGACAAGTTGCTGGTCGAAACTATCCTCCGACAAACAAGAACGCTCTCATCCGTGCACTCCCAGAGGAAAGGGATAAATATCCTCAACAGTTGCTGCGTAATGTTGTGTAAAGTATGATACGACGTGTAGAATGTTGCATCACACTCCACGGTGGACATATCCCGTACTGATACCTTTCTTCAAGGTGCTGCTGACTTTTAGATGCATTGTTCCATTTTTCCGTATGCAGCATCAAATGAACATTTTTTTCTTTCTGATGTTTCACAGCTTTTTTACTTTCCAGAACAATAAATATTCTTTATTCTAATGTTTGAACAGTGTGGCAACTATATTTTATCCTACTTGGCCTGATGCCTCGCTTAATGTTATGCTACATTGCAATTTGTGATCCGTTCTTAGCAATTGACCAGCTGTGTATATCTATATTTTCCCAATTAATGAGACCAAATGTAGGCCCTTTTAGAGTCCTGAATAAACAATCACCAGTAAATTACGATATAGCATGCGTACAGGAACCTTCAAAAACCCAAATTGTTCATGTAGATTGACTTTCAAAAATTAATGATAGAACTATATATTCCCTACTTTACAAGAAAATAATTCTATACCTCAGCAATCTACTGACTCAAATGAGGAAAATAAAATTAGTTCCTTCGTAGTTAACAATAGAGTGAGAAGTAAATGCGTATGTTTTTATCCCTGTAATTAATCTTCAGAGCAATAGCTCAACGTCAATTGAAAATAAAGGTGTTTCATCTGTCCCAAAATGTGATCCTGTAACATCCCGACAAATAAAACATAATTGTAATAGTCGTTTCGCTCGAAGGAATTGTAGCTCATAATCGACTGATTAAATGAGTAATACAAGCAATAATAAATGAGTGTGTAGAGTGTATGTACAGTAATAAATAATTTTCTAGTTTTGTAAATATATATGTTTTTATATCTTGAATTACTTATGTAACTGCTGACTGAATTTATTAATTTTAGAAGTCTGTAAGAAGTTTTTATATTTTAAATTAGCCAAGATTACATTGTGTGGTAAATAAATGTATACCTTATGTGCTATTTCTAATTGGAAATCTAATTAAGTATCACTTTATGTATGATTCTAAGTAGAAAATGGGGATGTACTAAAATAAAATAAAAGAAAAAATGTAGAACAAATTAAAGCCATGCCAAAATAGTTTAGGTACCATATAAATAGATTTTAGAAATGGCATTAAATTTTGAATGTAAGACATGTTACAAAATAGATAAAGGTTGCATTTTCTCTGCAAAGTCCCGATTGCCAGAGAAGTGATTCCTATTCGGAGAGAGGTGATTCGCGACTTTAACTCTAAAGATGTATTCTAGATTGTGACTGTTTTTAATTGGATTGTAAATGTGTGAAAAAAAATCTTCGATTTCTTTTTCAGGTAGATTATTGGTGTTGTATTCACTGGCTGGATAATTTTTATAAATAAAACTACCTATTTTTTTCTGGCTGGAAGTCCTTTTTTATTTAATTTGATTCTCTATTCCCCCCATGTTGACGAAGTGTGATGCCCTAACATAGGACTTGAATGAAACCGGTTTTGCAAGGAGAAAGCGAGGGAAGGAGGGAAAAGACAAGTGTCAACAGAAGGAAGAAATTAAAAAAGGCTGCAGTACAATCACCTCGAAAAGGGACCCTGTTGGTTATTCAAGTCCGACGTTTTATTAGAGTCTGTAAGCAATAAAGTTGAAGTTTCCATATAATAAAAGCATACGAGTTTGGACGGAAGAAGAAATATGCGCCTTTAATACGAGTCCAAATGAGGGAGGCCTTGCCGAATAAATGATCAACCAGGCCTATTTAGAGGGTTTTCGAAGCCCTCTAAATAGGCCGGCCTAGTTCATGAACTTTTTGTATGTAAGTCAATGTTTTTTTTAAATTAATTTTACCAGCCAGTTTTTTTAGTGCGGTACCACCTATTTTATAACTTTAAATACTAATTAATATGAATATAACTTTAAGCAATCTAGTTTACATTATAAATTCCAAGCGAGTGCTTAACCATTTTGTTAGCAAAGTTATAATATTTGAAATAATATAAGTAATTGAGTTTGTATGTGTGTAAATAGTTTTGTTATTTTATGATTGAATTAAAGGAAATTTTTAATTACTAAAACAAAGCCAGTTTCTGCTTCTATTTTTCAGGTTTGAATCTGGGTAGAAAAAAATTAATAAATTACCAACGCAATGTTTAAAAAAATAATACATTATTTTAATTTAAAATATCATTTGTAATAATTATACAATAACCGTAATCATATACGCAACACTATGATGGAATTAAACACATGCTCTAAATGTAAGTAAGAAGAAAATTATTATGAATAATCAGTTCTTTTTAATAACTGATTATTTATAATAAATACTGTGGTTTTAATAAATTAATAAATTGTATAAATTGGATTAAATTAAATAAATTGGATTAAGTACAGAAGGTCTAAAATTCAATTGATTTTAAGTTGCTTCATTAAGAGGAGCTTACTTACCAGTTTGTTTTCTCTAGTGCTAGTGAAGGAAAAATTGTGCTTAGAATCTCTCTATAATTTTACTTTAATGAGTAAAATAAATTACATAATTTTCTAAAATTTGGAGTTTGCTGAAAAAATTACATTCATATATATTGTATTTTAAATAATCAATTTGATAGTCCTTGTTCTTAACTATCATCGTAATTTATGTGTTCATAATGTTTTTTGCAATATCAGAAGAGGTATTTCGTTCCTCTCGTCTAAATCTCCCCAAAGTCCTCAGGAATTTCAAAGTTCGAGTTTGGATAATGCAGTTTTTAAGAATCTAAAAGCAAAAAATCCATCGATGATACATCAGTAGATTTAGTAGGAATATGCATGAGTGGTATGAACTCCCGTTCCATCCTTATTCATTTTTTTCTATAAACCTAATTATAGATTGCGATGTGTGGTTGATTACTTTGTCTTGATGCATCTTAACGGATTGGTATCAATGACATTGAATGGTCAATGGCATTGTGGTTAAAAATTGGTATTTCATATGGAAAAACTGAAATTATAATATGTTCTTGACAGTATTAGAGTAAAACATTTTCGTCAACTTTTTCACAGTCATCTTTTCTTTCTATGAAAAAACAGCTACAAGAGTAAATTTATTAGCAAAATTTTCTTTTGATTTGTTGAAATATGCAGGACAAGTTTCCCTCTATTTATGATATAGTAAATTGATATGTTTGCTGTAATAATTTGAATAGATCTAGGCTTCATCTATCGTTACGACATTTTTCAATTTTTATCCTGATGAATAGTTTTTATAAAAGCTGCAGAATGTTCTATGCTCATTAGATATCACGTTGAGAAAGACGATGTATATTAGCTTTTTTTGCCTTTCAATCAAATCGAAATCAAATTTAACAATGTGTGGCAGCACTACTCAATACTTAAGGTTTGTAAGCCAGCAGTGGCAACATTTTGAATGTCAACGCGCCAATAATCTGAATGAGCAGTATTGTACTCGCGTTCGCGACATCTGTGATGTTTGAATGTTTTTCTATTCTTATTTTTTATGTTAATAAATATGTTATTAAGATTTAACTAATTTGTTTTAAATAACATGCACGTAACCTCAAATGTATTTACATGTAAAACTTGGTGAGCAGTTTAATACATTTGCATTATATCTTCAAGCTGAGTTTTCTTTTAACATTAAAGGTCTCCCTTTTCCAAGATTAGAAAAACTAATTTTTAATAAGTATCCTGAAGAAGTCCCCCTTAATATGCCATACTATAAACGACTTTTAAATTTATTACTTGCAATGTTTCCTATCTTTGCTTTACATATCGAAAATCTATGGCTTTTCCAGTGTTTCTAAGTTACTGAATAAGAATGACCCTCTCCAGAAAGATCATAAACGTATCTTTTTGTCCATTCATTGTTTAAAAACTTCTTTTAGCACGTAAAAACTTTTAAATATCAGACAATAAGTTCAACTGTTTGAAAATAGAATTTTTCATGCAGACGCTATTTTTCTTATGGAAACACAAAATAATCTAAAACATTTGAGAAAAGACTCTCTAATTTTTTATTGCTTGTAATTGTAAATCTGATGATGTAAATCTGAATAATGTAAATCTGAAATTTATTTTTATTTACTTTTGCTTTTTAAAAATCTTAATGGCTTCCCTACAAACATGGAATTCAACATATGATATTTCTTAATGATACGATATGTCAGTAAATAAAAATAAAAAATATTCAGTGTATATAATTTTTCAGTGAAATGGTAAGTTAGAAAAGTGCTACTAGAAGAAGAATTTAAAAATTTATTAAATGATACATTTCTGTTTTAATCAATTAATCTTTTTCCTCTTCAAAAATAGTGCCTTTCAAGGGAAATGCTTTAAGGAGTCTCTGTGATTTACGTCTTTATGAGTTTTTAATATCCGAATACGCTGATTAGATTTTAACTACTTGAGTAATTACTGACGTTATAACTCTTTCCTAATGCTTTATTTATAAAAATTTCCTCAAATACAAGTCAGTAAAAAGCTGGTAATGTTCTCAATGAGACGTTAGTTTTATCATAAAATAAACTAAATATAGGTAAGATTTTACTTATCATATTGGAAAACAGTCTATTTAAATTTATTTGCTAAGTAAATTAATCGATAAGAAAAATATTGAAATTTTAATAGTGAGTTAAAAATAAAGTAAAATTTTTTAATATTGAATTATATATGAATTATAAATGTTCAATTAAATAAAATTTAAATTTATGTATATTTTTTCATATCTTTCCTAAATTATTATATTTTATTCTTTACCGTTAAATTTCTGAGAGAAACTGTTTTGATATGATATTATCATAAAAAATCTAGTCTGAAATTACATTTAGCATGGGAAATGCTTTTAATAAAGAAAACTTTGTGTTTTATCAGAGGCAAAGTATTTTGAGAAAATATTTATTTAAATACATTTTCACGCATATAATTCAAATATAATTCGAGAATAAAATACATTTCCCAAAAAAATCAGTGAAAGTTTAAAATATGGTTTATATATATGCCGATTTAAATGATAACTTTTTCTAAAAATTAATATTTTTACATATTGTTAAGATTTTACATAATTATTTTATTATCAACTATTTTATGTGCTTAAATTGATGACAGTAGTAAAATACATTCTAAAGACCAACCAATCTTTTAAAGAAAGGCAATTTTTGTAAACAGGATATTTTTGGTAAAGATTTAAATAGGCAATTGGAGATTCAACTCAGTTTTAGAATTAGCAGCAAAATATATTTGTACACATTTTTGGAAAAAAATTGCTTAAAGCTTTTAAAATTATGAGTAATAATTATAAGTTGAGCAAAAATATATATTTTCTATTCTATGTATTTTCAAATACTTCGATTAAATATGTTAATATAGTTCAATCTATGTTATTCTAAAAATTTACTCATTATTTGTTTTCCTATATTGAATTTATTATATAGATATTTTGTTTGCAGATTATACTAAAACACTTTTTTATGAAGCAAAAAACCCGATTATCATTCTTTTTATATTGATTCTTCTTCTTTACCAAACTAATGTTTGTTCGATATTTTTCTCTATCATGTTTTAATAATGAGATAAGGGCATTATAAATGAAATTATATAGAAATAAATGGTAGATAGGAAAGTACAATATAAGGAAATTGTAGTTAAACAGGTTTACTTGCACAATAACATTAAACTTGCATAATAAGGAATATGTATGTAACATTTAACGCTTTCTGTTCTTTTTTAATTGATTCTTCTTTTCCAAATAATGTTTATTCTATATTTTTCTCTATTATGTTTTTAATAATGAGATAAGGGCATTATAAATGAAATTATATAGAAATAAATGGTAGATAAGAAAGTACATTATAAATGAATTGTAGTTAAATAGGGGTTTGCTTACGTTAAACTTGCTCAATGAGGAATATGTACTTAACATTTCTAAAAACAGATATGAATTAGGAAAAAAGATGAATTGGTACAAGATATTCACTTTGTTTATGAAAAAGAAATTTTGATTTTGACAAACAAAACAATATTATAGTTTTGAATATCCCTATCATTTGTTATACTCTAATTTCTGATTTGGATGCTTCAAATTCAATTACTTTTAATAACATTTGAGAAGTCAACTTCCATTTTCATTTAACATTACTTAAATATTTATAAATATTATTTCACATCAAAAATTGAAAAATTGAATCACATTAAATGTATTTATGATAACATATTTATTTAAAAATTTATAGCTTAGCTCTTAAGCTTCTCAAGAACTCAAACTAAATTATAATATTAAAAACTTCAGGGGTAACGAATATTATGTGTTATGATAAATGATAAAATAAATGAGGCATTCTTAATAAAAATAAATGAAGTATTCTTAAATAACTTTTAAATTTAAATATCTATGAAATTTCAATAAATAAAAAGATTAATTTGCCTTTGTTAAAAGAATTTTTGCTTCTACAAATAATTGAATTACTGTATTATTAGCTAAATATATCTCGGTGTTCTCTTTGAGAGTTCCTTTCATTTTAAATTTCGTAAACGGCAAGCTCGCAGCATTTGTTTAGTTTATAATACTGTATATATATATATATATATATATATATATATATATATATATATATATATATATATATATATATATATATATATATATATATATATATATATATATATATATATATATATATATATATATATATATATATATATATATGTATATATATGTATATATATATATATATATATATATATATATATATATATATAAATGTTATTTGTTTATTGAATAGTTTATTCATATAGTTAATAAAACTTTCTTTTTTGAATAACTATGATAACATTACAACAATTTTGTTGAGGAATAATCTAAATTTTGGTATTAAAAGTATGATATAATAAGCAACTTTTATTTATAAATATATATAAGCTTAAAATTTTTAGTTTAATATAATTTATTTACATTACTTTATTTAATTTATATTTTGCTGTAACGCACATGATCACACTCTCATATGTCCACATATACAATACATATACATACATCTGCATGTGTGCGATTTGAAGTAAAATGTTCAGATCAATTTAGATTATGTTTTCTCATTAGTTTTAATAGATGAGTTGATTTCTCTGGTGTTTACGAAGAAATTTTAGATATCTAAGATTATGAAATATCTTTTTTTACTCAACACAATAAAGCAATTGTTCATACATTACGCGCCATTGTGTCATAGTTTGATGTTTTTGTGATTGACTCAATGACGAAACTTAAGTCCTATAGAACATCTTTGATATACGTGACAGCATCTGTTTTGAGTGGTAAACTTACTACATCAATAAATAAACGTTAACTCCTCCTCGTATTAAATAAATAGAACACAACTCTTCCAATAGTTACCCCAAATCGGCATGAATGCCATACAAACCAGGATGCCAAATTCATAATTTTTTGGCAATGAAGAAATGTTGCCAAATGACGTATTAGGATGTGAGCAATGACGTAAATACTAGAGTTACCAAAATATAATTTTCTGTAAAATTGTTATAGGCCTCCATATCTTTCACCTAATAAAAAACCAGGTTACTAGATGCATAAGAAAATCCGGCAAAAAAATTCACCAAACTCAGAATTTAAGTGGATAGTTTGAAAAAATGAGTGAACGATTTAACTAAAGTCTAAGCAAAAGACATGGAATTAAAAATAATCTGTTACAATTTCAACGTAATATTAAATGGGGTATCTTTAATCTACATAATGGAAATTAAGAATTTTTGATAAAATTTAATATTCCAAGTATAGTAATAAATTTGAAGCCCTTAAAATAAGATTTTTATAATACATAATATTTTATTAAAGCGATTAATTTTCTAAAATAATTTATGTCTATTTCATATTCTCAGAATTGAAAAGAAAAAATTAAAGTCACTATAATTTGCTCTTATTAATATAAAATGAATATAACGTGTTTCAAATAGAACACACTTATAGCACACTAATTAAAGCAAAATTGTATAAGAGTTCTAGAATATTTTCTTTTTTTCAGTGCTTCTTTCCAGTGCTTCTTTCGAGACTTGTAATGGATGTCAGTAAGGACCATCATGAGTACTGTACAGGAGATTTTGAACCAGATGACATTGTCGTGAGTGGAGTTGCAGGTCGCTTCCCAGGTTGTAATTCAGTTGGAGAATTGGAAGAAGCACTTTTCCAAAAGAAATTATTGTTCTCAACAGAAGATGTTTATGATAAAAGTATGTCAGGTTAAAAGACAAAATACATTTACAGTGGCTTAAAAATTTTTTTTGTAAATATAAGCTTTTATTATCAGTGTGCAAAATTTTATGTTTGAAACAATTTTGCTTCTCTTTGTGAATCAAATTGTTAAGCAAAAGATTTAATTGTAATTAATTAAAATATTTGTAATTAAGGAAAAATTAATTCGCAAAAATTTTTTATAGTTTTGTATGGAAATAATTTTTGCTGTCTGGGAAATATAAATGATGTTGATAAATTTGATAATGATTATTTTCGTTATCCCCGAGATGAAGTTGATGAGATGGATCCGGAAGCTAGAATTGGATTAGAAGTAACATACGAAGCAATAGCTGATGCAGGTATGCAAATATACCATTTATTATATATTTCATATTTTTGTTGCGATTATAAAATTTGTTACAATTATAATTGGATTAGTTTAAATTTATTTCGTGTAACCATTTTAATATTAACAAGTACTGTGTTCTTAGTACCATTTGAACAAGATGATTTATTCGCATAGATATTATGTAAGATGACCTACTCTGCTTAAATTTCAGGTGAAAGTTTCTTTCCCCAATTAAATATTCCATTTAGAATAATATTTTGCGGTAAAATTACATTATTCCCTTTTATCAAATGGATATATAATACCATCACCTATTCTTTCGCAATTTTGTACTACATTTAAACAATGAGATTACAATCCCTTTAGTAAGCAGATCAATTGGAGAATATTATTTTGATTAAATTGTTATTAAGATTGTTGGCATATATGAACGTTAACAGACAGGGGCTCAGACTGAATGCAGTGTGGGTCAGAGTGGAAATGTGTTGTTGCTTCATATCCCAGATGGCGTAGCTAAGCTAAACCCTCTGCATAAAACCAAAAATCATTAAAAAGTCTAAAAATAAAAATAAAATAGGATTCTCCAAAACCTCGTTCACAGTAAAATTTAGACAGTCAAGTATATGTCTCGGGGAGGCCTGATCAATCTTGCACCGGTGACACTCCAGAAAGACTTTCTGGCCCTGTTGAAAACAAAGGGACCTTATGTGGCCACTCAAAAAACGTGAAATAGCAGTCTGTTGTATCCTGGATATACTGAACTGGTGCCACCAACGAGGTTTTTTCCCAAAGTACCAATAGTGAGTAGGCAAATATCTCCGAATTGCCTTTAATTCCATCTTTTTAATAGTGGAGATTTCCAAAAACGTTAGAATAGCATTGCCTTGCAAGGGGTCAGCAGTGGCAGACTTAGCCAAGCTATCTACAATTTTGTTACCACTCAATCCAACATGGGAAGGAACCCATTGAAAATGTATAGAGTATTCAGTAGAAAATCGTGTGACAAGGTCTAAAATATTCAAACTTGTCTTATCCCCAATGGTCGTCCAATGAGACAGATGCTGTATAAAGGCACGACTGTCAGTTAGTATACAGATATTTCTGAAAAGAAGTTCAGAAGTCGTGTCTATATAATTCAATCCCTCATAAATAGGTATAAGTTCCGATCTAAAAACCGAACAATAGTAAGCATTTCTAACTCTTATGTCAATTGTACTCAATATGCACACTGCTCCCAGAAATACCGCCGTCACCCCTGCTGCCATCCGTATAAATTTTTAATGCTGAATGAGGGATGCTATTAATTGTCTCTTGAGCCATCTGCCTAATAAAACGTAGTATATTAGACCCTTTACTCGCTCTTATCAAAAGCTCTGAATGAAAAGAGTGGAAATGTGCCCAAGCACACATCAATCAGTATTGTTTGTGTCTGTCTACAGCCATTCTTATTTTATGAAGAGGCCAGCTTTCGACATGACATTGTCGTTAATGATGTTGAACATCCAGAACTATAATACCTGCTACTTGTCTCATCATCATTTGCTGTGTAGACACGCACAAAGACAACACTCTGTGAACCAAGTAGTATTGGAGATGTCATTTTGAGTTCTACAGGTTATTACACTTTTCTTTCTGTCAAAGGTTTTTTATCAGCAGCGTTTTCTATGAAACGCTCACGTAATCAAAGAAATGATCATTTTGGAATAAATCCAATGATTCCGATAGAATCATGTTTCCCACAACATCTAGTAGGAGCGTTATGTGTCAAACTGGAAGTTTTCATAATGTTTTGACTCTTCAGTATAAAATATTTTGCAATTCTATTTGTGATAATGAGGAGATGAAAGTTTTTGATTCAACAATTTACAATTATTTCAAGGCTTAGAATATAATAACGAAAGCAGTACATTCATTTAAATTAAATCTTTATTTGACACGAAGTAAGATGGTTGTAAGAGATTTTAATTTACACATCATAAATTGTCTTCCGGAAGAACTTTTCAAAAATAGTGGACCGTATATATGAATCACAAGGTTAAAAACACAGAAAACTATCAAACACCAGCACAAACAAACTTGCATGGAGAAAACAGAAACGTAGCATCTATTTTTGGTTGTCAAACACCCGGTATCGAACCCAAGGCTTTTTGTTCTGAAGTGTACTCTCTTATAACGAAATCAAAGTGAGCTGATAATAGTTATTTTTTTAAAAAATTGAAATTTTTTTAAGTCAAATTATTAAATATCTTGATAAAATTTCATTTTTCTTGTAATAATGAGATTTTTTACTTCTATTTCTTCAGGGAAATTTATTGTAAAAATTTTTGAATTTATTATTTTTTATAAGAATGAACATTTTTACGCATATATAAAAATTAGAAAATATAACTCGATTCTTTTATTTAAGGTTATGATCCGTATACTCTGAGAGGTTCAAACATTGGAGTATACAATGCATCAATATACCACGACAGGATGTTTGTATTAGCCCACCAGGAAAAAAAGCCCCGTTGTTTCTGGGCTAAAAGTTTAAAAGTACACCATATATCTTACGCTTTTGATTTTACAGGTAAGAGTGATATAATGCTTTTATATACAAATTTTCTATTCCATTTTTTCTGTATTTAGATGTTAAAAATAGGATTTTATTTCACAAATTATTTTTAGAGTGATATTGTTTCAATTACAAGGTGACAACTTTATCCGGTTGACAAAAAAATATTGTATTAAACTAAAAACATGGAATTTATTTTCAAAAAGCTAACTTTACTTAAGTCATTTGTTACTTAAATACAACATATTTAAGTATTTTCAGAATGACTCTCTTGGGCGTCGATACAGAGCCTTAAACGTCACGTAAAATTTTCTGTAATGGGCTGCAGTTTATCAGGCGTTAATTTAACCCATTCCATCTTAAGCATATCCTTTAGGCATTCCCAAACTTCGATGTGGTTTAGAGCATACTCTTGATTTCAGAATGGACGAAACCCTATAGTCCATTGGGTTTAAGTCAGGTGAATAGGGGGGCCACATTCCCACAATCGGAATTTGCTTTAATCCATCCTCAAATAAAGCAATGTCGTCGTTGGTTTGGCATATTATTTTAAACTAGGAAATAAAAACTAACTATTTGTTTTACTAACATTAAGATCACTTAAGCAAATGAAATTTTTATAAAAAATGGGGAACATAAATTAAACCAATCAAAAGCAATACAATTATGTCAACAGTATAAAGTTGTATCCTGTAATATACGTCTTACTTTGCATACTTTATTTCTCATTATTTGTTTAATTTCAAAGGATTTTAATGGCCTTGCATATTTTTTTTTATAAATTAGGCATTTTGAACTTCTTTTAGGTTACAAATTTTAACATTCAAAATGTACTCAAAACTTGCCTAAAACAGTATTTTTTATTTAATAATTCTTATTATTCATCTCAATAATATATGCATGGAACCGAAAACAGTTGCAGAAAATATATTCCACTTTTCAGAATCTGAAAATTGTTAAATCTTTCGTACTTTTAATTTTCTTAAAATGTAAGCAATACAAATAAATAACGTACTAATTTCTAGCATTAGCTTAAAAGTAAGAAATGCTTCTATATTCTAGACCTAAGGAAGTATATATGTAGTAACTAAATCTTCACAATACTTTTAGTTTTTCACTTGGATCTCAATTTGTATTGATCATTTTCATGCCATAAGATTTTATCTCCTAATTAATACATATTTATCTTGATTTACACAATCAATTAAATTTTTTTATCAATTTTACTATTTGCTTAAAAGAAATAAAATACTTATTTTTTTATTTTTTGAATGAAATTTTTTAAAAATTTAATTTTATAGAGTTACATTAATTAATAGTACTAATTTGGTGAAATTCCTTTTTTTGTATAGGTTTGGATAAAAATCTTACAAAATCGCTCTTGCAATCTGCATTCATAAGGCTATACTTATTATCAATTTCCATTTGATTTACTTTTGTTTAATTTTACAAAATATTCAGATATTAGTTATATAATTTGTAGTATACAAATATATATATATATATATATATATATATATATATATATATATATATATTTTTATATATATATATATATATATATATATATATATATATATATATATATATATATATATATATATATATATATATAAATATTTTATTTCAATTTATCTATTTTTAATTTTAAGTGAGATTAGTGACGTGATGATAATTTAATATATAAACTTATTCTTTGACTTTACCTCATTTTTAGTGTGATCATAATAATATGTATTGATTTTTTTAATTTCTCTAGAAGAAATCTTTGCTGTATGAAGTTTTATTGTTATCCTTAATACTTAAGAAAACATTTTTAAATCTAGTATACTTATAGAGTTATTTCTCTATCGTAAACTGATTATTGGGGTACATTCCACAATTACGTTTCTATATTAATTTTTAGCTTTTTGTTCAATTATTGTTTTTTGTATTATTCAGATTTCTTAACAAATTTTAAACTTATTAAGAGAAAAATATTATTAAAATAGTTCAAATGTAGATTTATATATTGGGAATAGTTTTTCTGGTCTATCGAAATGGTGTGAATAAATTAATATGTTTTACATTAAGTTTTATGTTTTACATAAAGACTGTTAGTAATTACTCAGTAACCAGTCTTGAAAAAAAAGCGTTGTTTACAATCTTTCAATGTTTAAACATACAAGTGCTATTGTATTGTTGATTTGAACAACAGAATACTACTTAACCATGATTAGATGCTTTTTTATTTATACAGTTTTTTAAGGTTAATTTGTTTATAAAAAATTGTCATTTTTTATTATATGAAACCAATAATGACTGTATATAAAATTTAAAGTTATATTTCTTAAATTTGTTAATCATATCTTATGTATTTAAGATAAACTTTTCTTAGCAAATTAAAATGATTTTTTTTCATAATACAGAAACATTGAAGAAAATTTTTATTCTGATTAAATAATTTTTTATGATTTTATTGAATTGAGGTCAATGGATCAGTTAATTTTTCAATCATTTTCCTACACTAAAAAACTTAAAGGGAAAAGATCTATTCTAATTAGGTTGTTTTCTTTGCTTTTATTTATAAAATTGAGATAATCTAATTGATTTATTTTTCATAATGTAATAGATACTGGCTATCAATAGTCAATAAATTTATAATGATCATAATAAATTGGTGATGAATAATTAATGTAATTTTCCATGATACATTACCAGTAATGTCCTTTATATAAACTGCTAGCAGCAGATTAAATACGTTTAAATGTGCAAGCATAGTAGTTGTTGTCGTGTGCCAGCTAGGCTGGCAACATGGGGTGCGCTGCTCCACTTTTTCAACTGAACCATATTTTGATGTGGAGTCCGACTTCCTCAGTATACACATGCCATAGAGACCCGTTTATATAGTTGGCAACTATTCACAACACATTCATACATAGAAAGGACAAAGACGGGATAGAAAGTGAGAGATAGTACATCCATGCCCGAACTGGGATTCGAATCCAGGACTTCCCTATCTGTAGTCAGGCATTCTGATTACTAGACAGGGTGGGTGGCTCAAGCATAGTAAAAACACAATATAATAGATAAGCCTACAAGTATGGGACTAAAAATGTGATAGGATAAGATAAAGAATGGTAAAAAAACCAAGGATAAATTGGTAAACTTCGCTATCAATTGAAAGGGAAAATGAAGTATTATAAAATGTAACACTTGAAAATTATAAAATTTACTTACTTTTATATTTTTTTATTATTTAGTTCATTAAGAATACTATTAGAAAATCTCAAGGATTTTTTTTTGTATTTTATTGTTTGTTTTAGATAAATCATAAACTGATGCCACAAACGTAAAAACGTTGTAAAAAGTTGCTTACTCTTTTTTCATATTATAAAAAAAATAAAGTTTAATTTATTTCATTTATTTTATAAAAAATAATTATTTTGCACATGTAATATTTGAATATTTGTGTGAAATTGCTTATTATATTTCCTAATTTGTGAATTATTAGCAGCAATGATTATTGTATATTACTGATAATTGCTATTTACTTTACAAGTATACTAATTATATTAACAATAATATTCCCATGCATATGCAGAAGCACATTTATGTTTTAACACGTGTGCATGTATGTTTATTATATTCACCTGTTAATTATTTACAGTAAATTATTTTCGAAAGTTTTTCATATAATTTCGTTTAACAATACACATGATAAATAAATAAATGACAATGATTTATAACTTTATGATAAATAAATGACGATTTTTTTTTTTTTTTTTGCAATAGAATTATGATGTAAAATTAATTGATCCTAGGGTCTCTCTATTCCATAAAAACATGCGCTGTAAATGGAATTTTATTAATACAAATGCAAAAGTCCATTGACATAAAACGATAAATCAACTCTCTCATTCCTGTACAAGATTGTTTTTCAGTTACTGAAGTGTTTATTTAGATAATAAATGATCCCAGAATTATTTTTCCTTTAAATGTTTCAAACATTTTTATTGGACTCAAGGGTAGAAAATTTTTGGACAACCCATCAAAAAGTTGTCCAAAAATTATTCGAAATCCCTAAAAAGCTATAGATTTTGACAATAATATCCAAGAAAAGGAATTACTATCTGATTAAAAGATGTGTTGATGTGTTATTGCATTATATTGCTTTGGTAGACAGTAATCCATTTCTGATGGTCTACAGTTCGATACACCATTAACTGAATTAATAGGCCAGACTGTATATATGTTTTTCAGAATCGGGGCATTTATGTGCAAATAAATTATTCAGATCAGGCATTTTACGTGAAGAATTACTCAGAGTACACCACATTCTGTAAAAATAATAATTCTTCGTTACTCATATTTTACAATTCCATCAAAGCCTCTTTGAAAAGAACCTTTTTCTCTGAATGCTCTTCTGCATTGCAAATTTCTTTGAAAGCAAAATCTTACTTTTAATATAATTCAAACTATAGGTTTTTCAGTTTGTAAACCAACACACCGGAAACTATTTAGTATATTTTGAACCAGATACATATGCCAGTATCCTTCTAAAAATGTTTTTATAGTGGAAGAGTGCTTATGATATAATTAATTTTGATATTGTCATTGTAAATAATTTCATTTTATCTGTTCTACAACACTAACCTTATTATAGCTCATACCAACTTAACAGACGAAATTACATATAAACTAATAAAGTATAAATAAGACTGTATTTATTAAATAATATTTTACTTAAAATAAATTCATTAAGCACTACTATGAAGCACTTTATTCAATATATAAAATCTACAATGTGAGTCATTTGTTCTATTCGTTTCTTCTAGAAGAAAAATAACTCGTACTTTTCCATTCTTTATCTAAAACAATTAGTTTTCTAAGCCCTATGTAACATACGCATAGTCCTTATGATACCTATTTCTCTGTTTACATTTTATATTTCATGTATTGTAAAACTTAATAACATGATTGCTTCGTAAGAAACTCACGTTACCCTAAAATTGTTTAGAGCACTGCTTTTATATAAACATTATATTAGCAGAAAAGAAAAAAAATTGAAATTTTTTTACATTACATTCGAATAACATGGGGTAAGCACATTTTTCTCCAAACATAGCATTAATATTGTTCTGCGTAAAATTAAAATTCACATTTATGTAGCAAACTATGATTTGAGAGTTATTAAAGGAGTGAAAGTATTGCATATCTTTATAAATAAATTATTTGAATATAGTATTATTATAAAAAGACAGCATTCAATAGAGTAATAAATGCATGAAAAAATGATATAATATAAATTTTATGTGACAAATTTTGAAATACGAATCCTCCTTTTCAATACGATTACAATTTAATTTTATGTCTAGATTAAAGAAAAATCTATTGCGCCTTTTAGCGAGTATAGATAAAAGATGCACACTTTTTCATGCATATTTATATGTTACATATATATATATATATATATATATATATATATATATATATATATATATATATATATATATATATATATATATATATATATATATATATACATATATATATATATATATATATAAATTCAGGACCAAGCATAACAGCTGATACTGGATGTTCTTCATCTGCTGTTGCCTTATGGAAAGCATTCAATGACATAAAAAATGGTGAAATTGATGCTGCTGTAGTGAACGGATGTATGTTGGATTTTCTACCATTTCTTTATCAAGTCTACACTAAGTGGGGTGTCGGAACCCAAACTGGAAACAGCATACCATTCGATGCTTCTAGTAAGTAAATATACGATGGCGTTATATAATACATATATATATATATATATATATATATATATATATATATATATATATATATATATACATATATATATATATATATATATATATATATATATATATATATATATATATATATATATATACCATGACTGTTCATTTTAGATATATCGTGAATAATTATTAACGTTTTTACTCAAATAAATGTTTTTTTTAACTTTTTAAGTTTTGATTTTAATTTTTACATCAATTTTTTTTTAAATAGGTTAATTTTTTTCTTTTCTTTTTGAACTTTTATTTAAATTTAACTTTTGACTGTCACAACCTTAAAATTTGCAAATGAAGTGGCTCATTTAATGAATTTATTTTACTTGTGTTAAATTTCTTGTAAATATTAATTCATTGAGTTTTTTAGTTATGACTTGCCTATAAAATTTATACATTGATTACTTAAGACACTATAGTATTTTTATTAAAATATTACAGTTTAAAATATTGTATTTAATATTTTTCTATATTCTCATAATATCACCCATTGTTTCTTTTTATTACATATTATGTATTCATGTTACACGATTCTAATTTCCTTCAACTGAGAATATAAGTTGTAAAAGCCATATATCATCAAAACTGATTTGTTAATGTTGAAATCTATTATAAATTATTTGAAATTAGACAAATAAAAAATCTTTAATGTTCTGTAATCTTAATTTTCATATTTTAAGTACCAATTTTAAAATAAAATGCTTTGGAATTATTTTATTTTGACCATAAAAGTATGTTTTGGTATTTAAAGAGATACATGTTTACTAGAGCAGATTATCAGTTCTCTTTCACACACAATTTCAACCTAAATATCCTCTGATCAACATATATTGCATTCTTATATCTAAGAAATAAGAATGTCAGCAAATTAATTAAAGATTACGTTCTTTAATATTCTGTCATTTTTACGAAAAGTAAAATAATTAGTAATTATACATTATTAGTTGTGACATATTAGTCATTAAATTAAAAAGTAATTTCGTATTCTTCATTAAAAAATACGAAAATATTTTGACGTATAATAAAAAATAATTCCACTTTCAATGAAGGACCTAGGAAATACTATACGAAAATCAAGAAAGTTATTACACATTCATTTAACTAGTTTAAATTTTGACACTGATTTATGAAATCTTTTTAAGTATTCTTTTATTTAAGTATCCGTATTTAAGCAAACTATTTAAAAACAATTCAATAACACTGGAAATAGTCAGTTAAAAAGTTTAAAAAAATATGTAAAAATATCACTTCCCTATGAGATTATTAAACAATTATCCTAAATTGCAAAAGAAAAAAATGAAATAAAAAATAGTAAAATTATTGGCCACTTTTATGCTTGTAAATTCCTTTAGAGATCAAAATTGCAGCTCATACGTTTTTCAGAGTTAAATACATTAATCTTGAAAAATTTGGTTTCATTTTTTAATGATTATATAATTTTCCGATTGAATTATTTTCAACATTCTTAAAAGCAAATTAGATTTTTTTTAAATAAACATACAGTAATTTCTCAATAATCAAGGCCCTATTAAGCCGGACTTCACTTATTCTGGACAGCCATTTAGATGTGCATACTTTCATATGATTGTACATCCTGTAAAGAGTACAGGCGAGTTAGCGTGATGATTTTGTATGAGTTTGCCCTTACCCTTTCTCTTCCCTTCCTTGGTCAACAGACTCACTTCTCATTTTCTGTCTGTCTACTGATATCAATTAATGTTATAGTGTTTAACTGGCAACTCTAAATTTTTGTTCAATATTTTAATTTTTTGTGTGTTCGAGTACATTAGCAAATTCAATATCGTTTAGTAAACTGAGGGGAAGAAACGTAAAATTTAGAAGTTGAAGAAGACAAAAACGAACAGAATACATTGTTCAATTTGAAAAAAAACAATATACGATCGATGATTTTTTTAATTTTCCATCAGCTGTCAATGAAATGAAATTTTCACTTTGATTAATGCTTGAAAAAACTGCTTCTGAATGTCGAGAGTGAACAAAGCATAGCTGATTTTGAAACTTAAAATTTTCCCATTACCATACTTGAAGACGTAGAAACTGATATGATAGTGGAAGACAATTGTGGTTATATGCAATTGAATAGGATCCAAGCTTTATTCATTTAACAGAAGAGGAGACTGTTAAGGAAGTTTTGAAGGGGATGAAAACAATAATAATAAAATGGAAGACAACACAAAACCAAAATTTAATAATAATAAAGAGTACTCAAATTTTGTGATAAAAATAGTTTGGAGAAAACACCAATGAAGCCATAACTGGATGTTACGAACATTTGAGAGATCATCTTCAATCAATAGTTCAAGAAATAAACGCTAAAGTAACACAACAAAAAATTAGTGGTTTCCTCCAATCAATGAATGAGTTAAATGTGTTAATGAAGGAGAGCCTGGGCTATTATGCTCGAAGTAGTTTATCACCTCATGTTTATTGTTAAGTAAGATAATGTATACATATATACTATCCTTAATTTTCTTTTATGCAGATTTATATTTCCTTCTCTTGAATTTAAAAGACAATTTTTACTGTGTATAGTGTTGTTGTTACTTATGGCACTTAGACAAGCCAAGTTTGCTATACCTTGGCTATGCGAATTTAAATCAGTAGGGTGCGTCTTTCGTTTAATCAGAGCACCACGAAGGTGAAAGTACGATTTGCTCTTCAAACCCTCCGGTAGATGACACCACCAGAGTATCCACTTTCTCAATTTTGACATTGATATGGACGGGGAGGAAGTTTTCTACAGACCATTATATTATTTATATACCTTGGCTCAATTTATATGATATTTTATTTAATCTTTAGTTTCATTAATTCGGACGACTTGAATCCCTTGTTAGTTCAAATGAATGAGGCTCTATTACTATATTGAATATATCTTGAAATTCCATTCGTCCTAGAGCTGACACGAATTAAATATACAATTGTGCAACTGCAAAGTATATTCTCCAAAAACATGTAGATTTTAAGTCAACGACGTTTTAAGATCCTGTCTATTTCTTAAAAACATTTCCAAACATTTCAATTTTGCAATTTAGCTGAAACGTTATTCTTTAAAGAAAGAGACACTAACTAAGCAATACTAAGTATTTTGTAAGTTAAATAAATTTTTACCAACATAAATTATTTTTTTAAAACATGTGTTAAATATAAGTAAAATAAACTAAATATATTTTAACTTTTATACACTTGACAATCTCTATAATAATTCAAAATATGTGACTCTATTGTTTTTATGTGTGTGTTTGTTGAGTTCTGGTTTTTTAAATATCGATATATAAAGAAAACCTGCAATGAAACTATTTTAGTATCATTATAAATTTAAAAAATTGATTATGCTTCAGCGCTTATATTTACTTTTTAAATGTTTTTCTAACTGAAATCAAAATTCTAAGAATGATCTACTTTATATTTGCTTTATTCATTATATTTAGAAAGTTGATCATAAATACATGTAGACAGAAATGTATCGCTAGTGCATAATATAGCAATTTTTAAAATCTAACTATAAAAAATATGTTAATCATTGCATTAGTAAACTAATTATGTAAATATGAGTTCCTAACACTTTATTTAATTGATTTCACAATATTTATCAGTATTTGTAAAATAGACATTTTTTGAAGAATCGCTAATAAACTAATTGGTGCAAAAAGTGAGAATTGAGGTTATGACGTAATTTCTTTTCATTTTTCTAACAGGCGATGGACTGGCAAGGACAGAATGTGTTACGTCTATTTTTTTGCAAAAAGCTTCAGCTGCAAGAAGAGCTTATGTTAAAATAGTAGGCACTAAATTTGTAACCGCTGGTTTCAATCCTGATGGTAAGTATCGTAACAAATACAAAAACATTTCATTTATTTATTTTCTTAAGCATCACGGAATGATCTTAAGAATCTAATAGGACACTTTTTAGAGAATTTTCAAATTTAATTCTTCATTAATTGATTATAATTTGATATACAGTATTAAAATCCTAATATGTAAATATTACCTAATAAATATTACAAACCAATAACAAAATCATAATTTATTTATCTTAATTATTTTCCTACACCCACGTATTTTCTTAAGTAAACAACAAATTAACTAATATTTGCTTTGTTTAATTATTTAGAGAAATAAAAGTGATGATATAATTATATTTTATTTTATTATAATCCATTTATTTAAAAAAATTTTATATAATTCACTGGTTGCTCTATTTTTAGATAATTGTAAAAACTGTCAATTTATGAAAAAATAATTTATATCAAAGCAGAATGAATGTTAAATAATATTTCTTTATACAAGTTTATTTTTAGAGAAACAGATATACCAGCTAAAACACGAAAATTCGAATCAACTTTACCAAGGTCGTGAATAAAAGAAATAAATGAAATTGCTTATTCTCTTTTTTTATGTTGAAAATTTGAGTAATATTAAAGCTCTATTTTGAAACGTATTATTAAATTTATATTCATTTTTTCCATTTCAAAGAGTTAATGAAGACTATTTGATAAATTACTGAATAAAACGCAAATATCATTTAATTTCAAGTAAAGCAACATTTTAGAACATAAAACAAATATTGATTAATAAAGGGAATATTTTATTTTAGGAATATCTGTTCCATCAGAAAAATTTCAAATCAAATGCATACATGATGTCTTGAAAGACACTGGTATCAAACCTGAGGAAATAAATTTCATAGAAACCCATGGAACTGGGACACCAACTGGGGATCCTATTGAGCTTAATGCTATTGCTGCAGCATACTCAGTAGATCAACGGGAGAAACCTTTTCTTGTTGGATCAGTTAAAAGCACCATTGGACACACAGAAGCGTCATCTTGTAAGCTGCTATTTAAATAAATATGATTTCATTTAAATTACATTGTAACTTCGCAGAAAAATGTTTTTCCTGGCTCATCATAAATTATTTTAGTAAATCAAAGATTAAATATTTTACACTCTCTTTATCTCTGATTATTTTTTTGCTATATATTAAAAAACTCATTTATCTTTAATGTCGTGTTATACATAGCGATATAAATAAAAATAATTAAAAAACTAAATCTAAAGAACATATAAAATATATATATATATATATATATATATATATATATATATATATATATATATATATATATATATATATATATATATATACTTGTTTTGGTGAATTTAAAGATTACTGAATAGGCAGATTTTCAAGAATGAATAAGTTTATTTTTACATTAACATTTCTTAGTGTGATGACCAAACAAAACATCTGTATCACGTCTGCTCGATAGGAGAGCTCACCCAAAAAAAATCCTTGAGAGAACTTAACCCTCTCAGAAGAGTACAGAAAGAATACTGGTCTCTCATTAGTTAAGAATAGTGGCGTGAAATGATATTATTGGTGAGTTCTACATTCCTTAACCATATTTGGTAATGTACAATTTGGAATTCCTTAACAGGAGTGGTGTAACTCTTATATTTGTTAAAAGAGACCATACATACAACAAAAAGGTACAAATTACAGGATACAAAAAATGAATATGTATATATAATAAATATTTAATTCATATTTATTATGGGTTCGTGTGGAATGTGCATCCATGAATCAGCTCTTTCAACAGTTGTCTGACTATTATACATATTCCTAAGAAATAAAAAAGGCTTATGCCTAATATGCGGATGTTCTTGTAAATGGGTCACATATGGTAATGTAAAATAAAAAAAAAATCATATAGCAATACAATTATTCAAAATGTAAAGAAAAAGCCTATTCTTATGGAAAATGATAATTGATATATTTTTCATCTGTTTTATCAGTTTACTCTTGTCGTTCGATGAGCTAATGAATGATTAAGTATTAAACGTGAAAACATTTCCAAAAAACAGAAAAATTCAATTTATAAATATTTAATTCAGAAAACATACATTTATGTAATAAGCTATCAATTAAAATAAATCAGAGAGAGAGAGAGAGTAAACTATACTATGATATTATATTTCAAGTACTATAAATTTTTAAAGCATATTCCTAAAATGATAAAAAATTCATCGAGAATGAGATATTTCTTCATATAGTTGAAATTTCAGTCACATCTAAAAGGTAAATTAAATATCAGCAATTGTTGTTTCAAAAGCACTGTGAAAAATTATCTAATTTTAATAAACTTGAAAAACTTATTATTATCTTAGTGATACATATATTTAGACAATTAGCTTTAGCAAATAATTTGCCTATTCCATATTTCAGATGCTTATTTTGTTTGTAATTGTTTTTTATTTTTATCGTATTCATTTTTTATTATAGTTAAGATAACTTGTTCTAAAACTTTGGAATATTGATAAAATATATTTGCATTTTTTCTAATCTAATTATTTTCAAAGTTAATTCATTCAAAAATTTAGATATTAGAGTTTCTCTAAAGAATCTATTTTTTTTCAACCTTGTGTAACTTAATGTTTATTCTTTTTTGATTAATAATTTGTTGTGGAATCTCTAACTTATGCATGAAAATTTTACCAACTTTATATTACCTGAAAGGCAAAAATATATAATTTGAAATTTTTGTTTAAATTGTGATTGTTAAAATGACAAAGAAATATTCGTATACAAAACAGCATTATGATATCTTATATTCTTAGCGAATTACTTCTTAGTTTCACAAAATTTATAATAAATATCTTATGAAGAAGAATTGACAAAATACAAAATATGATAATATACAAAATATTAAAAAAATGTAGAATGTTTCTTTGATTATTAATCCGTGTATAAGTGCTTAGTTTTATGCATAATTTTGTGTGATCTAGAAATAATTTTCATTACTACTTATTTAAAACTCAATTGAATTTTATTTTTCATAAGATTGATGATAAGTATATTAAGAAGAAGAACTTACAAAAGGCAAAATATTCTAAAAAATGTATAATGTTTTGTCTTTAATTATTAATCCGTGGATAAGTGTTTAGTTTTATGCATAATTTTGTGTGATCTGGAAATAGTTTTCATTACTAATTAAACCTCAATAGAATTTTATTTTCATTTACCAATTATAAAATTATTCATACACAATTATTTTTAAGGATAAATTAAAAAAAAACACTTCAACATTTATTCTTAGGTATCTGCAGTATCTTGAAAGCAATAATTTCTTGCGAAACTGGTCTGATACCTCCCCATGCAAGATTCACGAAACCAAATCCTCTGTCTCCAGCATTAGTAGAGGGGAAAATGAAAGTGGTAACAGAAGCAACACCTTTAGAAAGTCCTTATATACCTGTAAATTCTTTTGGCTTTGGTGGAACCATCGTCCATACAATTGTAAAGCGAAATCCAAAATCATTGACTAAAATTGAAGCAAGAAACGATCTTCCTAAACTTGTCTTCTATTCCGCTACCACTGAAGAAGCTGTACAGTTTGTTTTTGATTATATTAAAGACAATGAAAATTTATCTGATGAATTTTTCGCCTTGCTTCATAAATTGCCTTTTTGTCCATCCAGTCTCAAGCCCGTCAGAGGATTTGCTTTTTTTGAAGATCCCAAAAATCCATCAATAAATATAAAGGTAATTTTTACTGTTTTTAATGTCCTTTGAAAAATTCAAATTACAGATTGCGATTGAGTTGTACGATTTTAATGAGAGTATCTTAAATACATTATAATGGGATAAAAATAAATTATTTTTATTAATCAACATTTGCTTCAACATGTAAATTAATAAGAACTCAGAAATTGTGAAGATATTTACTATTCAATTCTTCATTGTCTAAAAATACAATACTGGCCATTAAAATTGCTACACCAGGAAAGCAGCACACCACACACGTGAAATTTGCATGACATGTAGAACTTGCTGTGATATGCAAATGATTAGATTTTCAGCGCATTCATACAAAGCAGGTGACAATAGCGACATCTACAATGTATATAAAACCAGAGATTTGACACCAGTTTTCTCATACTCATTTTCCGTTTCAACGTTGTTTTCGGCAATGAAAGTTGTTGTAATGCTTCGTGTAAGAAGAAGAAATGCCTATCAGCACGTGTCTGACTTTGATCGAGGAAGGATTATAGCCTACCGGGATTGCGGTTTATCGTACCGCAATATTGCTGCTCACGTCGGTTGAGACCCCATGACTGTTAGCAGAATATGGAATCGATAAGTTCAGGACAATCATACGGAACGTCATGCAGGATCTCAGCGACCCCCCATCACTAACAGCAGAGAAGACAGACATCTTATTCGCATGGTCACAAGGAATCGTACAGCCACGTCACGCACCCTGAGTCGAGAAAGGGAGTCATTTGCAAGGCAACAAGTTTCTGCTCGAACAGTTCGACAACGTTTGCATCAGCATGGATTGTCTGCACGGCGACCATGGCTTCGGCTATCATTGCCGCTGCATCACAGACAGGAGCGCCTTCAATGGTGTGATCAGCGACGAACCTGGATGCGGGAATGGCATCACGTCATCTTTATAGATGAATCTAGTTTCTGTTTACAGGACCATTATGGCCGCATCTGTGTTTGGAGGCATCGTGGAGAACGCGCATTGCCAGCTTGCATTAGACATCGCCATACTGGCCCATCTGCTGTTGTGATGGTATGGGGTGCCATTGGATACGCGTCTCGATCACCTCTTGTTCGCATTACCGGCACTTTGAACAGCAACCGTTACATTTCCGATGTGTTAAGGCCCGTGGCTCTGCCCTATCTTCGAGGCCTCCCTAATGCTTTGTTTCAACTGGATAATGCACGACCGCATGTTGCCCGTACTGTTCTGAACTTCCTTGATACAGAACAGGTTCGACTGTTACCCTGGCCAGCACGTTCTCCTGATATGTCACCAATTGAGAACGTGTGGTCAATGGTTGCCGAGCGATTGGCACGCCATCACTCACCATCCACTACTGCCGATGAACTGTGGCATAGTGTTGAAGCTGCATGGACTGAGATCCCCGTACATGCCATACAATCTCTGTTTGACTCCATGCCTAGGCGGATAAATGCTGTTATTGCAGCCAGAGGTGGCTGCTCTGGGTACTGATTTCTCAAGATCTATATATTCTAATTTCCTGTAAATCTAATCCCTTGTTCTTTCCACTATAATATATGTGTCCAATAAATATCGTTCTGTTATTTGCATTCCTTCTTGGTGTAGCAATTTTAATGGCCAGTAGTGTATATTTTATCAGTAATTTATTGATCGAAATCATTTTTCAAACTTTGAATCTTACTAAAGTAATGTCACTAAATAACAAGAAAATTCTTTTATATTTAGTTGAAGCACAATTTTCATATAAAATTTCCTTCAAATTCTGGAATGCCTTAACCAAATTGTTTAATTATTATTATTTCTTAAAAAGAGCAACTATGCGTATTTTAATTTACTTCAGGAAACAGTGAAGAAATTTTAAGTTTTCACATTTTCTCTATTTTTTAATTATATTTTTTTATAAATTAATACGCTCATTGTTATTATTAAAATCAACCTTTTCTATACAGAGTAAATCAGGATTTTAAAAATTTAAGATCTTTACATTAAAAGACTATATTCCCATTGGGAATGTTTCTATTGTTGTTTTAAAATTTTATAGTATGGTATGGTACGGAATTTCTACCATTTTTATAATTTTTCTAAAAATTAATTATTTTGTTATCCAACATCTACACAGTCCAGTCACATTATTGTGATCACCACGTACTTTCAACGACGACATTAAATAATCAATCACAGAAGGCAAGTGGTCACCTAGTGCTGTTCAACGTATATAAAAGGTGGGTGAGGGCTTCAGTAAACATTGCAATCGTTGGACTAATGCAGAAATGGAGTGATTTATCCGACGTCCAAAATGACATGATCATTGGTTTATTGGTCAAATGAGAAAGCATTTCCGAAACGGCTTACTTTGCGAACTGTTCTCTTGCCGCCGTGGTAAAACTATACTGCCATGTCAAAATGAGATTGTCCAAAATCAGATACGTGGTAAATGTGATGCACCATGGGTCATAAGATGATAGAGGAGAAGGGTGGCTTTGGATATGCGTTCGGGCAAATAGATGTGGTACCCTTGAGGGCTACCAATAGTGTCTTCGAAACTACTTTTCAGAGATCGTTGCTGCGTCTTGTCCCCCGAAGTAGATGCCTGGTTTATGTCCTAATTCTGATTGCTGTTCATCCACGATGAAGACTAGAATTTGCACTCAATTATCGCAACTGGACTTCTTCTGAGTGGCGACAGTTAGCATTTTTTCTATTAATTACGTTTTATGCTTCATCAGACAAATAGACGTTGGCATATATGACATGAAACCTCTGAAAGCAAATACCCAGTTACCATTGCCGGAACAGTCCAGGCTGGAGCAGTATGTGATCTAGGGAATGTTTTTCTTGCATTCTCTGGGTTCACTCATCATCGTAGAAAGCACGATGGGATAGTACAAGTACATATCTATTATTGCGGACCATGTCCAGCCCTACATGTGCATTTGTTTTTCTTTAGGATTTTGTCGTCTACTATCAGGACACTGCGAGATGTGATACAGTTGGCAGTGTACGTGAATGGTTAGAAGAGCAGTAGGATGAGTTTTTCGTTTTCTCCTGGCCAGCGAACTCACCTGACTTTAAGAAAATTGAGAATCTGTTTGACCATTTTGATCGGGTTGTACGCGGCATGGATCTAGAGGCATGGACCCCAACAATCTAGAGTAGCAGGCCATGGCACTGAAGTTTACATCCCAGTTAACATCCCAGTTTCAGGAACCTATTTGACTCTTTTTCTGTATGTTTCACAGAAATCCACTCCGCGAAAGGTGGTTATTCTGGTTTTTGACAGGAGATGACAGTAGTCTAAAGTGAAAAAATTCAAGAATTTTACTTTTTGGGAAATATTGTTTTCTAAATTTATATTTAGATACTAATAAGGAATTTTATATTTAGATAAAAAGAATTAGAAGTTTTATACGAAATGTCGCTAATAATTTATTATTGATTAACTCTCTCAATTTAATTTAAATTCATATTAGTTGATATCCTAACAAAGTATTTAATAACAATTGTATATAAGTTTCTAATTTATTTGAATGAATATAAACTTTCCCATATTAGAAAAATTTGTATTTGTTTGGAACATAGTTCCAAATATAATTATGTAATATGAAATTGATTTAAGCAAGTCATATAAATTATAAAATAATTCTTGTAAGGCTTTTAATTTATTACTATATGAATTACGATGCAACTTCTAACTTCTACAATTATGTAAATGCTTCCATTATATAAAAAGTTGTAAAAACATATGTATATATATTAAAGTTCTCTGAAGATAAAAAGAAGGATATCTGGTTCATATATAATGGATTAGGAAGCCACTGGAGAGGAATGGGAAAAGATCTCATGAAAATTGACCTATTTGCTAATTCTCTAAGAAGATCAGCCAAAGTTTTGAAGCAGTTCGACCTTGATTTGTTTCAAATCTTAAGCCCTGACAGAGATCTTTTAGATATTCAAGGAAGGTGGACCTCTCTTTTTATAGGAATAATAGCAATTGAGGTAAGTTTTATGCAGTTCATTGAATATGTTAACATTATAAAACTATTATTAGTTGATGCAAATAATATCAATTATAATATTATTAAATTGATCAAACTTTGCTACAAACATGAAAATAAATATCAATGTAAAAAAAGGTTAGAGATTAATCTAAGAGTTAATTTTAATTAACACTTATATATATATATATATATATATATATATATATATATATATATATATATATATATATATATATATATATATATGAAAGAGAGAATGAAAGAGATAAAGAATAACACATATGATTTTACCTACATCATGAAATATATTATAAGAATTATAGCCATATCCATTTGTCTCGCATCAAAACTATTTTTAATATCACATAAAATCTTCTAAATTTACATCTAACTTGAAAATATTTTTCAAACAGTTTTTCATTAATTATTTGAAGTCACAGTTGACTTTGAATTTATTTATGTCATAAAAATATAATATATTAAGTTGATAAAATAATAAACAAACAAATAAAATTAAAAATTAAATAATTAAAACACTTTTTTCAGAGTAAAATTAATAGATGTAAAAATTAAAAGAACACACTATTTAATAAATTCATGAAAAATTTAATTTGATTGAAATCTATTTTTAATCTAAAATTTCTTATTTTACAGTTGAATGATGCAAAGTTATTTTCTTAAAAGTTTTAATAATTTTTTTTGAGTTACTTTGACTTAACTTTTAATAGGAGTATTTACTTATAAAACATAATACTTAAATCATATTTACCTATATTAATATGATTTTCGTGTTATTTAAATAGAATGTAGTAACTATTTATTTCAACATTGAAAATGAAATTGTTATTTAATTATTATTGATCTAATATTTAAAGAAAAAACCGGTTTTTAAAATCTTAATAATAGATTCTGAAGCATAAACTTTTTTGTAGTAATATTTCGAACTATTTATAAATTTTAAAGTGTTTAAGTTAAACTTATTTTGTAATTTTACTCGATTAATTTTTTAATTGAAAATGGTATCTAAAAAAATAAGTTTATTACTGTAATTTTACATTCTATCACCCAATAACTGTATCGCAAAATTATTACAAAATTTCTTAATGATTATAAGGAATTTTATTTTTAATTACATATTCATGTATTACTCGTTCAACGAAACGTTTTCATCTATTATGCATTTTTTTGATTTTATCCATTCCTTCAAAATTACTCGCACCTGAAAAATTATTGCAAGTAGATCTTTTAATTTATATATAATTTTGGAAGATTGACATATAACTCAATAAGTTAGTCCCAAGTTTTTTGGGATTCTGTTTTGATCTTCGTATTGTAGCTAAAACTGTTAATAAGAAGATATTAAACTGCTTTTTAGCTTCACTAGTCGTACAATCACCTAAATATAAAACTTGTACATATAACTTGGTTATGCACACATTACATGCTCTATTTATTAGTTCTTATATGCCTGTAATGATTAAATGGCGTGATTAAATACTTTGAATAGCAGTTAACCTTCTGCTAACCACACACTTCTTTCAGACTTCGTTAGTCACATTTTACAAATTCTGAAAGAAGTGTCAATCAAATTTTCTTGCTTCTTGGAAGTCAATAAAAGAATATTCTAGCTTAAAATGTTAAATGTTACTTGTTTAAGATTCTTTGAAGTTATAACCTATTAAATAGTCTTGTAATTAGGATATGTCCCCCTGGAAGAGTTTGTTAACATAGAAGAGAAAAAGTGAAATGAGGATGCATCTGTGAGGTGTAAGTGACTAACATAAAGTTAAATGTGTGTCTTAATAATTGTCTCCAAAATTATTGATTCAGAATTTTATTTCCGTGCATGAGGTCAAATGTTTTAATTTTTACTTACGACACATCCTGTCACCAATTAATTTCTATGATGCATGAAAATTCGGATTTATTGATTAGAAAATCCCTGGGTTTGTTATTAAATACGATATCATGACTAACTGTGAAATTTAGATTTATAATATAATTTACCAATCAGAGATATATTAAGGAAATTCGACAAGTGAATGACGCACTTTCTAGCTTGAGCTTAACCTTTGTGAAAATCCAGGATATTGTTAGTTTTGTCTTCAGTTCTCAGGCAAATTAGTATCTATAATAAACATAAATAAAATTTATAAACGCATCAGTACGTAAATTAATATTTGATTTTAGTGAAGTAATTTATATATTTCTTTCCAATAAATTTAAAGCATTAAAATTAAATTTTTTATTAGTTTTGTATTATATTTACTTAGTTTATTTTGCAATTATCCTTAAAATAAACTTTAATAATGAACCAATGTATATATATATATATATATATATATATATATATATATATATATATATATATATATATATATATATATATATATATATATATAAATGGTAATTAAAATATTTTTAACGCATTACTGTTATATATTAGAAGAATGCAAATTTGACTGCACTAATATTCATTGCAGATAGCTTTAACTGATGTTCTATATGGTATTGAAATTTACCCGGATGGTATTATTGGTCATGGTATTGGAGAGATCTCAGCTGCTTATGCTGATGGATGCATCACTGCAGAAGAAGCTTTAAAAATTGCATTTGTCACTGGTGTCGTTTCAGAAAAATTATGTTACGTAAGCGGAGCCACCTTTACAGTTGGTAAGCATTTCGAAATTACTTTACTGTAACTATGCTTGACATAATTTTTGATTCAAATGTTTGCCGTAGTAAAAAAGCAGTTGTTTAAAAAATATCGCATTTAAAAATTATGCATTTATGTATCTATCATGGCTGAAACTTGTCCTACTATTTTTATTGATAAAAACAAACGTTAAAGATATGCGAGAATTCTCATTGAAATTATGAATTTCTTCATTTTTAGTCATCTGATATATTATATACATATTTGTATTTATCAAAATATATTATCGAAATTGTCCTTAGTATAAATGGATTCAGTAAATTAAATTCTAATTTCAATAAAACACAGAAAGGGATGAAAATATTGATAACTAAATATGATTTGATAACTAAAGATGATATTCCAAAAGTTATAAATAATATTTTTCTATTAGCTTGTTAGAACTTAAAAGAAAATTATCCCAAAAAAATAAGTAGCAATTATACTGTCGTAACTTATAAGCTTATTGCAAAGAAAAAAGTTGGCTTTTCAGGCAGTGATATAATTCTATGCATATGTGTAGGGGGTTGTGCATGTGTATCTAAATACATACATACATACATACATACATCATATATATATATATATATATATATATATATATATATATATATATATATATATATATATATATATATATATATATATATATATATATATATATATATATATATATATATATATATATATTCTCCTTAAGTATTGTTTATAAAAATTACATTTATTCACTATCAATGGGTATTGTAAGCATTAATTATAACTGTAATCCTCTAAGTACATTTACTGTAAACCATTGTAAGAACATGATATATATTTTCTTCTACTTGGTTTGCAGAAAGCAGATCAGCTCTCTTTCTCTCTCTTTGATTTCTGATGGTGAAGATTTCCTTAAATCAATACACCCAAATATCTTATGAATACAGGATGCTGGTTTGCCAGTCTTACCATTAAGCCCCTGTGAACCATTGTAGACTTTCCAATATGACAACTGACCTTGTCTTTTAAGAATAACAAATCTTCTTTCCATAATTATACCTTAACGTATGATGCATTCAATTATTAAGGATGCTTTAATAGATCTTGGCCTCAAGAAATAAGTTTTGACATTTTAAGATTGTTATATAATAAGTGAAACTCTGTCTTCTCTGAATTATGTTGTTGGACATTTCAGAACCTGGAAGTCATTCTACGGCTTTACGTGAAATCCAAACCCTGCAATCCGAAATGTAGAGCATCTTTCTAGATTCCTCTACAACATTTTATAATTTTCAGCGGACGGTTATGGAGGCATCATGCTAGAAGAAACAATTAGTTGGAATTAGTGAGTGGTGTAACACACGTAATGAATGATTAGATGGTATATAAATATCAGATCATATATAGTATTAATCAAAGTACAAAAAAAGTTACGAATTTAAACTATAAAAAATTTAAATATAAAAGAAACTAAAAGTAATTTTGGAAACCGACTTCCAGTCATTAGTTTCATAAATGTCAGTTCAATAGATTTTATCCTCAATCTGCTTCATTCTAACAGAAAAAATGAGTTATTTTGACTAACTTGAGGTATATAAGGAGCTTCAATACCTCAATACCCCTTTGTTCTCGTGATTCGACGTATATAAGCATTATTTATGAGTGTTTAACTGAAATGGCTTTGCATATGGTTAATCTCTGTATAGTATAATCTTTATCTCAATTCCCATTCTAATTCTCAATGTAAGAAACGTGTTTCATTTCTTTGTTAGCGAATGTGTTATGGAATTTATTTTAATTAAATCATTAGTTATACGGATTATTACTCTAATTCCTTAGAAATACTCCTGTTTTCTTTAGTAAACCTTCTAAGCAAAATAATAAAATTCAGAATAATATAAATATTCGCACATACTAAATATCATCGGGTTTGAATACTGGTTTGATCATGGATGTTTTTTTTCTCTCTGTGTGTGTATTTCTTTATCCTTTCACTTTTAGGGTGAAGATGGTACACCATCTAGGTGTCCCACAGTATAGGATGCCATCACCTTCGCTTTTGTAGTGCTGACTAGGATTAAACCCTAAGGGCAGCCGTACACTAGAAAAATATAATAATGAAATGCATAAAAATGCTATTTTTATAATAGTGAATAAAAAATTGCATAAAATTAGAATTTAAAATACATTATAAAAATTTTAATATATTATCAAGACACCGAAAATAATTTTCTTAACGTATTACCAGATAATATTATAAAACAAGTAAAAGTAAAACCTGCCCTAAAAATAGGACAAATTATTTAAATTAGTGTAAAAGTATTTTTTGTGTGTGGTAAAGTTTTTATTATATATGTGTTAAATGAAATGTTTGTTACTAAAAAAAGGAAGAAGTATATTTTTTTTCTTCCTCTTATATGCGGTACAAAGGTTGCGGTACATAGGTTAATGCGGTACATAGGTTTTATTTTGAAGTTGTGTGTTTTCATTTTAAAGGTGTATATTTTGTAGGTCATCCTTTTCGAAATTCTGCTGAAGAATTTTGATATGAGAATTATCCATATAACGGAAAAGAAAAAACTGAAGAGTCTATGCCTTCAGTTTAAGGGTTTGTTTACTTACTCAGGAATAAATTCTTGTAATGATTCGGAAATTACTTAAAATTGTTGCCCTTATTCTGTCAACATTTTTGTGCAAAATGTAATCATAAAGTGACAATCAGGATAAATTGGTCCAAATAAGATGAAGTCAAAGACATTTTATCGACATTCCTAACCACTCGTTTTTTAAGGCAAAATATGTATCCTTTTTATTCCTTTTTAAAGTGCTTTTTATTTGAAAACAATGTGAGATGCATTATTTTACTGATCCCTGTAAAAGAATTGAATAATTAATGCATTATTGATGATTTCTGTTATTGTTATTGTTGCCGTGTGACAAGTGCAAAGAGAAAAAAAGAGAAAGTAAAAAAAGACAAGTCATATGGAATAAAAGGCATGGAACACTGCCCTGTACACATCTTCAGCTTTTTCGTGATAGAGGGTGTCATGGCAGCAGTTGGGATCTATGCTGAAAATGGTCAAGGCAACAGAAATGCAGTTGAAGAGATGCCTTGGATCCAGTGGAACTCCTGTGCAGTGCCTGCATTCTACTAATGTTCTAGATCCGTCGGGCATAATTTTCATACCCCTCATGTTCCCTGTCCGCATTCTGCTGATTGTAGACGCCACGGTCAGGATTAAGCTCCGGTAGGCACCATTTTTTTCCGTAGTCCCTCGCAGAACTGATGCCTTCCAACGGCGTTTGCATCGAAACAATGGTAGTCGTGGGAGGGGGATTGATATTTCTAGCCTCCTTGGCGAGTGAATCCCACCTGTTCATTTCCCTCGATGTTAACATGTGCAGGGACCCATTGGATGATGCAGGTTTTCTCCCGTGCTACTTTGGTGGACAGAAGCACGTTGATTTCTTGGGTAAGTCTCGTTTTACCTCCTTTAATGGCCTCCAGAGCAGATTTACAATCAGAGAATATGTTGATGCCATTCGAGGGGACTGACTGTGTGAGATTAATGATTTCTTATTACATCATTACATGCGTATATTGTATTATAATATCGCATTATTTCTTATTGCATCATAGTATGTAAGTTGTATTATAACACATAAGAATCATTTTTGATATATTTTGAAAGCTCTTAAAAGTATGAAGCAGAAGATATTCATCTTTATAGTTTTTAGATTAAAAAATAATAATCATTTTCACAGAAGAACATTAGTTTCTAATTAAGAAAAATAGAGTTTTAATAAATATTTTCTAAAATTCAACTACTTTTGAGATTTATAGATTTGAATGCTTATCTTTACCCCTCAAACATTTATGAAGGCCATAAAAGCCTTATTTTGAAATTTTCAGATGAAAATTTATTATTTGTAAAAAGTAACTATAATAATACATTTTTCTTATATTTTATGCCTAAAATTTTTCTTAATGTTTATTAATTAAAATATCAATAACAAAATTAAACTTTTATAAGTTTTCTTTGTGATAATAATAAATCACAATTGTCCACACTTTTAAAGTTAACAAAATTATACAAAATAAAAATAAAGAAAAATGTCATTGCTTATAAATAATATATCGTTTTATATGATCAAAAATCAAATAATTTAAAATGAATAAATTAATCAAATAAAGTAATCATTGGGTTAATTTATACATTATTAATTAGAATTAATGATTATTTCAAGAAAGATTCTAAAATTCACTAACTTTTTCGTAAAAACAGGTAGCTGGCATAATTACTCTAAAAGTATGACGTTTTATTCATTGATTGAAATCTTTGGAAAATAAGTTATTTCGACAAACTCATTTCCCTACATTCTAATTTAATTTTAAATTTTTATTAAAAGATTTAAGTAATCATATAAAATATTATTTCACAATATCGTAATGATTTGTGTAAGCGGAAAGTTACAAAGATTCCTGAAAATGCATAAATTACGAAGAATGAATTTCCAGAATTACATGTGGAAATAAATAGAATGCAAAATGCAATATTGTATAAAAGATTGGAAAGCTTTGTGTAAATACTAAGTCCTCACAAATGTCAGTGATAATACTCAATTTGTGTTTAGTATTTATGAAGAACCATTGTGTAATATTTTATCAATAAAAGAAAACTAATTATTTATTATGAGAGCTACATTTCTTCTTATTAAACTGCAGCAACAAAAATTCAAATGGAAAGTACAAGTCATTTTTCAAAATTCTATCTTTGTATAAAAATTTTTAGCTAATTCTTTTAATGTCAAATAATTTATGGAAAATTTACGGAAATTTTTTAAATGTCAATAATTTATTTTTAATACAGGACTTACGTGGAAAGAAGCACTGGAATGCTGTCCAAGACATGTTTATCCCATCTGCCATAACTCTGATGATTCAGTTACAATAGCTGGATATAAGAAAGAAGTTTACAACTTTATTGAAGAACTGGAGAAACAAAACGTAACCTTTGGTTTTGTACCTTCAAACGGCCTTGTTTTACATTGTAAATTTGCTAATGCTATGGTTCCAACTCTGGTTGAAAGATATCGTGAGGTAAGTGATTTCAGTGAAAAAGTGTTTTCTTTAAAATGCGTAGAATAGCCATGCTATCATATGTTATAACTACAAAAAATAAGTCCTGCATTATATATATATATATATATATATATATATATATATATATATATATATATATATATATATATATATATATATATATATATATATATATATATATATATATATATATATACTTAAACTAAGCTTTGAGGAACGACGGCCCATGTGGACCAAGGCCAGAGCCCAAGTCAATTTTCATGATCGAGAGGCCCTGGAGTGCGAAGTATATTTTCCGATTAGGTGATCAGCCTAATGCGAAACCCTCAGTGTTTAGTCCCCAAGCAAACTTGTTACTCACTTTATCGACTCACTGAACGGATGAAAGCCTGAGTTGATCTAGCCCAGCTCGAGGATCGAACCTCGGACCTGTGCTTTGGGAGTGTGAAACGCTATCACATAGCCACCGGGTTTCCATATATATATATATATATATATATATATATATATATATATATATATATATATATATATATATATATATATATATATATATATATATATATATTATATATATATATATATATATCCCATCCATATCCATATATATATATATTATATATATATATATATATATATATATATATATATATATATATATATATATATATATATATATATATACACATCGAGGCATTATGGTACAATTATTAGCCAAGAGCTGCTTTAAATGACTTGAGAGTCACATGGTATAGTAATTGTCTAAAACTTGTCACAAAAAATGTGAAGAATCATTGTAATTATTATATGTAATTATAATTTTTCGTGGTAAGAGATGCTGATCAAAGCGACATTGAAGTAAGCAGATTGTGATAGCTTGAAGAATCGGAATGAATATCTTCGAAACTACACTGTTCATCAGCTATTCATGAACTACTGTTGTGAACCGAGTGGAGTTGAGAAGTACCACATTATTAATGACACGTTACGTCGGAGATGTTAGCCTTCAACAATCAAAGTTGTATCGTGTGATTAGAAGGACATCTCTTTCATCAGTATCGAACTATGTGAGTAACTTCGCCAGTCTAATATTGACTTTATTTTACCAAGCAGAACAGCACTTAACATTATTAATGCTATATAGACTCCAACTATGGCATCTTATGTCTTTGTGTGTGGTATCTCAGTTATTCTTCCACTTAGCAAAGGTTCTCACAAAAAATGGTTGCAAAGAGTCGATATGCAGTGGATATACTTATTCTGAATCTTTGGGGCATCACAGTCTGCCCCTTTATGAAAATTAACAGAGATTAACAGAAATTAACTGAGGACAGAAAACTTTCCCGTAAAACCAGCGCGCAATCATAGGGATAAAATAGTAGATCTGTGATCCTCATCTTAATAGATAACTGGATGTCTATTGGTTGGCTGTAATCTGTTATTACTAGTAAAAATCGCTAGTTAACTAAAGGGCTGTTAGAAATAATTTAAATTATTAAATTGAAGATTTTTACATTCAAAATAATAGGCTTTAAAATACAGAAAAATAAATGGTATAGAAACAAAAAATCAAATATTTAAAAATAATGTAATGCAAATAACCAAATATATTTGTTCTCTTACTTAAAATGGGGTATTATTTTTTATATTTATTTTTGTTGTAATCATGCTTGTAGATTTTACATATATTTTTTATTGTACAATTAGTTTTTCATATAATGTTTTCGCAGTGAATATAAGTATGCAACTGAATGAATTAATTTTATAACTGCATTAGGAAAAAATTTGAGGTAACTTTGTTTAAAATCTTCTCGAAAACTGGGGGTAATATATAATATTGCAGACGGTATAAATTTAATGTGGTGATTGCATATGAATGCGCTTTATTAAAAGTTACTCCGAAGTATTTACTAGTATTTGACAAGAGAATTAGATGCGTTTGATATTTAATTATTGGAAATTGGGTTACCTTTATGATAAATATGATCACCATATTTTTGCTTACATTTATAAGAATTTTCCCTTTAATAAACCAGGATTCAAATGGTTGTGATTGTATATTTAATGCTTTAGTTTTGATATGGTATATCTTTATATTGAGCTAATATAAATGTATCGTTTTTTAAAAAATATAAAGTTGTTAATTTTAATGTGTGTATGCATTTCCCATAGCTAAGAAATAGTCTGATTTATAAAATGGATTCCTTTAGCAGACCTGCTTTTGTCTTTGAATTGAATAAGTGGTTCTATTTTAATTTATAATTAGGTACTTAAAAGTTAGGAAATGATGAGCCTAATGAATAGTAATTAGTCTTTATACATCCAGACTGTAATGAAATATTTTGTAATGATAAGAGAAACTGCACTTGTGTTTTAAAAAATTATAAAATCTAGAAAATGTTATCTCACCATCTGTCATTAGTTGATGAGCTTTTATAAAAATATCTTGCTCAGAAGTTAGGATATACTTGTCATACACAAATATTTATTAAATTATTCTGATTTTACTCTTTTTACAATTTTGATTTTAAAATGTTTATTGAGTAATAGCTTATGGGCAGATTACCTTTTACCACTGAAATATTTGAATTTTTTATTTTCCAACACACTGAAAATGATATTTTTTTCCCCTTCATATGTTTGGCGTTGAGAAAGTTTTATAGATTGAAATGCACTGCTATGACTAAAATCAATTTTTAATTTTTAATTTTTAATTTTGTTTTTCCTAAAATTCTAAAATTAAATTATTTAAATGAATTTATTTTAAATTGTTTTTTAAAATATTGATAATTTTGGGAAATGTTTATTAATTTTTTGCCCGATTTCAAGTCACATTTTTATCTTGTATATTTTCAAATAATCCAATGTAATTCATCCTCAATTTTAAATTATTTTTATTTATAATATTTTTCTTAATGCATTGTTGCACTAAGTCAAGAAATCAAAACACTAATAAAGTCTTAAAGACTTAAAAGTTTATTTATACTGAAAATAGCTGCTTTTATTAACTTAATAATTTTCCAAACTTTATAGCTTTTTTAATCAACTGAATAATTTTAAGTTGTTTATTCTTAAAATAATTTATCATTTGTTGCTTCCTTTAAATTGGTTGCAGAAAAGCATTATACTTTTCTAAATCTTAAAATATATAATACTATTCAAACATTCAACTTTTGTAATGTGTGCTCTTATCATTTTTATTGAATTTTAATTCATAATATTTTATTACTTTATTGAAGATTTGTTATAGCTATATGTTTTTTTTCAACAAATTGAAATGGTTGGAAAATTGATTTATAACTGAAATTAAAATGAAATTTTCATATGGGTTAGAAAAATTTATGAAACAAATAATATTTAGATTTGCCTACTTATCTACATTTAACATAAGCTTTATTCTCAAATATTTAACCTTTTAATCTTTGAAAACTAATCAAAATGATACATTGTGCTCTATTATTTTGAAAATTTAATAACATATTTATGAAGAGAGAGAATTTTTAATTGAAATGTATGATAGAATTATTGACAAAAAATATACGATTGTTATTTATAAATATATACCATTATAAATATCAATCTTGTTTTCTTTTACCCATCTCTACATATTGTTGTTTCATAATTTATTTTCTATTTTAGATTTTGAAAAATCCTAAGCCACGCTCTGACAAGTGGAAAATTGCAAGGTTAAATTCTGAGCAAGATGATTCAAAATTTGAAATATGTGGTCCAGAATTTTTTGCAAGCATGATTAATTCTCCTATTTATTTCAAAGAAATCACTAGCAAGATTCCCAAAAATTCAATCACTGTTGAAATCGGACCAGATACTATATTCCAAGAAACTTTGCAGAAGAATTGTGGTCGTGGAACAGTTCATTTTAATATCATGTCCAAAAATGAGTCTAAAACTATAAATACGCTTTTTAACACTTTAGGAAAGTTAGTATTATTTCACTTATAATTTTTTTTTTACTTATTTGTGACAATTTTCTTAATGTAGTTGATAATGAGGTTAAACATTACTGTATGAGTTCTTAGATGAGGCCTTAAATCCAGTAAAAACACTCAGAATAATTAGAACTAAATCATTTTTACATAAATAAAAGTTTGAAAAGGTTTAAAAAATAAGTGTTAGATGGAATACATCTGTAAAGAGTCATAATAAAGAACAAGCAATCATATTAGGTAAGATTCACTCAAGGAATTTGAGAAAAAAACATTTAGTTTAAACCGGGAAAAATTTCGTAAATGTTTGACTAATGCATTGTTTACTCATTTTAATTAGTTAATATAGATTTCACGCAGCTTCTGTTATAAACTTTGCAATCGCTTGTCCTAATAAATGTAAATACGCTCTTTTCAACATTCCAATAATAGCTGTTTCACTTTTAAATAATTTAAATTTGATTTTTAATTAATTAAACTAATGTTTTCATCTCAATGGAATCTTAGAACAGAAAGAATTACGTTGAATATTGATAAAAAAATATAGAATTATAAGGAATATAAATAATTAATTTTTTTTAATATTTCATTCAATATTACAAGTCATTTTGGAGCCATTTCAACTTCTTGAAATAAGCAAAATTTCTCATAAAGGATAAATTTTACAAACTAATATAAGTTTTATAAAAAATAAATAAATAGTAGAGCATTTGAGTATTATATTATCGCTAAACCATGATGAAAATATGCGGTGTAATATAGTATCGGAATTTTTCTACATATTAGTCAATGAAATTTGTCAATGAGTCAATGAATATAAATCAAATTCACTGGTGTTATAATTAAATCTTTTAATATACGCGTGTGGTACTAGTATAAGTGATTCATTCATTTTCATTTCTTTTCGTACACATAAAAGAAATAATTGAAAAATTCAAAAATTAAAAGTTTGTTCTTTTAAGTTTTAACCTTAACATTAATTATTTAAATTATTATTTTTTAAAAAATTTAGCAAATTAAAAACACTGTTGCTTCGTATTGAATAAAATTTATACTTTTTAACCTGAAAATTTTAGTAGTCTTTTCTTAAGCAAATTTACACAATCTGTAAAAGAAAAATATTAATGTAATTACTATTCATTCGTCTTTTACTATTCTTTTTTGTTTGTCTAATATAATTTTTTCAAAGTAATTTGAAAACAATTATTAAAGTTAAACAAACACTTATCTCTGTTAAAAGAAAGCATTTTTATTACATTTAATGTATCGTAATATGTTTTGATGAAATGGTGTTATCATAATTTTACTTCTTTATAGTTAGGAAAGTACTAGTTAAATAAGAAAATTACTTAAGTTAAATATCAATATCAGATTCAAACTGAAGACAATGTTCCCTCATATTCAGATGAGTGGTTTGTAACTTTTATGATAGAAATTTCAAGTGGAAAAAAATTGAAATAAGTTACATTTTCAATTTTCTTAATTGCAGATACTTGAAAATTATTAATTTTCAATCATTTGTTTTAGAACTACAAAATTTGTAATAAAACTAAGACATTATCTACACAAAAAATACAATAATTTTCTTTTGCTTTTAGGTTATATATTAAAGGATTCGAACCTAAAATTGAAAAACTGTATCCAGCAGTAAAATTTCCAGTGTCAAGAGGAACGCCTAGAATTTCTGATTTGATTAAATGGAACCATTCAGTTTCTTACAATATACCGAAGTGGATTCCGACAAAATGTGAAGAAATACACATATTCCATCCCACTGACAAAGATAATTATCTTCTTGATCATTTCATTGATGGAAGATCCCTCTTTCCAGCTACTGGCTATATATATTTAGCTTGGAATACCCTAGCGAATTCACTGGGTAGAAGTTTTCCTAATTTTCCTGTTATGATTGAAAATTTTAAAATCCATCGAGCAACAGTCCTTAGTGCCACATGTAAGTGAATCTAATTATTAAATTTAATGCAATTAATTTTATATATTAATTTAATTTCGATAGTACTTGTTATCGAAATTTAAATAGAGAATAGGGCGTAGATAACGTAAAATCCAGGATTCGAAATTCTGAACTTTATTTGGCTGTTGCCAAGATTACATAATAGTGACGTGCACGAAAACGTAAGCACTAGGTTTTCCAAAAAATCACCTAACTCAGAATTCGACATCCTGGATTATACGGCATTTGTGCCGAGAATAGTAACATTTACATTTTTTATGCAATGCATATTACAATTTGCTGATCTGTATCGAATAAATTATATCATAAACTACTACTCAAAATTAATATAATATTCATGAGTATTGTGGATTCTTATACTTTATTTGCATAAAAACAGGTTATAAGATTTTAGAAATAATTTAATTGAATTATTTAACTAAGAACCTAAATTTTAATATTTTCTTTTAATGTATTAACTTAAATAAATGTTACAAATATTTTCCTACAATAATTTAATATAGATAGATTATATATCATTATAAAATATAATTTTTATGTCAGACTTTCTTTGTGGATGCAAAATTTAATTTAAGTAAAACACTTTTTTCTGAAATTTGCAAGTATCGATGTTTATAAATTATAGGAAAATTACATTTGTGCAGTTTTTTCAAAACTTATATTATGTATTTGTATTTAACGAGAAACTTTTATTTTGATCCCAGCTGACGTAACTTTTTCCGTGAACATATTAAGTGAAAGTGGTTACTTTGAAATTACTAACGACAATAACGTAGTTGCGTCAGGAAAGGTCTGGGAACTGACGAACGAAGGATTCGTAAATTCTGATCCTGTTTATGAATGGCCGAACGTTTCAGCTGTTTCTGGTGCTGATTTGTATAACGAACTGAAAATGACTGGTTATGAATACGGACCTTATTTCCGAGGACTCCAGGAAATAAACATGGATGGTAAATTATTTTCTTTCTTTTAAAAATTAATTATAAATATGTAGATTTAATTAATTTCGCATAAGATGTATGCATGCAAATATTTAGGTTGTGGAGAACAATTTTTCCTCTCTTTTACAAGCAAATATTTTAAATTTACTATTCATTTGCTAAGCTCTTCAACTTTTAAGAAAGATTTTGAATGTGTTGACACATTCTTACAACTTGAGAGGCATAGAATAAATAAGCAACAAGCACATCCTCTATGCCGTCTTTAATAATTAAGGTGTTAATAAAAATATTGGTGTGAAGAAGCCACAGGTATCAAACATGCAAAATAGACACGTGCATTTTATTATATTAAGAATTTATGAACATTAATATTTGACTGATTTCTTTGATTTGCGCAGTAAATATTTGAATGATTATATTCCAAATCGATGAATTTACATTCGAAAGTTCAATTTTTTACTTGTCTAAAACAAATAATTCATTTCAGAATAACTTTGTAAATTTTATTAATAGATATCACATAATCTATTAATGTATGATTATTAAATTAAGAAGATTGTGTTTTGGAATTACATTGAAAGAAACAATAAAAAATCTGAAATTCAATTTCGAAAATATCCAGATATTTTTTAAAATAATTTTTCTTTTATAAACATTTTCTTAATTTTAATATTTGTTAGCATAATATTATTTAGTTTGAATTTGTGCCTTTTTTCCGATGCAGAAAAGTAATATGTTTTATTATAAATGAATAAAAAGTTATTGAAACTTTATAAAAGTTTAATAAAAAGTTATTTTTCTTAAAATTTTTATCAGTATTTTATTTCTGGATACATTACAAAAAAGTATATTTCTATTTTATACACACATATTTCTAAAGAAAGGCCAGTCAAAAATGGTTATAAGAAATTTAAGAAAACTTAATAATAAAGTATACGTTTTTAGCATTAGAAACATGCTAAGAATTGCTTTGAAAAGTGAAGAGCTTAGATTTTATAAGTGCTTTTTACAGATACATACATTGCTGCCCATTGAAAATGTGATATCAAAGAAAGAACAATCCAAACTACGCCAAATTTGTATCATGCATGCTGCCATGGAATATGCACATTAGTAGTTGCACATTTCGTGAGATATAGTATCAGAGATAAACTAAAACGTCGCATACAACTTAACTGGAAAGATTGATATTTCGAAAAATTTGACTTATTATTTCATAAAACTTTTTGCATTTGCATCTTTAGTATGCTTCATAAAATAAAACAAAGGTCATTTATTCAAGTGTATTTTTAGTTTGGTTCAGAAAAATGATCGTTTTCTACAGACACTTCTGATTATTCTTCCCAAATATTTATCGATATGTCGATGGTAACTAATTACATGAATGCTGAAGCAAGATAAAATATTTTACAAGTGGAATCAATTTTTCCGATCAATTTATCTTTACAATGATTGTAACTACCCATGTGACATTGATGTATCACTCTCCTATATCCGTTTTCATATTATAAAGAATGCGGCCAACAACACAATAGCCCACACTTTCATGAATCGCATGGATTTCAAGCATTATGTAGTAAACGTAAGGCAATCATTGTTTCAATACCCTTTGAGTTTAAATCAAGTTATTTTCATTGAATTGGTGGAATGTAGGAGCAAATAGACATCTAAATGGTGTGATATAGTGTTTTTCGGATTAATCATACTTCTGTCTGCTACACAACGATGGTCGAATTGACATTTGAGATACTATAGATAGAACCGGCTAAATATTTTTTCTCATCCACAGCCATATTGATTTAGCACTACGTAAAATAGCTTTGAGTAGCATAATAAGTGCATTCACATATTTCGTAGTACACCTTCCCATATGATCAATAACTATGTACTTCTGGGATATTTCAGTAATAATTCACTAACAGTTCAAAAAAACTTTCTTAGTGTTTAAAATTGAAAAAACTACCCTTTCCCAATCCTTCATCTAAATCTCTTTCATTTATCAAATGTCCAATAATGGAAAAGTAATGATTGTAGCCTGATGTACAAGGGATTTTCAGAAAAAATAAAGAACGTTCTGTATTTAAATCAACAGTTGTTGCTGTCTTGAGCAAACTAGGCTGGCATTATGGGGTGCGTCGCTCCACTTTTCCAACTGAACCATATTTTGGTGTGGAGTCCGACTTCCTCAGTACACATATGTGCCGTAGGTACCTGTTTATAGGGTAGGAAACCATTCACAAGCCATTCATACAAAGAAAGGACAAAGGTAGGGTAGACAGAGAGAGAAAGTACATACATGCCCGAAATGGGACTCGAACCCACGACCTCCCTCCCTATCTGCAGTCAGGCATTCTGACCATTAGACAGGAAGGGGGCAAACCAATAGTTATATGATAAAGAAATGAGCATTTATTAGTTATCTGATATTTTTACTGTGCATTATCCCTAAAATAAATTTCATTTTTATTCTTCTTGTGTCTTTCTTGGCACTGCATTTTCAGTGTTCAACAAAGAATATTCTTACAGTAATGAATTCTACTTTATTCATTTTAAATGTTTTTACTTGGATCATCATAATTTATTTAGGAAATTAAATTATTATTACCGAAATACTTTCCCATTATTTCTCATTATATGAAACATTACTATGTTCAAAAAACAATAGCATTTTTTATATTTTGACACTATCTTGATGAAAAATATTCTTACATGATGTATTCTGGAAGGAACGCATTTATAACGACTACCCTGAAAGCTATAGTTTTGTAAGATTATATTTACACTTGAAAATTTCTTTCATTGACTGAAATGTATTTTATAACTTTTAATTATACATATAATTGAACTATATATAGTTATTATAAATTTTATGAGTTTAACTATTTATAAAATTTAAAAATTATTTTTAAAATATAAGAATTTATTATGAACAGGGGAAATAAAGAAAACTGTTGATTACATTTAAATAATTATTTTATGATATATTTCTATTTTATGATTCATAATAATTTTTATTTTATGATTACGAAAAGAGTATATTCATAAAAATATAACATCAAAAAGAGTTTCATACAATTTTACAATACGTATTTATGCGAATCTAATGCGCATCCCCATTTTAAAACTTTAAATAATAAAGGCATAGTTTGTCGGCGAATGTAATGCGCCTCAATGTGGTATGAGGAATTTATTAAATCTTATTTTATACAACAATGGATTTGTATATAAACTATCAATCAATTGTATGATAATTTTATTAAAATTTCGATACCATATTTTATACAACAATAGATTTATACTTAAAGTAGCAGAACATAGAATTAACCTATTTGTGGGCCATTGTTATGTGAAGTAATCATTGTTAATTACCTCTTCCTTATATACGGTACCTATCGTAAAATATGAACATGAAATAAATCATAACATTTCTATCTAGCTAACAATTTCTACAATCAGTGATTAATAGTAAATATTCACTAATGTTTCCATCACTGGAATCTTCGCAGCTCTCTTCGTCAGAAGCAGAGGTTGCAACATAGACGTCATACCTCCAGGAATGATAACTAGATCACTCCCTAGGCTGTGCATCTTCTTTTTTATGTCGTTGGTGAGATGACCACGAAATGCGTCTAAACAAAGCATTGATGGTGGATTGGAGAGCACACCGGGACTGCGTTCCCATACATTTCGGAGCCAATCAAACATTAATGATTCCATCATCCACCCCTTCCCTTGGTTTTGAATCAGGACATCATCTGGGAACAGCTTTTCCTTCGAAGGAGTTTTAGGACATGTTTTCCGTTTGCAGATTAAGAAAGGGGGAAGTTTGCACCCGTCTGCTGTTATTGCCAGCATCACTGTTACGCGTTGTTTCTTTACATCCCGAAGTTTTGATGATAACTTCCTTAGTCCCCTTCTCCGTAATGGTGTAGTTACGAGGCATATCAAACCAAATTGGCGTCTCGTCAGCGTTACCAATTTGCCCCATTGAAAGCTTCTTTTCCTTCCGAAAAGTGATGACATACTGCTGAAATGTTAGTAGTTTTCCCTCAAAACCTGCAGGAAGCTTTTGGCATATTATTGTACGGCGTCTTAAAGATAAGCTCATCCGCTTCATAAACCGATCCACCTATCCAAGGCTAGCCTTAAACTCTTGTTTCGGTAGTCCAAGAATTCCAGCCTCCTCTTTTGCTTTATTTCTTATGGTGTCACTAGTCACAGGTTGTCCATTCTTCATCCTTTCACGTACAAATTCCAAAACTTTTTCTTCAATTTTAGGGTGTCTTCCTTTGCGAGGGCCAGAGAATTTCTTTCTACTAACTTTACTACAAAAAGTGTCAATTTTTGTTGCTACCTCAAGCGAACATTGCTCTCAGCTATGTTGAACTCTCTCTCTGCCATTCTAAAAGTAGCGTCACATTTGAAAGTAGCCTCACATGACATTCTTCTCTGTTTGCCTTCGTTTTCGTGACTACGTTCTCTGCAGTTTGTATCCTCTATGCAATAATGTGTCAATGATAAATGTAACGGTAAATGTAGTGGAGAAATACATTTATCCACTGTTACGATTTAAATTTGGTTGACGCCATCGGTGAACTGCTGACTTCTCAATCGAATCTAATGCGCACTCCAATTTTGAATAATACATTTGGTCATAAACGATGAGCATTAGATTCGCGTAAATACGGTATAACAGCAAGTGAATAGCATTTTACAATATTTTAGTTTTAAAATGTTTTACTGCTAATTTCATTATATTTATTTATTTTTACAATTATTTCATTGAAATTTGCATAATGTAACTTAGTTTTCTACTTCTCGAAACACTTTTGCTTAAAGAACTTATTCTATTACATATTTATCTATTGGATTGTTCGGAAAGTAATTTCGTTTTCGTGAAAATGAAAAACGCTTAACGAATAAATATCGTGTTACATTGCATATTGTCCATTCTAGTCCAATAGCTTTTACCATCTTTCTGGTAGTAGCACGATTTCACACTCATAAAGTGGTTACTTTTTACTAGAAAAAAGCTGATTACCAGGTGAGAAAACGAAATTACTTTCCGAACAGCCCAATATATATCATTAAAATTGTTTCAGGAACCAAGGGGCTTGTGCAGTGGCAGGATAAGTGGATTGCTTTTCTTGATTCTCTGCTACTATTCTTTGGCATGACAACAAATCCTGGAATATTTGAATTACCCGTGGGAATGCAGTCCGTCAAGATTGATCCAAGGATTTTCTATAAACATGTTACACAAATGAGTTCTTCTAATAAGAAATGTAAGTAACCTATTTCAACTACATTAGATTTCATCTCTTTGCTTTGTTTACATTTCTCTCCTAACGCACAGACATATACACATGAAAACAAATATGATTAATTACTGCTGCTGTCTTAGTATAAACTTTTGTTTTTTTAAGTTCAAAATGATTGAGTTCATTTAAATTATTTCAAATATAATTGTATATAACGAAATATGATTTTTGCAGAATCACCAAATAACAATAAAAATATCTGCCTTTTTATGCACATATTATTTATATATAAGCGATACAATTTGAAATAAATAAAGAAAGCATAATTTATTTTAATAATAGTTACATCGAACGAAACAATAATTTTAACTCGATTCAATACAAATTAAAAAGTATTTTTATACTAACAGTTTATTTGATTCTTTTAAAAGCATGAAATAAACTGTTTGTAATTTATGTCTAAAAATAATTTTTTTATGTTATTGCAGTCCAGAATTCCATGCAGACAGTTTGAAAAATTTAACAAAATCAGAATTTATTTTTTTCCTTTAAATTATTTATAAAATGTTCGAATGTAAAGTACCAAAATACCAGTACAATGATCATTGAATTCAATCTTCTTGAAAACAAAAATTTTAATTCAAATGAATTTTAAGAATGATAGTATTAAAAATTTAGTTTTTTATTTATTTTATTCCATTTTCAAAAAAATTAAAAACAAAATATTTCTCCTTGTTGAGTTTCACACAAGACTAAGAAAGCCATAAGATAAATGAAAACTTTAAAGAATAAACATATAAAAAGAAAAAAAATCACGAAATAAAAATTCACAATGACAAAATATAAAAAAAAAATTTCTGGGTTAAGCGGATTTCAAGAAATAGTAGTTTCTACTATTATCATTTGTTTTGCGTCTGCATGAAAAAAAAATTTCCTGTTAAGACAATAATTTACCAGTAAAGAAGCAAACGCTAAGAAATTTCGCTAATATGACCTGCATATAGTGCTAGATAAATAAAAACAAAATGAATAACTTTCAAAATTACCATTTAATTCAGTATAAAAGTAGTTAATTTTAAATAAAATTTGATACTTCCTTGGAAAGTGCTTTTTAGTTGTTGTCATGTACCAGCTAGCGGGTGGTAGTTTACAAGCAATACAGAGAACGTCATAACTTAAGATGTATTGTAATCTATATTAAAAATCTCAATAGAGATTTATTTTTTATACCAAATTTTTTTATACCAAATTTTTTAACTTTTATTCCTTAAATGCTCTAAACATAGAAAACAGCCAACAAAATTCATTGTTTTTGAATACTTTGAATAATTTTTGTTTATTAATAACACAATATTTTATATAAATATTTATATACAAAAGAATTAATATCGCAAGTATTGTGGCAGATATTTACTGTTAAAGATAATTTTTTCACCTTTATTCGAAATAACCGAAATATGTTTCATTCATGAAAGTTTCTAATCAATAACGACTTCAAAGTATCATCGATATTAAAAGTAAAGGATTTCCTATCTTCAAACTTAATTTAATTTGTCACTTCATTTTCCTGTAATTCATCACTGTCTTGAATTTTCTTAAATAAAACCGAAGTTTGTAGTGATCAATGAAATACAAGATCCAGAAAATCTTAAGCACAATTTTAGTAATAAGTTATTCACAGTCAAATTCTAAGAAAATGCTCTAGAGAATTAACCTTAAAGGCAATAATTTGCCAATTTAATTTATTTTTCACTATAACAAGTACCAGCTCAGCTCGCATTGATTTAAAAGATCTAAATGATCTAATATTCTTTGGTATATTCCTAAGAACTTTATGTCTTCCTCGAACAAATGTCTCCAGCGTTCACCAGAGTAAAATTCCTTTATTATTTTAATGTGTAAGGGACAAGTTTGGATATTTGGGATACAATACATGTAAATTCAGATGAAAATTCTTTATTAGAACAATTTTGCTGAAAATTATATCGATTTTACGAATTTAAATGTCATAAAAATACTTGATTAATGAATGAAATTAAACTCTTCGTTCAACATTAAATAGTCATTTAGAAAGATTAGCTATAATCTTTTCCAATAAAACTGATTTAGAAATTAATCCTTTTTAGTTTAAATAGGAGATCCCAATGTGAAAAATTTCAGCTTCTTATGAGAAATTAATTATTACTAAGATAAATGTTAGTGCTAATAATAATGATATTAATGAAAATGATGCTATGTACTGTTTATGAAAAGATCTTCAGTCTTTTACCGTAAAATGGTGCCATAAACGGAGACATTCATCAAACAAAGTGTTCACACATTTGATTTTTTTTATCCACATCTGAGCAAAAGTGTATATTTTCTTAAAATTCGAGTTGTTTCTAGTGAAATTTCAAATTTTCTATAGCGAAAGAATAATTAATAATTTAATATTTGCTAAAGCAATTCGTTTTAGTAGCTCAATATACGATTTACACTCATATTTACTGTTTTACATTGAATATATTAATTAATATGTCCTCATATATAGTTCTTTCAAAAAATAACGTGGTGGAATGATGAAACAAAAATTAATTTATATTAAAAACTATTATAAAATATTTAACTTATTTAATTAAATGCGATTTAGACAGATAACTTTGATGATATTTCAAAACCGAAATTGTATTTTTTAATGCTAAGTAAATTTTTCATGTTTGAAATTGTTTTGAAACTAGTAAAATATGCTATTTAATATATTTCTCATGCGATTCAATTAAACTTTAGATAAAGACAAATTGATTTTGTATAAACTTCCTTTATTGAGAAAAGGGGTATTTTAACTTGACATCAATTATGATTAGATAAATTTGTTAAATTGCATTAGTTTCAACTTGAAATGTTTAACCATCAAAAAGAAGTTAACAAAATAGGAAATGAAAAATGACATATTGGTTTTCCTAAATTTAATGTAAATTCCTTAATAAAATGTAGTAAAATGAATAGTTATTTTTTCATACTAATAGTAGTTTTTCTAAAATAAAATGGGAAATAAATTATAAGTAAAGAGTTTTTTCATTAAAGTTATTATAGTTTAAGAGTTACTTCCCAAAATTTATAGTTACTTAATTAATTTTATTCAGGTTGCATGCATCAAACCGAAATTTTAACCTCAAAATTTAATAAAAAAATTTATTTATTTATTTTTTGAAATACAAATTTACATGAATACCAAAATTCAAATCGTATGGACAAAAAGTTTTTATTGTTATTTGTTGGAATAGTAAATAAACTTCCGTTGGTCAACATTGAATTGGTGTCATTTGTCACATGATTTATTTCGTCAATGGTAGATATTATAAATAAGAATTCACTAACAATTAATATCCTCAGAAAACTCTGTGGATTCCTTTGCGTATGTCGATAATTTTTATATTTTCAAAATAAGTTTAAAGAATTAAATTTCATTATCGATTTCCTAGTATTTCTCTTTAAAAGTTAATACAAATTAAATTTTAGAAAAAGGCAATGTTTATTAATTTTTTATTCTGTATGTGTTTATTTTAAATACCTTAAATTTTAAATTTAATAGTGTCAATTGGTGGTATGTGGTCGTCACTAAAAAAAATTAAAACTTTATGGAATTTCTTATTATGTTTTTTCTGAACTTTTGATTTTGATAAACTAAAGATAAATCAATAGTAAACTTAAATTTTGTGAGATAAATTAAAATACAATTTAAACAAAACATATTCACATAAACTTCAATAATTTTTAATAGTTGAATTTAAAAAAATTCTTTTGAAATACTTATGTTCGACTCCTTAAAGTAATGTCTTCTAAATCAATTAATGAATATTATCTACATATCTATAAAATAAAAAGTTTTCTAAAAATGTGAAAAAAAAATTCTAAGCTTTCTCAAGCTTTAAATGTATTTAAACTTACCTTTTCTAATGAACTAAATTTCCTTTGTTGTGTTTTAGATGTACCAGTTAACTATTGCCCTTCTACAAATATATGTTATACTTTTGGAATAGAATTGACGCATCTTAAAACAAATCCTGCACCACGCCGAGTGAGAAATATGAATCCAAATTTAGAAGAATACACATTTATTCCATATGTATGCAAATTCAATCTGAATAAATATCATGATATCCAAGTCTATATGGAAGCGTGCAATAAGGTGATAGATAAACTTGGAATTCCCTTAAAGTTAGATGTAGGAAACTATAAATTTCCAGTTACAGAAAGTAATATAGATATGGATGATTATTTGAACAACATATCTGATAGTCAGTGCTTATTAGAATGCCTAAAATCATTTTCAGAAGATCTTTCTAATATTAAGAAAAAAGAAAAATATCTCGATTACTTAAAGATGATAGGAAAAGATGTCTTAAATTCTGCAATGACCAGTGAAGAAGCTTTGAGAATAATGATGGAAATAATAGCAGAAAATAGCTACCGAAAATTGAACATCATTGAATTAAGCAATTCAAACTTTCCTATTATTTTACCATCCATTATCGATATCATGAAGAAGTTTTCTTATATGAAAAGTAACAGCAGTATACTTATTGCTCCTGAAAATGCTGCAGTAAATTCTGAGGAATTAGCTGAACAGGATATTTTATTATGTGCCGAAGATGTTCTCGAAGAAATTAATAACGAGAAGAAGAAAGATATTGTTATAAGTTCATTTATGGGCGGCTCTCATAAAGATCTCCAAAGTTTAATTCAAAGACTGTCTTCCATCGTAAAAGTAACCGGATTCATTCTGTTTTACTTTAAGGAACAAATGTCACCTATTGAAATGTTGTTCCTTAAATTGTCAGGAGTAGATTATCAACTACAATCAACTGCTGTGTTTGAAGAAATGTGTGATAAAAGCAAGTTAAATATTATTAGTAAGCTCTCTGATTCCCTTGGAAATTTAGTGTATTTGCTCCGCCCTTTTGTTCCAATTAGTTCGTACCAAGTCGTAAAAATTGCTGATGATAATTTCAAGTGGGTTGAAGAATTGAAAACTGCCATGTCTTCAAATAATACGGATCCTCTATGGCTTGTTGCTGAAGATAGCGAAATTAATGGTATTGTTGGGATGGTGAATTGTCTTAAGCAAGAGCCAAATGGTGACAGAATTAGGTTAGTAAAGCTATTAAATGTTTCACACATCAGACGAATATATACATGTGTGTGTGTAATTTTTGTAATAATATTTGTCGATTTCTTAGATTTTTTGCAATAAAATTTTATAAAATTATAAAAATTAGTTTAAAAATATAAAAAAATTAATAAAATGACCAAAAATAATGCATGAGGTATTATTAAAATTATGTTTCCTTAAATTTATTTAAAATTGAATTGCTGTATAAGATAACATCTTGATAATGTAGTGTTAGCTTCTTATTAAAATATTCTTGAACTTTTGCATTGCTTACTTTGATAGAATTCATCAATTAAATTAAAAAATAATATGATGTTTAAAAATAATTTCTTTTTGGATTTTAATTAAAACATTATTTTTTACACATCATACTATTTTCTAATTTAATTGAAGAATAATTCTAAACATAACTTTTTCTCTCTCTATTCTATCTCTCGATATATATATATATATATATATATATATATATATATATATATGATCTTTCACTTTACTAGATGTCTCTTCTTAACGCCTGAGCACAAAAATAGTAGACCAGCATTTAATTTTGAGCACTCATTTTACAAACAAGTTTTAAAGAAGAATGTAGTTATGAACATTTGGAAAAATAGTACTTGGGGCTCATATAGACACGCAACAATAAAAGAAAGTAAGTATTTTTCTGATAATATATTGTAATTTTAGGAAAAATTGAAATTAAATTAAAACTTTTTGATAATTGTGTTTGCTTCAAGCAATTTTTAAAATTCATATTTTATTAGTTTTATATCCCACATTTAAACATAAATCTTGATTAAATGATACTGTCGCCAGACCTAGTTTAAGCAATTTACCTAAAAATTTCTCCATTTAATAGCATAAAAATAAAGTATATTGAAAGACTTATGTAAATATGTTTTATAAATCAAATATATAAATTAAATTGTTTCTTGTTGGATGAAATTAAAAAAATGGTAGAAAATAAAATGAAAATTTGCTTAAATTTTAAATATACGTCGTTGATAATTTGCTTTAAATTGCTGTGAAGTTGTCAACTTTACTTCAAGCTATTATTAAAATATTTGCTCATGTAAAGCGTAGTGTAAATTTGCAGAAAAATGGAATTTGTTAAAGAAAATTAAAGAATATTTTGTATTTTAACTATGCATCACAATGCCTTAATCAAAATTATACTTTTCGTAAATTTGTGAACTTTATACATGGGGTAATAAAAATAATTCTATGCGATATAACTCAATTAATTTTACGAAAAACTTTTGAAATTAATTTAAAAGGTTAACTTTGTTGCTTAATTCTTAAAAATTATTTAAATTTTAATTTCAAATTAGTTACTTTATGATATATTTTAAAAACAAAGAATATTAAAAAAGATTTAAACTATTTGAATTATAATAATAAACCTAATATAAACTTAAGCTATTTTAAAATGCATTTTATATAGTATAAAATTATTTGCGTTATGTACTAATTAATAATTTTTGGAAAACTGTTTTCTGAAAACTTGAGTAAAATTATTGCATTATAATAGTGATTTACTAAATAATAAATGAAGATTTATTTTATAATGAATTAAGCTTTATATAATTATAATAATTTTATTAATTTATATTCATTAATTACTAATTTATAATGTATAATATTTCAATAAAATGTAATCCTTATTTGTACATTACATAATTTGTATGAATTCAATTTTAAGAATTTGAGAATAAATTTTTTATAGTATTTCTTATACATTAAATGCAAATAATTACATTAAATAGTATGTAAATTGATTTTATTACATAGTACACTAAATATGAGACGACAAAATAACTTTGAAAATGTCTCATTAACTATAATCTGAAATACTCAGGTGGTATCAATTCGTCGGTGTACACTAATTTTTTATTCAAAAATTTGTTATTTGTTTTTACATTTATACCTAAGCACATTAAAAATGTTTAAAAAATATATCAATAGGGATGTTCAATCAATTTCCATTACTTTTAAAGTATTAGTTTCATGATATTTTTAATTTACTTAAATTTTGTGTCATATTTATCCATTACAAGTAATTCTTATTCTTATACAAATAAAAATTTTCATTCTTTCTTAATATTATTAGTTAAAAAATTATTTTTATAAAGGCTAATAAATAATTCTAATAATTTTTCGGAATTCTAATTTCTTTCTATAACTTTTAATAATTTATAAATATTCATTTTCAGGTAAAGCACTTAAAAAAGTTGATCACAGTTATGTTAGTTGTCGTAAGTTTGGAGATCTTTCATCTTTCGAATGGGTTGAATCCTTTGTTAAATATGCGGAAAAGTCAACTTTGGTGCATATTTATTATTCTGCTTTAAATTTCAAAGATGTTATGCTTGCCACTGGAAAATTGTCCGCAGAAACATCTGTGACAAGTAATTGCTTAATATTTTCATTTATATTTTTACCTTAAAAACATTTTTATAAACTTTTCAGAAGGAATATTAATATTAATAGCTTCATATTAATATTAATATCTTCATATTAATTCAAACAAAAAATTATTTATAATGTAAAATAATACTACATCTCTTTCAGCAATTTTTAAATTGCAATTTTTTGTAAATATCAGAAGAAAACAACATGAAATGTAATATATATGTTTGCGATATCGCAAAAAGTTTCTAAAGTAAAAACCGAAGAAAATGTCATATGCATTTAATTATTTGCATCTAATATTTATTAGTAAATGATACTTTGACTTAAGTTTCTGAAATTTAAATAAATTGGCTCTTAATTGAGTGATAAATTTGTAAATTCTTATTTATACTAATAATCCGTTTAAATGTATATGCCTCACACTGAAGGATAAGTTCACAAGTCTCAAAAGTGTTGATTAATTTTTAGAGATACTTTTCAAAATATTATTTTTAATATATTTTTTCGATGTTTTATAAATAGTTCAATATGGCTATTGAATTCATAATAATTTCCAGCAAGTATTATTCTGTAGCAAAACTTTTGAAAATGAAGCAATATTTCTTATGTTTATGAGTTTTGATTTAAGAAAATCGAAATTTATATAATGAAATAAGGTTTTATTAATGTATGTCACATGCATAAGATAAAAATGTGAGAATTGGTTAATTCAGTTATATTTAAATTTGTATCAATAATTTATTCCTACAACCTTAAGACACCATTTTTTAAAACGCCCCTTCAAAACGTTTTCGTTCTTATGATGACTACACATTTTAGCTTATACAGCATGATCAATTTAAAATAGTATCCATTGGTTTTTCATATTATTCTTAATTCTGATGGGTGTGATAACTATTGTAACATTAAAGTATAATAGTTTGAACCTTCTTTAAGTGTTGATAACAATTGTAAACACCGTTGGACTACTACAACTTTATTTATGAGATAAAACAGAAATGATGACATACAATGTTAATTCTGAGACATTTTTAATTTTGAATAACAAACAACAAACATTTTTAGTAAATTTTTGTTATATTATTATTTCTTCAAGTAAAATCTGAAAGTATTCTACACTATTTTGAATGCGAATCTGAACACTTCAAATGGAGTTTTTTCACACACTTCTCCTCATATAGGTATTATTGTATCAAAATCATAATAGCTATATTCTTCTATTATGGTTTTTTTAATTCGTTAATGTTTGCAGGATTTTTCGGAATCCTATCTTTGAGATAACTATACAAAGAAATTCAGATCATGAGACCTGGTGTTCAGACGCCTACTGATATTAAATGCGTGGTCATCAAAGAATTACTTAAGCTTTTCAATTGTTAAGCTTAACGTATGTGAAGTGATCTGATTTTGCTGAAACCAGCAGTTACAGTTCCTGTATTTCCATTAAAACAATAAAAGCTTGAAATGCATCCAGGTATACTTAGGAATAGATGGTTTCGCAAATTTGAGGAATTAGTTTAATCAGGCGAATTTTATTGTATCATTTATAATCTTACGTAATGAGTTTTCAAAAATAAAAAAAATACTAAAAATAACGGCTGTGAAGTTTTTGTTTCTTTATGAAACTAACAGCAACTGTCCTATACTTCCAGTGAATAAAAGCTTGAAATGTACTCAAGTACACTTCGTACACACACCCAAGTACACTACGTATTTTATTTAGTTCATGCAGACGAATTTTATTGTTGCCATATATATTTTTACGAAATGAGTTTAAAAAATGAAATCAATAAAAACACTGAACGATACAGATAATTTACTCAAATTATTTGCGCAGAAAAGGATTAAAAATTATTATGAGAACTTGAATTTATATTTGACGACAAGTCTTCGCATTTAGAAAATGAAAAAAATGCCCGCATATTAAATATAGACGTATTAAATAAATAATGATGTTGAAAGTTTTGTTATAGATATTAATAACACAAAAAACAAGTATTCTGTTGAAGTGATAATCTTATACATCGAAGTTTTGAAGTTAATATTATTAAGTAAAAACCATGTTAATATATAACAGGATGCAGATCAAATGTAAATTACATTTATCATATTTTGTTTATTTTCTATAATTAAAGTATTTATAAGAAAAATTGGAATTTTTACTCGGAAAATATTTTTGCAATAGAATATATGGCAAAAAAAATAATTGCTTTTATGCAAATTTTTGCGGAAACAATGTTCCACAAATTTTACGCTTAGTAAGAGAAAAATAACATTTTTTACAAAGTGTGCGGGGCCGTGGTAGCCTAGTGGTTAGGGTATCGGCCTTCCATCTGGAAGGGCGGGGTTCGATTCCCAATACCGCCAAAGACCCACCGAGTGCATGCGATATACGTGCTCGTTAATTCTGTGGAATCGCAAGTCCTTTGGTCGGCCATTGAGCAGTTACCATGGGTGCAATGTTCTGGAGAAAATTTCATCACTCTTCAGATCAATGTCAAAATTGAGTTAGTAAATCCTCTGGTGATGCCATCTATCGGAAGATTTAAAAAAGAGCAGACTTACTTTCACCTTCGTGGTGCTCTGATTAAAACGAAAGACACTTCCTAATGACTTAAATTCGCATTGCCAAAGCATAGCGAGCTTCACTTGTCCAAGTGTCATAAGTAACAACAACAAAGTGTACACATGCTGGTTTTTCTGAGTTAATAAAAAATTGCGTTAATAAACGTACAAACACACTAAGGATGGAAAATAAATATTCTCCGTAAATTTTTTGACAAGTATAATTAACACAAAAGGTATGCGATTGCTGCCTTGAATGATATAGTCTCCAGATCTCTCACCTGTTGAAAACATCTAGAAATGGGATACAAAGAGACTAATTCATGAACCTTCACCAGATACTTCAACTGATGAGATATAACATTGACTTGAAGTAGCATCGAATGAGTTGCTGTTTTTTGTCACTTAAAGATCACTCCGGGCTTATGTTAAGCCGAGGAAAGAGTGTTTCATGTGCCAAGGCTGACAACTGTTTCTAACTATGTCCTTCTCTTATAAAACTACAAATTGTTTCAAATTTAATCATTTCATTTTCTTGCAGGCATTAAATATCTTTATTTATTTTTTTCTGGTGTTTCAAATTTGATGACCAGCTATGTTGATAAGAATTTCTTTCAGTTCGATCTATATAAAAAAAAGAAATGTTTTATGTTTAATTTCTCTATTTTTTCCTCAAGTTTTTTACCCTTTTCAGATCCAGACAAAGTAGATGATTCTATCCTCGGACTTGAGTTTTCTGGGAGAGATCAAAATGGCAAACGAGTGGCTGGAATTGTGTCTGGGAGTGGAATTGCAACATCTACATTGGTAGATCCAGCGGTATTGATTAATGTGCCTGATAACTGGAGTTTAGAAGATGCTGCAACTGTTCCAGTTGTGTATGCTACTTGCTATTACGCTCTTATTGTGAGAGCTAAACTGCAAGAGGGTGAAAGCATCCTTATTCACTCTGGAACAGGTGGCATTGGAATTGCAGCAATCAACATTGCTCTCAGCTTGAAATGCGAAGTCTTCACCACAGTTGGTGAGTCATGATAGTTTCATTGGTATATGAGCCATGATAATAATGTAAATAGACACTGATAAATAAACAATGATAATCATTTAAGATTGGGCATGTTTTTTACTCCATTTTTTTAAAAAATAAATTATAAAATAATAAATAATAAATCTTATAAATTTTAATGGAGCTTCAAATAATTAAACTGGATTTGAGGAAATTTTTTAGAATTGCTTAAGATTAACTTACTGATTTTGTTAAATTCATATTATGCATACTATTCTAGGTAATGAAAAGAAAAAGATTGAATTACAAAAGATGTTTCCTGAAATAAAAGAGGAAAATATTGGTTGCTCTCGAAATACATTATTTAAAGATATGATCAAGAAAAGAACACATGGCAAAGGTAAATATTGATTTTATAGGAAAAACTTTTTTTCGATAAGTCTTAACGAGAATTATTTTCTTTTGGCATTAATATTATAAGCATTACTAACAATACCATCAACCATGAATTGAGTGAATGAAATATTTACAGTAATGCGTTTTATAGTGAGAATAATTTAAATTCCGTCCTACTATTTTGAAACCATAGGAAGTAAATATTGTGCTTCTGATTATTATACCTCTTAATTACAGCTTTGTAATAATTTTTTCAGATTTTTCATATTTTTTTAATAAACAATATAATTTGTTAAAAGAGAATATTTTCAAAAAACATTTTTAACTATATAAAGCTAAAAATGTACTGAAGAAATTCTTCATCTAGAAATAATCTTAAAAATCTTCTTATATTTATTTTCATTCAGTAAATGCCATTAAGTTATCATTTTTTATAGCAACAAGAGAAGCATAATTTTCAGCTCACAAGTTTCTTGAAAATTGAGGGAAATAGTTTCTTTAAATACTAATTTAGTAAAAAAATAGCAATTTCTTGTAAATAAGTTTTATGCTTGATTTGTTTCTTTTTTAATTGATTCTATTCTCTCTCACATTATAACTTTTTAAGGATATGTGAATCATTTTTATAATTGATATTTTATATTTTTCAATTCATTTCTATTATTAACTAAATTACCATTTATATTAGAGTCTTTTGAAAAAATACGCTTTTATATTGATGAATACCATTTTTTTAAATAGCACATTGACTTTATTATGTAAGCATTCTGCAGTTATATTTAAGGTTACACCTTTGTATAAATATTGAGGTTGCATTTTCGAATCTTGATAAGAAATTTGCTCTATTTGAGACTTTGATGAATATTTTAGTAACATTTTCACTAAGTTTACTTTTTAAAATTATTTGTTTCGTAATAAGTTTTTTAAATAGATGTATTACTTTTTTATTTTTCAACTAAATATATCTAATATATTGTTAAGATTTGAAATGTATTTATATATATAATTTCGCTCCACATCCTATTTGACTTTAAATACTTAATATTACACGGCATCCTTTTGAAATTGCAAAATACTTTGCATACTTCAGATAGCCTCTATATTTACAAATTAAGAAGTACTGTTGTTTGAGATCCAATGCAATTTTAATTGTTAAACTGGAAAAAATTTAACTTTTTTATGTTTTTATTTAAATTTAAATTTTGAGTAATATAGTATAACTACAAAATTATTATACTTATAAGATGAAAACCAATGTACGCATATTACTTTATTTTAGTTTATATTTATTGTATATTTTCTTTCATATTTAATAGGTGTAGATGTTGTTTTAAATTCTCTTGCCGATGACAAATTTCAAGCTAGTATTTGTTGTGTGGCTAAACATGGAAGATTTGTTGAAATAGGAAAATATGATTTATCACTAGACCGAACTATTGGTAAGTCGTGTAATTTCTCTGGTGACTACATCATTTAAATCGATTTTTGCACCTAAAATATTATGACAATAATTTTAATCAATGTTGCAGTTCTTTTGAGCATCAACATAGAATACTCTTTTAAAACTTTTATCTAATCATTTATTTAAATGGATTATTTTAATTAAATAGTAATTTAGTAAAATAGATTGATAAAATAAATTAAATAGATTACATATTTTTTTGTTTTCAAAAGCTTGTTTGTCGCTCAACGGTCTTTTTTTGCACACTAGGGCTAATTAGACCTGGACCTACGGTTTAAATGGATTTCGAAACACTACAAACACCCATGCCCAAGGTGGGATTCAAACCCACGAACTGTTGAACAGAAATAGATTAGATAATGGGAAAATTCATTTTTAAGTATTCTGTATGATAAGTAAAAATGCAACACAAAGAACCCATAATCGGAAAAATGTAAATTGCGGTACAGACGCTGTGCATGAGTTATGCAAATATTAGGCGGGCTCTGCATTCTGGAATAAATGAATGAAAATATATTTAGCGGAATGTGTGTGGAATCGTTAATAATTGTGTTTACTTTATTGGAAACAATAATTATCTTGCAATTTTTTTTATCTCAGATAAGATGAGAATATCAAAACACAAGGTATTTTAAGTAGGTAGACCAGTGTATATACATACTTAACGATGCAGGTGAGCCCCAGACTATACACCTTAACGTGTTTGGAAGACCAGTATACTAGATGTATAATGATCAATCTGGAAAAAGATATTAATCAATGTGCCGAAACAAAGTGAACAGTTGCTGTAATATCAGTGTACACCGGCTATTTCAAATATGGGTTTAAGAAATTACTCTTTCTGGGGATTGTGGTGCTACCATAATGACATCAGTATGCATGAAACAAAATATTCGATGTTTTATTGGCAATTTTACACAACTTCCTCTGACATTTTGTGAGAGATGCAGGATACTTTCAAAGTTTTCATATCGAGCAGGGCCATTATTCACTAATTGGCACTAAATTCATGGCATCCATTTAGAAGATTGCCATTGAATCTGAATCACAGGCACCTCTGTAGCCATTAGTGTTGAAATAAAGTTACTTCAATTTCGCTGTGGTAATGTAGTATTTCTACTTAAGTAACGCTTTTTTTTAAGTGGATACATCCATTGTTCATTACATTGGTAGCGAATTCATGGATAGTCCAATCTGGGCCTAATCATTCTCTGCGAAGAAACTGCATCTATGTTTAGAAGCTATTGAAGAACACTATTAGCTCAAATTGTTATCAATATGAAAGATCAATGATATATCACAATATCTCTTTCTACATTTGTCTTATAGCTTTCTATAAGGAATGGCGAAATGTCATTTATCAGCAAGAAATCATTAGATGATACACAGAACTTCCTGAAGAATTATCTTCATAAGCCTTTCACCAGTCAAAAAATACTTCAGATGTGATCGGGCTTTATTTTCATATATTTCATCTATCTAAATCAAAATAAGAAAGTGGCCAATCTCTTAGAAAACAAATTAATTTTTTGCTAATCTGTATTTAGACATGTTGCTAAATACATTTCCACCAAAAGTGGATCAATAAATTACTCAACATATGAAATTGTGTTTCATTCTACAAAAATATCATGTCATAATAAACATCCTTTACTGTTTGTTAATGTGTTCTTTTTATCGATTTTTAACACTTTCTGCATATTTAATGCAGGTGTTGCATTTTCATTGTCATGTAATATAAAAAAAATTTAATCCAGAAATTAAACAAATGATCATCTAATATTTTAAAAAATGGTTAAAAGGGATAAATTCTCATTAACAACATAATTTGTTAGCTTTAATACCATAAAACATTGCGTACATTTAGGCTTCTGATTAATGAAAAAATGTTTTGGGTTTATTAGTTAAGTAATATAAAATAAAATGCAGATGAAAATTAAACTAAAATTTTATTTTTACATGAAATGTTATGAATATTGATTCAAAAGTTTAAAAATTTTAAAATACGAAAACATTCTGATAAATCTATTGAAGGCATTTATTTAATATCTGGTATGGAAGATTCAAACTTAATTTACTTCACTTATATATATATATATATATATACATATATATATATATATACATATATATATATATATATATATATATATATATATATATATATATATATATATATATATATATATATATATATATATATATATATATATATATATATATATATATATATATATATATATATATATATATATATATATATATATATATATATATATATATATATATATATATATACTTTTATCGACTTTTAAAGATAAAAAAATGCCTTTGAAATTATCTACAAATATATTTAGTTTTGTTTCATTTTAAAATATTTACGTTTAGAATATTTATTTTTCTACTTCTGCTAACTTGAAATGCATTGAAGATTGCGTATAAATTCATTTTTGGTTTTGCTATTTGCTTAGGGTTAAAACTCTTTTTGAAAAATATTGCCTTTCATGGAGTATTTCTGGACCAACTGTTTGAAAACACTCCAAGAATCAGGGAAACGCTTATTTATGTCCTGCAACTAGTCAAAGACGGTATAAAGCACAATGTTGTCAAACCACTTCATCGAACAGTGTTCAAAAGTAATGAAGTTGAAGATGCTTTTAGATACATGGCCAAAGGTATTCATGTTGGAAAGGTTGTTTTAAAGGTGAGTTATAAGAGTTTTATTCAGGATTTATGTTACTCATCACCTAACAGCAGCTCATTTTTCAATTTTTATAGTTAAAAATTATAAACAATGATAAAAGAAATTAATTTAATTAGGATTAATTATCTTTCAAAATAGCTTTTGTGGCATATATAAAATAACTTTGATCAAATTTAATGCAATCAACGTAAATTCTTGCTTGAGTAAAATGAGATTTTTTGCATCATATGATCTTTATCGTCGCATTTTTTTACTTTTTACAGTGATTTCTTAAAGTTATTCAATTTACTTAATTATATTAAAATCATTCGTTTAATAAAATGATTCAGATTATTTAATTTAAGATGCTTAAGTCACTTATGTATAAGCGTCTTGAAAAATGAATTTTATGTATATGAATGTCAGAAATTTAGTGCTTATGTAAAACGCGCTTATGATGTGTTTAATGTACGCTTGGTCAAAGTTTCGATAAAATTACATTAAAAATCATTGAATTGTGTATCTGTTAAGTCATTTTAAATAAAAAATAGAAAATATGCGAAGACATTTATGAAATTATTATTTACTGAAATTGCATGAGCAATAAAGTTACAACCAAGGTAAAATTTTTGGGGTTGATTTTTCAAAAGAAATTACACATAAAATAATAAACGATATACAAAACCTTATTACACGTAGGTTTTTCAATTTCATTAAAATGTTTGTTTATATAATATGTGATGAATGAGGGAAATAAGTAACAACGGCATAAGTTTTACTTTTTTAAGAATCCAAATTTCAAATCAAATTTACACCTTTGCTAAATTATATCTTTATTTACTTTATATTATATAAATTTGAATGTTTCATTACTCAAATCGATTAACTCCATAAACAAAAATTGTAAAAAATGATGAAATATAGTCTATTATGTTTATTAAATATGTTATTCATTTTATTTAAATATGATTTTTATGGTGTTAATTCTTATTTTAAGAAAGATTTGTTTGAATATATAAAAACATATATTATGTATACCTTTTGGTCTTAAAATTTAATAAAATGCAGAAAATGGATTTAATGGAGTTGGCAAGTGGAACACCTATTTAAATATCCAGAAAGGTTTAATTCATTACCTAATTATATACCAAAGCAAAAATGCAGTTTTGTAACCCACTAATTATGTTTGTCTATTTATTTTCTAGATACGCGATGAAGAACCAAAGAAGCTTGTATCCCCAAAAAATCTTTCGATCCCAGCAAATCCAGTTACTTACTTTTACCCATCAAAAGTTTACATTGTTATTGGTGGTCTTGGTGGCTTTGGAATCGAAGTCACAAAGTGGATGATTTCAAGAGGGGCACGTAATATCATACTCACATCCAGATATGGCGTAAAGACTCCATATCATAGACACTGTTTGCGCAGGTGGAAAGGGAAAGGTGCTAATGTTAAAGTTATGACCTTAGACGCAGCCAAGTATTCCGACGCTGAAAAATTGCTTCAAGAAGCCATTCAAATAGGTCCAGTAGGAGGAATAATCAATTCTGCTGTTGTAAGTAGAATGAGAAAATCAATGACAAAAATATTATTATTTATTATTTTAGATATTAGCTTCTAGTAGAATTCTATTTTTAGGTGTTAAAAGACGCTTTCATTGATTCCCAAAATGTGAAAAAATATGAAGAAGTGTGCGCTCCGAAAGCTGCTGCCTCGAAGCATTTAGACGCGTTATCGAGAAAACTGTGCCCCTCACTCGATTATTTTATATGTTTCTCATCCATCAGCTGTGGCCGAGGTAACGCCGGACAGACCAACTATGGATACGCCAATTCTGTGATGGAAAGGATATGTGAGCAAAGGCGAGAAACAGGACTTCATGGTGAATAGCATTTGAAATCTTCATTACTAATAAAACAAATCAATTCAGTCTCATTTTATATTTGAGTCGTAAAAGGAGTTCTATTGGAATCAATTTAAGTTGTGACGAAGGATCATTTAGATTCAAATTATTATAATTTCATAATTTTACATATTGCTTCTTTTAAATGTTTATCAATAGAATTAAGAGTAAGAGGACACTTAACATATATTTATTTAATTTATTCGTCAATCTTCAGTCTGTTTTTACGAAGATTAATTCAACTGACGACGTAAATTAATTACGAAGATTAATTAAACTGAGAACTACAAATATAAATGGATTTTTAACTATTACAAAGACCCGCACCTACGGTAGAAATCGAACCCATAAACTCTTAAAATAAAGGCCAGAAAGCTACCAGTTTATCAGAAAGGATTGATAACTTTTGTTGAATGAAGTTACTAAAATTTAGTACCTACTGTTATTTAGTTTACCAAAGTTAATAATATATTTTTCCGTGAATTAAGGTCATTAAAATTTATATTTATATCTTATCATTAACATCATTCAATTAAATGTATTTCAATTTTATTAAAAATTCGGATACTATCTTTAAATAATTAAAATATTTTTTGAATCCTCACCTTTAATAACGCCTGTAAATATATTTTATGTTATTTGCAATGTATAAAATTCACAGAAATTATAAAGTAACTGATACACTAAAAAGTACTAAAATTTTTATGGGAAACAATTTAATGTTTATATACATTTGTCAATTCAATGTAGGAAATAAAAAATAATTACTGTATTAACAAAAACCTTTTTACATTTAAACTATTAGCAGAATCTTCCCAGATAAATTTTAGACTTACAATAAATATAGAAATGATTTTGTGGGAATGTGAATTATTCTTATACCTTACAATAGAACAACTTGAAATCTAATCTTTTCTTCTTGTAATCTTTCTTTTTAAATTTCAGGACTTGCTATTCAGTGGGGTATTATTGGTGAAGTAGGTGTTGTCCATAGACACATGGGTGAAGATGCCAAAATAGCTGGCTTTTGCGCTCAAAGTGTAAAATCTTGTTTGGAAGCACTAGATTTTTTCTGTCAAACGCAATATCCAGTTGTTAGCAGCTACGTGACAGCACAAGCAAGCAAAGCAGAAAACAAAATAGATATTGTATCACAAATTGCAAAGATATTAGGTACATATTTGTTAATTATATACTTCTAGTATAGATATTATATTGCGTTATATTCAGAAGTCTCTTATCTTACGTTTTAAAATCTCAGATTTTGTAATAACCAATCAATAATTTTAAAAAATCAATCAATCATTGCAACCAGATATAAGTCCGAATAATTACATAAAATTTAAGTGTTATTTAAAAATATTCCGAATTTAATTTACTTAAAATTTTTGAAAATCAAGCACTCAAACAATTTCAAAATAAATAGTCGATTTTAATTTTCTGTTTTCTCAAAAATTCAAGCGGAATCAAAGAATTTTAAATCGATTATTAATATAAAATCTAAACCAGAGAGTGAACATAACTCTTACAAAATATTTATTAAATATAACATTGAATAAAATCATGGGAAAATAAAGCCTATAAATAATATTTTCTTCAAAAAAATAATTCAAAAGTAATAATAAATGTGTTCAAATTTATTAAGTAGTTTAAATTTTTAATATAATTTCCAATTTCTACTTCCTCATTTAGAACATTGTAAAATATACTTTTGTAATATTGAATATATTATATTGTAAATAAATATTTGTATGTATGCAAAAGTTTACAAAAAAATCCACAATAGAGAGATGATTCTAAAGTGATTAAATGACTATGAGAAAAACGGTGTATAGGACAGTTTAGAATACGCTACAAAAAATTTGTATCTACTTTACTCAATTTATCTACTTACTTTTACCTCAATTTACTCAATTTATCAATTTAATCTTATCTCAAATACTTAATTAACCTACCTTATCTAACCAATTTACTTAATTTTGGAACTGATACTTATCTATTTTAATATTACCTGATGAAAAATATTCCATTTCAAATTTACTATTTCTAGGTATATCGAGTAGCGCAGCTTCAACAAGAACATTCGGAGAAATGGGATTAGATTCCTTAATGGGAGTAGAAATCAAACAGATACTGGATTCGCAGTTCGATGTATCTTTATCAATGCCTGAATTAATGAGCTTGAAACTATCAGATGTCAGAGACATGTTAGAAAATGCTGGAGACACTAAAAAAAGTGGCACTGTTAAAACATCACATGTTCCTATTGCTAACATCTCACTCCCACCAAAAATTTTACACAGTGAAGACATTATTTCTCTAAATAAAGAGACAGCTTCAACTCCTATTTTCATAGTTCATATTGGTGATACTGATTTGAATGACTTCCTCTTGCTGTCTCAAAGTGTCCAAAACTCAATGTATGTACTGCCGTGGACAAAGTCTGTTCCTGCAGAGAACATGGACTCGGTTGCTTCGTGGTACATGAAAGTGAGCTTACGATATTCTACTTCATGGAACTACATATAATAACAAATTATTAAGACTTCTTTTATAAATATGAACAATTATGAACAATACATATATATATAGTTACATAATTGTATATATATAATACAAGTGTTATTGCAAAATGGACCTTTAATTTTAATTAACTAAACATGTAGAATATCCAATATTATGCCTCGTTGTACATTAAATTTTCGATTATAAAGCAATCTTTTGGTTAGGCTGGTCATAACTGATTCTCGATTTTCATTACTTTATTAACTAACATTCTTGTTGAGGTAACGTTAGGATTATTTTGTTGAAAAATAGTTTGAAAGCATTCGACAGTGTAAAATAACCAAGGTCTAAAATAAACTTTGGTCAACAATGTACACATCTTAATTTTAAATTGTAATTTCTTTTGCTACACTACTTAGAGTGAATGAAAAATCAAAAGAAGCAGTCAGATTCACTAATATTATAACTAACGAGACAATGTATCTTGTACTGACTAGACTTTCAATGAAAAGTATAAATATTGTAATATTTTGGACTGAATCTGCTATGAGACATAACTTTTGTGAAAGTACAATACATGATTCCACAGTCAGCGTCTTTATAATTTGAGATAACCGTGACGCTATGCAATATTTTTGTCCTGTTTTTCACAAGATATGTTTATTTGCTTTGACTTGCATCATTGGTGTAGGGTGATTATTTTCAGTCATTCTTATTAGCAATTAAAGTTTAATGTATCTCGTTGATGTGACAATACATCCTTTTGGCATGTACATTACCTCTCATGGTGATATTCTTAGGAATTATTGTCCAAAAAATTATAAATAACACTTTGAAAGGATATGGAAGAAATTGAAGGGAGCATTTGGGTAATTTTATTACCATACCAGTTCCCAGATTCACAATTTCAATCGTTACTTTAAACATTTTACTTGATATTATGCATGTTTCTCCGTCCAAATGTTCTGGGAAAGGAAAAAAATCTAGTTGTCGTGAGTGAATTATTTCTTAAGTATACAATGTACCGAATAAGATCATGTTGTAAATTGATATTTATTCCCAAAATAATAAATTTGAATTTTCAGAATAAGAAATTTAATTGGCAAGAAATTAATATTACTCTAGTATATACCTTGCTTTACTTTTAGATAAACTGTATTATACTTATTCATTACTTATTACTTACGTATTATTTGTCATTTATAACATTTTTATCGTTTATATATGAATTGCAGATATCAAAGTATCCAATTTATCATAAAATATTACAGAGCCATGTTGGTCAAGGTGCCCCAATGATTGCTGATTCGGTTTCTTATCCTGAATTTCAGTTTAAATGTCATAATAAACACGAATTTCTATATTGTTAGTTGGTCGAATTTTTAAAAATTCGATAGAAATGATATACGGATTTCATCACTTATAGAAACATTTTCAATTTTGAAGTCATATTCAACTTCATTTTAATCTCAGGAATTTAAAAACAGCCTAATTCTTAGATACGCATGATAATAAATTGCATATTAAAAATCATTTTTTTAGGTAAATGGTTTTTTCCCAAAGAAACTTATGAATGAAATAAAACGCAAAATCTTTTTCGTTTTAAGCGAAAATACTGCTTAAGATAATAGAGATTTTGTGTTCTTAATTTTAGTTACGATTTATACTGTAATTAAAAAATTTAATTATTCACAAATTATTATTGTTTTTCTAAATTTCCCTTAGTTTTAAGAATAATTTTCAGAGAATTCCGAAAAAACTTTTTTCTTCATGTAGAATTTATCAAAGACAATTTTAAAATTAGTATAGATTTTTAAATTTTGGACTTATATTTTTACTTTTGTTTGCAAATGTACTTTTAATTTTCCAAGGGATTCTAACATGCATACCACATTATATATATGCTTATTTTTTTAATTTTTAAAATAAAACTATGAACACTGTCAATATTTGGATCTTTATATTCCTATACAGAATTATATATCGGAATTCTTTTTCAAAATACGTTAAAAACCCAATTAAAAAGTTGCTTTACATATTCAAATTTTATGGAAAAACTTTAGTAATAAGTTGGAAACAAAGGGATAGTAATCAAATCTTCTTAAATCAAAAAAGTTGAATATGATAATTCTATACTATGAAATTTTCTGCGATGAAATAGCAAGTACTATGCTTTTATTGCAATAATGATGCGAAAGTATTTTAGCACTCCTAAGATGTTAAATTATTCTCTGAAAGAATAGATATTTATACTATTCAATACATTCACGAGTAGTAACATATAAGTATAATGAATAGTAATTTTATTCTCAAGATTAACGTACAAATTATGGTAATTTATCTGGTTTTATATGACTATATAAATTGCTTTCCTGTTTAATGCATTAAATGTTTATGAGTTATAACAGAGGGAAAAATTTAATACATTACTTACAAATTGGAAAACATTGTGTACATTATATATGTGTACAAATTCGAAAACATTGTGTACATTATCATCGAAAATTAGCTTCAGCGTTTATTTCTATTTTTTCTTAGGTTGAAGTTTTTCTATTTCCTTTAACACTTTTGAAAAGTAGTGCACTAGAAATTTAATACAAACTGCTGTCATTCATGAATATTTTAAAATTCAGTTTACAATATTTATACTTATATTCGCAATTTTGACAAACCATTTCATGACTTTCACTGTTATTTCAATTTTTTTTTAAATTTTGATAGCACAATTGCAGTACAAACTAAGTTAAATTTATTATTTACTATATAGATCTTTGAACATTCTTTACAATCATATTCAAATTAATATTTACAATGTGGATTGACATGCTCTGTATTTTGTATAGTTCGGCTTTTTATTCAAAGAAAATTTCCTTTTTATTAACAAAAAGTTATACCATTTAAATTTTTCATGTTTTCTAACAACTTTTACTGATATTAATTTAAACAATCTTTCAGCTTATTCAGTCAAAAGTTCAAGGTCCTTTTCATCTCATCGGCTATTCATTGGGTGGCAGCTTAGCTTTTGAAATAGCTCTGCGCTGTGAGGAATCATTTTCTCGAGCTCAACCAGTAATTTTGATGGATGGATCCTCCAACCTTTTGAGTAAGCTGAGTAAAGAGAAAGAGAGCAAAGATATAGACGCCAAGATCCTTTGCAGATTCATTGAACAGTTTTCTATGGAAGAATATCCAAAAGTAATTTTTCATATAAGAACGTATTGCTTTATAATGTTTTTTGTTATTATATAAAACTGTCATAAAGCTAAAACAATCCAAATATGTTATTGTCAATATATTGTCTTTATTTTGCGAATGTGATGGACGATAACTGCTTTTATATATTCCAATTGTGAAAAAATTTTATATAGGTATACTACTCTTTTAAGCAATAAGAAATTAATTTACCGTAAATTATTTTGTACAAATATATCCCTTAAATATATCCCTTAAATAACAAATATATCCCTTAAAGAAATCGAGAAAGAACAGAAAAGCATTAATGTAAATAAATTTTATTAACTGGGGAGGAATCATTCATAAAGTAAAGGTGTGAAATGAGAAAATTTAAATTTTTAATTTATGCTTGAATAACATAATATTTAACTTAAAAAAGTAGCATATTTATTCAATGAAATGCAAATTTATCTGTAAAAACACGATTGCACATCACAACATCTAAAGACATATCCGGAATCAGAATTTTTATAAATTTAAACACAATAATGAAAGAATATAATTTTATTGGAAAATAATAATAAAGATAAAAAACATGTTAATAAAAGTTAAAGTGAACATTTTCTTTTATGGTTAAATTTTCTTAAGAAAAGCACGCTGATGTTTAAATTTTTTTTAATACTAGACTATTATAATTTGATTATCTTTATTTAAAATGCTTATAGTTTTAGGAGATCATTAAAAGTGCTTGCTTCATTTTTAAGTTCCTTAATTATTTTATTTGATTAATTTACATATCAGAGAAAAATAAAAAAAACCTATAAATTTCTATTTCTCAAATTTTAGTAATATTTTTTTCCGCAAATTCTACAAATTTCTTCAAATTATTTCAAATCTGTTAAAGAGTTTTTTAAAAATAAATACTGTGTTATAATGATGAATTTGTATATATAGTCAAGCATTTATATAGTAAAACCTACATTCACTGTGAAATGATTAGTATCAATGACTCGTGATGATAATTAAAATGAAAAACATATATAATCACTGTCATACGTTCTTTTTCCAAATTTACTCCGTAAAGTCAGTCATTGTTACAAAGAAAACATTTTATTGAAATACGGGTTTTGTTTCATTAAACTACTTGAACACTTTTATTTTTACGAAATGTTTGGATCAAAATCCTAGTTACAATAATTATTAATAACTTCGATTTAATTATGAGGAATAAATATTAAAAACAAAACACCTTTCAGTAAATATAGGTGATGCAACATTTTATTAAGTTTTAATAATCCATTTGGAATATTTTACTTTTCCCAGATTAGTTTTTTAAATAATTTTTTCGATTAAAAGAGACTTTAATAAATACAAATAAAATTTTTTCTTAAACCTTAATACTTAAAAAATCAAGCAATGTTTATATTAGTTAATATTTTAGGTATGCCAATTGCTAGCGTTTTTCTTCTTTTATTAAATGTTAGAGAATATCAAAAATAATAATGAACGAAAGATAAATAATCTTGCTCTTCAAAATCTAGAAAATTCTATTTAGTTGAGAGATGAAAATAAATAGGAACTGTGTGATATAAAGTTATAAAACTAATTAAACTCTGAAGTAAATTAAATTCGATGAGCAAACTTAATGTGAGATATTTAAATAGATAGTCAATCATACATTTAAATTAGTTAATATATATATTTTTAATTTTTATTGCAGATAAATATTTAGTAATATCGTTATGATTACTACTCGCGTTAAATCTGTATTCTTATTAATTTTTAAATTTTTTGAACTTACAGCTTGAAGCAGAGCTTCAAACAATAGATACCTTGGATAAAAAGATAGCAAATGTAAAGAAACATCTCAAAGCATCCTGTCCAGAAAGTGACAACAGTCCTGATTTATCGAGTGCTATTTCTGAATATTTAATAAAGTACAAGATAATGCATTCATATTTATCAAATAAAAAATTATCTGGTGATTTAACACTAATAGAAAATCCTGCGAAAGTCTTAGCTAATGATATATCTGAAATAAAGAGTCTTTTCTCACAGGTAAATATTTTTTGTGCTATATACATTGCTATTCATTGAAAATGCAACATCGAGAAGTATAGGAATGAGACAGTTAAATTTATTACGAACAATATAGATGTCATTTGGTTGAAAAACAACCTTCTGTATGTAATTTTTATGACTATTGATTAAAACTACATTTTGAGGCATAAAATTAGAGATGTTTTGGATGTATTTCTATGTTACATAAACCATGTTCTGTACCCAAACATAGATCAAAATTGAGCTGATGCATCTTTTGATAAGGCATTCTGATTTAGAATTTGACAAAAAAGATATCATTCACATTAACTTTTTCTTGACCATTTGACTAACCAAGCCTGAGGAGTACTCCTTTAATTTAATGCTAAAAGAAAATATTTAACTATTGCATGGAACATGCTGATTAGTATGTTCCTACTAAAACATCATCAAGCGTAAGATTGAAGGTTATAAAAGAGAACACGCAGGGAATTTCAAATAAATTAGTCAGTTTACTGACAATGATTATAAGAGCTACGACACAGAAAGTCAGTAATCAAATGTTACAAAAACCACATTAATCAATATTATCCAGTACACAATCACTATGTTTAATTGAGGTAGGATATGACGAAAGAAAAACATATGATAAATTTGTTTGTGTATTCTAACGTGCTTTTAAACTTTAATTGAATCTTTGGTCCGCAGTGCAGGCAGAATCTTAATTTTCAAGAAAAATTTGAATATACCTATCAACCATCCATTGTAAATACAAATGCTTGTTTCTGGAATCAAAGAAATTAATTTTCATTTGAAAATAAATGAGACCTTGCGGATATTCAACTTAGTACAATCAATGTCAAATTCTTCAGAAGGACACTAATTGTTTGCTATTGATTTCCTCTGTTGTGGTATTGCTAATGGAAAAAACGATTAATCTGTGTCATCTGCACAATGTGTCCTTCCGCCTTTATTAATGTGTCAACGATGAATGGGTTTAATAAAGTTTAAACTCTACCCCAGTTGATCATTTCTAACCCTTCATTTTCTAATTCCATTTCACATGAATCATATTAAGCTACGTTGGAACATGATGGCGGAGTCTTTGGAAAAATAATCGGAAATCTCAAATGGTAAAATAGCTTTCTCCTTGCTCGGATTCAGAAACTTAATCAGTGAAAACAACATATTATATTTAAATAGTACCCTATTTATTTAATGGTTCTGAGTAAAGTTGCTCATAAATACTATTCTAGTTCTAGAAAATGCTCTATATCATTATTTTGTATGCAATTTGTTAGTGGTCGTACATTCAGAAATTATGTATGGTTGGACTGACCTAGTAATCATTTGTATTCTATGGCATATTTGTGATACAATTCTCATTCGCTTTAGATTATTCATTCTTGGTGTTGCATTATCAATGCCAAATAGCATAGAATATATTTGGTGAATTGATAAAGTATTCTAAATCACAATGATATTAAACGTTATAAAATGTAACATTATAAGAGCTTAATCAATACTGATTAAGTGATTTGTTCAATTTAAGGACCTGCTTTGAATATTTTCTTTTTCACAATAGTAAAAAGTATCTTATATGTTTTGCAAAAATGCTTAAATGTATAAAAATATTACATATAAGGTACTTTCTCTTAATGTAATTATTTACATCATTAATGTTAGTGATTAATGATCTCACAATCTCATTATTAAAAAATATTTCAAAATTTTTTTCCCAAATTATTTTGTTAGTCTCTAAAAAGTGGACTAAATACATATTTAAACAGCACTTTCATAATCTTATATTTGAAAAATCATGTATTTTAATTTTAAATTTACTTTTTATTAAAATCTTAAGAATATATAGACAATGAAAAATTTGTTCAAAAAACACAAATAAGCTGCTTTTCGTTCAATTGATGCTTTTTTGGTACAATTTCATGATTAGATTGCGGTGACCCAAACTAACCATGAAATTGTTTTCTTTCATGTTAATATTTTTGTTTGTTATGCTTAAAATTATTTTCTTATCTATCAAATTATTTATAGTTTTTAAACTAATACATTTTTGAGAGCAACTGAAAAATATTTCAATTTTTTTCTGTGTGAGAGCATTCTTATTTTTTGTGTACTTGCGAGTGAAAAATGTGGAGTTTTTGTATATTTGAACAAGGAAATAGTTTATTTGAATATATGTTAATATTATTTATATTAATTACATTAACTGGATTATTATCTTAAAATTTTTAATTCGAGAAGATTAATATCTAAATTAAATTTTACGTGATATTTATTTTGCAAAAGTAAAAAATTAAATAAAATATAACTTCATCGGTTAAGCATCCTTTGATTTTACAAAGTCAAATATTAACAAAGATATTTTCCGAAATGTATTTTTGGTTACCGATATCGTATTTAAAATTTTTGTGACTAATTGTTGTTTAATCATTTGCATAATTCAAACAGACATACAAGAACTCATATAGATGGTTATTATAATAATTGAAATATCGGTGAATATAAATTTTAGATTGCGCTACATAAACATTAATATATAATTCTAGTTACCAACTTTTTCATTATAAAAATATATATCATGGTAGTATGAGGTAATTTTAAGGGAGCTTTCAAGGCTTGTGGATTAGTCAAAGTCATAAAGTGACCGTATGCATTTGAATTTTGAATATATTTGATTTTTGACTTTTAATTAACGTGGCATTTATTTGATGATTTATATTCATATGGTTCAAGTTTTACTTGCATACTTTCTAAATAAATTTTAAAAATGTTCAGATTCTTGCTTAAGCTGTCTTACTAATGATCATCTTCATTGCACTTCCAAATGTTTTTATCATTTGAGTATATGACAAATTTTTAATAGAATATCATGTATCAAAATAAAATATCAATTTCAATCATTTCATAAAACTATAAATTAAAGCATCAGCTTTATTAAGGCATCAACCGCTTAAAGCATCAGATAAATTCCATGTTCAAGTGTGTTGATTTTATTATAATCATCTTTGAAGTAGCCTCACATTTTCATAATTTAAGTGGAAGAAACTTGTCTTTAGACAATATTTGTGTGATTACTGCACACACACAACCACCTAATCAAAATAAAAAGAATATTATTTATTCTAAGTGTCCAGTTTGATTCCCGTGATTATAAGCATCAATAAACAAAACAAAATTTTCATCTTAATAATAAAATTATCTTACTTTAGAAATTGAAAATTTTATCAGATTTAATTTTCATTTTGTTTTGAAAATTGAGTAAAATGTTGTTAAAATAGTTTCTGCTAAAGAATAAAAGTGAAAATAAAAACATTTCTTTAGAGAAAATAATGCTTTTACCAAAGGGAATTTTTAGAAATTACTTTATCTAAAAATTGAATATTAAATAGAGCTGTATATTTAAGTAAAAATGGTTTTCTTCACAAAAAAAATGACTTTAGTAATACGTTCCTCCATACTATTAGTATTCCTTTCAAAGGTCATTTTCTTTAGGCATTTCTTAACACCTGAAAACTTTGGCAAAGTTATTCTCGAATGATATAAATGTGTGTTTCTCCAGTCTCTTAATTTTATCTGTCAAATCTATTCCCCTGCGAAAGATTTTTATTTGGTTTTAAACTCACAATTAAACCCAAACAAAACATGGTTCAATAAAAAAAGACAATATTTTCTATTTTTATCTTCATATTGTGAATGTAAAACTTGTGACAATAGAAGAAACAGAACATTCTGATTGTTCTTTTTCTGACTTCTTATTTGATTTGTAAACTCGCTGTAATGACTTTTTGTTACTCGCATTTCATTTATTGTGAATTGAGATAAAGATAGCAAAAGAAGAAAGTGATTTCACATAAATGTCTTATCAATCAAATTGTTGAATTCAATGTCTTGTTTGACATGGTTGTTTTATCAATTAAATGGTTCACTACTCTCCATGTCTGCGTAATTAAATGTGAATAAAAAGAAAATGGTAGTGCCGTAAAATAAATTATTTTATGAGGCACGTTGACAAGTATATTATGTGTAAATTAAGGATATTTTACAATACTCAATGAATATAACGATATTGTCAATAAAACGAAATGTCATTAACAAATGGGTATTGGTATTACAAAGTAAATTAATTCATTTTTAATTGTATGAAATATTTTTATTCTTCAATTCCCTTTGGTTATTAATATTTTGGTTTTCTGTATCTTTTTTTAGATATGTACTGGAAAAGTTGAAGTTCATCGAATTTTACTCAAGAAGGAATTATCAAACAGAAGTACTATACAGCAATTATTGGAAGTCCTCACATTTTAGCGTCAATATTTTTAGCATAAATAAATATCTATCCTATTTTAAAATCAATACTTTCAGTGTTGTAGTACCTTTCTCTTTCATTTTTTTCTGTTCCTTAAAATTTAATAAAACTTCTGATCATTTATGTCTAAATTTAATGTCTCAATAAAATTATAAAAATGAATGTTCATGAGCTCTTGTTTTATTCAATACATACTTGTTATGTTAAGAAATGAAAGCTTGAGGTTTCTGAAAAGAATAAGTTCTAGAAGTACCATTAAAAGAAAATTAAAGGATAGACATTTGGTAGGTAAATTAAGAAATGATTCGCTTAAAACTTCATTTATGGCGAGACAGTATCGACTAAACATTACATAAATGGATCTATATAGACAGGCAATTGCGCAGAAAGATACAGATTATCCAACCATCCATCCATCTATAAATTTATCCATCAAATATATCCATCCATCCATCAATTCATCAAATAATCCCTCCATCCATCCCTTCATCAATCCATCCATCAATCCATCCATGGTTGACGAGTTACACTTCCCTGACATTTTTTGTAAGGACAAAATGTGCACTAATTAAGATGTATTGTCCCGATCAGAGAAGGGGCTGTAATCTTTACAAAACTGACATAAACGTAAAAGAACTGATTTATGAAATACGATGATAAAGTGAGACAATAATTAAAAAAGGAATCATTAATAAATATTAATTAAAATAATTAGAGTTTAGTTAGGTATATATTAAAATTTTAGATGATTTATAAAAACTTGAAATGCTGATATTTCATATCTGCTTATAAAATAATTCTTTTTAAATAAGACAAAGTAGTTGAATCCTGAATGATGTAATGTTTACTCCAAATCTGAATATTCGGACAGATCCCTTTCAGGTAAGCTTCAATAAGCATCATTGCATGGTTTAAGACCTCTTGCAGACAGGTGTGTCGATAGCTAGACAAGTATCTGGTCCCGGTGGCTATTCCCAAAACAAAATTTTCAAAAATGAGTATCAGTGGATCATTACAACGGTCTTTAAAATGATTTGGGCAACAATCTTTATACTATTTGGAGTATTCAATCTCATATGAGCAAAGAATGCGATGAAAATAAATGATCAATTATTTACTACAAATAACAGGGTGTATATAAAATCTAAAATATGAATGTAAAATGAAATTAATTCTTTTAATCTATAAAATTTTTATATGTTGAAAAAAAATCACTTACTTGATTACTAAGGAAAAAATTTTCGGGAGAATTTAATATATATATTCTTCTGAACATTTTTCCCATGGTAATATATATATATAAATATATTGTCGCGTAGAATAATTGGGAAACTCGTAAGGCAAAGCTTTTTATTTCACAGTTAGCATTCTTTCACAAAGGTGAAGATTAAATTACATACTGAGCTACTTGCTCTTTTATAATATAGCAGAAAGTTTTGGAACACCAAAGAATTTTCTAGAATATTCGCACTTGAAATTCTACTCAATAAAATTTCCACACCACTCGTGCAGGATTCGAACGCTAGCTGATGCGATGGAAATCCGTTGCCTTGACCACTGAGCTACGGCGACCGCAGCAGTAAAACGTTTTAAGCGGCATTGCTCCCTTTTTTGAAGAACGGCGTCCCGCTGTTCTTATATTTACCCAGTCATTGTCTTTGATCTTGAACGAGTCAGTGGGCCGGTGTTCTGGATCTTCTCAGAAAAAGTTGTCTCCTCCTCATCTATTCTGTTCTCCGATGTTGTAGAATCACTATTTAAACCAGGTGTTTGTTGTTCGGGGTCGAAATAAGGCTTCATTCTGAGTACATGGACGGTGTCTCTCAGTTTTCGGCATCTCGATGTGGGGTCATGATCTTGTACTTCGCAGGTGACATCGGATAATCGTCGCAACACCTTGTATGATACAAAGTATTTCTTAAACAGCTTCTCGGACAGACCTACTTTCCAAACAGGTGTGAAAACCCACACCAAATCTCCCGTTGAATAGGATACCACTCGATAGAGTCATAACGCTGGCGGTCCCTCTCTTGTGCTTCTAACGTACGCAATCTGGCTAACTGTCTGGCCTCTTCGGTTTTTACTACAAGATGCTTAGTATAGTTGTTTTCAATGTCAGAACAAAAGAGAAAAAGAGTGTCAAGGGTGGTTTCAGCTTCTCGACCATGCAGCAAATAAAAAGGCGTGAATTTGGTTACAACTTGCTTAGCAGTGTTATAAGTGAAGGTCACAAACGGTAGAATCTCATCCTAGTTTTTCAGTTCTAGGTCTACGTATATGATAACATGTCGCCCAGTGTCTTGTTGAATCGTTCGATAAGGCCATTCGTCTGAGGATGGTAGGCTGTCGTCATACGATGACTGATGCTACACAGTCGAATGATCTCCGAAACAAGTTTTGATTGAAAAACTTGTCCTCTATCAGTAATAACTCACGGCGCTCCAAATTTCAGCAGTATGTTTCCGACGAGGAACTTTACGACTTCTGGAACTTCGGCAGTTTTCAGAGCTTTTGTCATTGTATAGCGACTTAAAAAATCGGTACATACTATGATACACTTGTTTACAGCGACAGAACTTGGAAATCGTCCAAGGAGATCAATCCCAATACGATGGAACGGTGCTACAGCAGATGGTATAGGCATGAGATTTCCTGGTGGCTTTTGTGGATCAGATTTCTTACGTTGACATTCCCAGCAGTGCGTAACATGTCGTCGCACAGTTCGATAAAGACCTGGCCAGTAAAATCGCTTCCTAATCCGATCGTATGTTTTGACACATCCTACATGTCCGGCCGTAGGTGCATCATGGAATTGCTGCAGAATGTCTTGACTTAAATGGTAAGGAATTACAGGAAGCCACTTTTTCCTGATGGATCGAAGCTCTTTTTGCAGATTATGGTGTCAATCAGTTGGAAATCTCCCTTCACTGGTTCGGTATTCGATTCAAGAGCCCGTATTAGTTCAATAAGTCATGGATCTTTTTTTTTTCATCAGCGATGTTACCAACACATGTTGTCGATATGATTCCCAAGGATATAGGTTCATCTTCTTCTGGATTTTGAGATAAACTGTCAGCGTCCTTATTTTTTTGATTCTTATAGACGGTCGAAATATCATATTCTTTTAGTCGCAGGGCCCATCGCGCAAGCTTCTTCCAGAAGGATCCTACGCTTCTTCCAGAAGGATCCTTTAGATTGATTAGCCAACACAAAGAATGATGGTCTGTCACGATGGAAAAGTGTTTACCATAGAGATAGGGTCTAAATTTGTGCACGGTCCATACGGCGGCAAGGCACTCTTTTTCAGTCGTAGAATAGTTTTTCTCAGATTTTGTTAGAGTCCGTGAAGCATAGGCTATGGCTCTTTCCTTTCAGTGTTGTATCTGCACCAGGACTGCTTCGATTCCATAGCCGCTTGTGTCTGTATGCAATTCGGTTGTGGCATTTTCGTCGTAAATTTCCAGACTGGGTTCAATATCAGTGTCCCATTTAATCGGTTGAAAGCATCCGCCTGCTCACGGCCCCAACAAAATTTAGATTCTCCTTTCAGCAAAATTTGCAAAGGCATCGCTTGATATCAAAAATCTTTGATAAAACGTCGGTAATAAGAGCAGAGTCCTAGAAAACATCTGACATCGTGAACATTTTTGGGAGTCGGGAAACATTTCACAACTTTCACTTTTTCTGGGTCCGGTTGAATACATCCTTCCGATACTAAGTGTCCTAGAATCTTAATTTGTTGAGCCCCGAAGAGGCATTTTTTTGGATTCAGAACCAAGCCAGCTTCTTGTTGCAATTAAGTATGACATTCAGGCGCTTCAGATGGTCTTCGAAGTTATCAGAGGGCACGACAATGTCGTCGAGATAGCAGAGACACATAGTCCATTTTAGGTGCCACAGTAGATTGTCTATCACTCTTTCAAAGGTTGCCGGTGCATTACACAGACAGAAGGGCAATACCTAGGACTCGTAAAGACCCTCTGGTGTAATAAAAGCCGTTTTTTCACGGTCTGTCTCGTCCACTTCTATTTGCCAATAACCAAAATAAAGATCAATGGATGAAAGGAACTTTGATCCTTTTAAACTGTCTTAAGTGTTGTGAATACGTGGGAGTGGGTAAACGTCTTTCTTCATGATTTTGTTAAGACGGCTATAGTCTACGCAAAACCGCCAACTGCCATCCTTTTTGCTCACAAAGACAACTGGTGATGGCCATGGACTCTCTGATGGTTGAATAACGCCTCTGTCTAGCGTCTTTTCTAATTTCTTCTTGTATAATTCGACGTTCAGCTGGGGGATACTCTGTATGCCCGTTGGCTAATCGGTAAGGGGTCACCAGTGGTAATCCGATGGTTAACATTCACTTTGGCTCCGGATTTCCTCCATTGGTCAAAAATTTCAGGAAATTCAGACAATAATTTAAGAAGTTACTGTTTTCGTTCGACAATGAGATCTGGTGACAACATTTGAGAATTATCAACCATAGGTGGATTATCTTTCGTCTTGGCGGCCGAGTAGCTTCGCGTATTGGATATGACGTTCACATAATTTCCGTCCAGGGCCTTTGCGTATCCTACACACATACCTTTTGGAATAAATTTCGCTTCTGCTTGAGCATTCGTTATCCACATCTCAGCTTTACCATCACAAAACGTTACTATTGTAGAGGGAACAGCCACTTCCTTGTTTAGCAGTAGCAGTCTACTTCCTTCCACTATCACATCTGTAGCGGCGTTAATCTCTGAATTCGTAACGAATATTTTAACAGCAGAGCGTGGAGGTACGATGCAATCTTGAATGGTATTCACTCACCAAATTCCAAAAGATGAAGAGTCTTCAACAACATCATCAAACGTGAGTTCTGATCGGCCACAATCGACTTCTGCTCCAGAGATTTCCAGAAAGTCCCAGCCATGTTTAACTTCGTGACTGCATTGCGGCATAACTGTAAATTCAAAGGGATGTATCAGACCATGAATGTTTAATCGGAGGATGCATTTTCCCTTTGGTCGTACGTAACTGCCGTTGGCTACCTTCAGAATTACGTTTTTGTCAGTTGGGAGCATAACTTTTCGTAATGGTCGTCGATATTGATTTGAAATAACAGAAAATGATGCGCCGGAATCTAAGAGTGCACGAACTGGTTGTTCGTCAATGTTTAGTTCTAGATAATTTTTCGTCATCTTTGCGGCAGCGGGAGGATTTTGCTTTTCAGCGGCCTCACCTCCGAGAAAGGACGCGATATTTAGTTTTCCTCGTTTCTTCGATCAGGAGAGATACTTTAACGTCCATACGGCGATGGAGATCTGAAGCGGCGAATAGGTGATTGACCTCGGACAAGGCTAGGTGACGGGCTCCTTGCATAGTTTTTGTTGAAACCATTGATTGAGCTCCTAGATATCACATGTTGCAGAGCGGCGTTTTTTCTCTCCACTCTGTAATCGCTAAAAATAGCTCTTCTTTCACGGCAATATCGAACAACAGGGCCCGGTCTTCCGCAATGGAAGCAGACAGGCCGGTTATCCACCGTCCTCCATACGTCGGTCTTCCTCTCCGGCTGAATGGTGGATCTGGGTCGTCTCTCATCGGCATCAGGCTTTAGCTAGCGTCTAGGTCGAACATCAATACTTTCTCTCTTTGTAGTAATAGGGGCTAACGACTTTTCTACTTCTTCTCTTACAATACCTTGAACTGTGGTCATGTGTTGTTCAGGATTTGACACTTGTGAGGCGACTAATCATTGCACCTCTTAACTCACTACCTGTCTTACAAGGGAGACTATATCTGGCTCCTCGTCTAGGGCAGCCATCGGAATAACGTTAGGTAAGCGATTAAATTTTCATCCTCCAATTCTCTTTTGTCTCATGTCTTTTATGTGTTGACACCACTTGATAAAACCCTCAGTGGATTTCATTTCTTTCGTTAGGAGCGCTTGATAAATACCTCGGTGACTCCTTTCATGAGGTGTGACACTTTATCGTCCTCTGTCATATTTGGATTTACTTGATGGCAAAGTCCGAGTATATTTTGTGTATAGGATTGAGTTCTTTCTCCAGTCTTTTGTGCCTTAATTTCAAGCTCTTTTTGCGCTTTTTGCTTATAGAGATGGGAATCACCAAAAGTCTTTTTTAGCTGATTGCTAAGTTTTTCCCAAAAGTCTTCATTGTTTTCATACCATTGTCTAGCGGTACTACCAATGAAAAAGTATGCGTTGGCCAGACAAATAATATCGTCACATTTGTTAAACTTGTCCACTTGCTCATATTCCTTTTGCCACTTGCTTGGGTCTTGACCAGTTTCTAAGCTAAAGATAGACGGATTTCGCCGTTGTTGTGAAGGTTGCATTAGAGCCACAGGTTTGACCTCAGAGTCAGTCATACTTTTCCTTCTAGAAGTAGTAACATAGAGACTGTAACGAGGAGGGAGTCTTTGCAACCGACGGCTTCTTCGTAACTCAGAAATTTCTTCCACGGCAGCTTCTAGGGATCTACCCGGCGCCTCTACCAAAGATGCCGCGTAGAATAATTGGGAAACTCGTAAGGCAAAGCTTTTTATTTCATAGTTAGTATTCTTTTACACAAAGGTGAGAACTAAATTACATACTGAGCTACTTGCTCTTTTAAACGACAACAGAAAGTTCTGGAACACCAAAGAATTTTCTAGAATATTCGCACTTGAAAATAAACTCAAAGAAATTTCCACACCACTCGTGCGGGATTCAAACGCTGGCTGATTCGATGGAAATCCGCTGTCTTGACCACTGAGCTATGGTGACCACGGCAATGAATCATTTTAAGCGGTAATATATATATATATATATATATATATATATATATATATATATATATATATATATATATATATATATATATATATATATATATATATATATATATATATATATATATATATATATATATCCTATAATCTTCACAAAACATTTTAAAATTAAAAATGATAGTATATTTTACACTGCAATGCATTATATATTTAATAAATACAAATGTATAATAGTAAATGAATCAAATATATTTTATATGAAAATAAAACTTTTTGTTAAAGAAAATCATTAATTGTAGTTAAATAAAATCCAAATAATTTCTTATTAGATAAGCATTGAAAAATAAATCTCAAAAACAATAAATAAGCATTCTGATGAAAGCCTCTTGAAGTAAACTTTTAGAGCTTTAGCTTAGAATAATTAAATGATTGTTATTAAACTTATAAATTCATTTTAGGAAATATAAACAATAGAAATCATATGATCGTGGTTAATTAATGGAGAATTCATTCAGAATGGAGAATAAGGGAGTATTTCTCTACCTTTCATTTAATCACCTAGTATTTTACTCTTGAAAAATATCTTATCCATGATTAATGAATTTGAATCCTCAATTTTTATGAAATTTTTGAATCAATAATGTTTTTAGAGAAAATTTATACTTTAAATTCTTTTATGAATATTATAAAATGCTTCAATTCTTAATTTTGGAAGATTGAACTTATGTATCTCATTTGACTCTTGTAACAGTAAATGTAATTTATCAAGCAAACTGAATTAAATTGAAGTGTGAATGAAAATTTTTATTTGAAATTGAGTGACAATCTAACAGTAGATGAACAGAAACACCTCCTGAAGATATCAAAATGTATGATTAGTAAGGGAGTGTTAATATGCAAATGTGATTTTTTGTGTTATTTAATGGTGAAGGAAAACATTATCTGATTACTAGTAGTAATGTTAAATTGCATTCAAAACGAATAAAATAATATTTGCATGAAATAATCAGCAATTTTTAATGTTTTATATGATAACAGTCTATCAGAAGAATCAAATTGTAGGGTAAACAAAAATTGCAATCAAATTCTATATGATTTTAAAATAACTTAATAAGATTTTCAACAAAAACTCATTTTCACGACTCAAAATTTTATTCCGTATGAAAATGTGATTGCCAATCGCTGATGTGAAAGAAACATGTAGTTTCAATATTTCTCAAATATTAAGCCTTTAATATTTCTCATAGAATACTTGTAATTATGATTTTAAGCAAAGTTTCATGTCTTAATTGGCTCTTTTATGAAATCGACTAAAAAATCATTTTAATGACCCACAATTTTACTCAGTATGAAATTGAGATTGTAAATATCTTATGTGGTTAAACATGTTGCAAAGATATTAAGCATTTGCTATTACTCATACGGCAATTGTAATCATGATTTTAGGTATAGTTTCATATCTCTTATTTGGTTCTGTTTTAGAAATCGGTTAAAAATATCATTTTAATGACTCACATTTTTACTCAGTATGAAATTGAGATCATAAATATCTTATGTGGTTAAGCATGTTGCAAAGATATTAAGCATTTGTTATTACTCATACGACAATTGTAATAATGATTTTAGGTATAGTTTCATCTGTCTTATTTGGTTCTTTTTTATCAAATCGATATATTGTGGCTAAAATCAATGTATTCGATAGCTTAATTGGTTACACTTTATTTTCTTCATGTTAATAATGGCTATGAGATCCTTCATAGAATCTTAATGATTAATATTATAAATAATATTGAAGCAATTATGCTATTTCATTTTTAATATTTTCGAATCAGCAAAACTTTTGTCTCTAAGTGCATTGTTTTCTGAAAACAGAAATAAAATATGGATAGCTAGAAAATAAATTCATTTCAATTTTTTAAGCTATTGATTTCAGAATACCTTTACAGATTTATAATTCATTATATATCATTCTAAATTATACTTATTTTTCAAAAGGGGTATCTGCTTATTTTCTGATATCTTACAGGGTGTCCACAAGTAAGTGACGGTTTAAAATATTTATCCCTATAACACAATTTTTTCTATGATGATAAAAATAATTATTAAATAAAAGTAAAATAATTTTTCCTCAATGTTTAACTAATATTTTCTATATCGAGTCTAGAACTTTAACCACAGGTGACAATTTTTTAAAAAAAGTCTTTTGCAAATTCATGTCATTCTGCAAAGACAGGAATTTCATTCCATATCGTTTCAATTTAGATTTTTAGTTTTTTTAAAACTTTTCTTTAGATTTTTTACACATTTTAGCTATTTTTTACATATACTTCCATACGCAAAACTCCAGAGGGTTGATACCAGGACTGGATAAAGGACATTCTTCTGTGTAGAAATTAAAGGATGGAAAATACTTATTTGTGGGCATTTTGTAATTTCCCGCTTACTTGTGCAACTTGAATATCAATCAAACTGTACTGAATTAATATTCTTACAAAACTTTGGGAATCAAACTAAATGTTTTAATATTTTTGTGAGTTATTGTAAAATTGAATAATAGTTTCTATTAATCGTCGTTGGGACAATACAAATAAGGTGCCCAGTAATGAAATAAATATAAGAATGATCTTTGTGAAGTCAAAAAAATTTACAAATTATTAGCTTCTTTCGTTTTACAAGAGAAAGTTACCATAAAAATAGTTATTTTTATAAATGGAATACAAATTTGTGCTTTGTTGTAAACTGTGGGAAGTTCTTTCACATTCAGAATTCAGTATTCATTTAAATTATATAAATTTAAACTGGAATATTTTATATCAATTATTGTTCAAAGAATTAATAAATTATCCAGAGAATATGAAATCATTATTGTTATTACTACTTGCATTTTGTATTATTTTGTTTGTTACTAAATAAATGATGACTAATTATTCAGAAATGTTATTAATTTATTTCAAGAAAATCTTATTACTGAAAATTTTTTTAAAGAATTTTTGGGTTTATTTATATGACAAACATTAACGACAATGAGATACTTATTTAGTAATAGCAACTTAATAACTCAAGTGACTTTAAAGAGCTAAAAAAATGGTAATTCCATTACAATGTAAGAATTTTCAGCATTTAAATAAAGATTTTGTTACATTTTTTAAAATCTTTATGACACTTTTATGGTCAATTGTATGTATAATTCATATATATTAGAAAGTGTGAGTCACACACACACACACATATAAAAAAATGTATATAATTATGAAGGTTTTTGTATATTTATGAAATATACATATTACGGGGCATATAACAATTTAATAAATGTTTTAATACAATGATCGCTGTAATAATTTTTTACATATACAAAAGAGCTAATAAGTAAAAAACATTATTTCATAAACTCACATGATTTACATTTCTTAAAAAAAAATTTTCACTTTAATCTTCTTAATCATGTACTCATTCACACATTGCTTAAAAATAAAATACTTATCAGAAAAAATTCACTCCTTCCTATTTCATTGAAATTACTGATTTGTTAATACGATGTGAATTCAAGTTAACACTTATAGAACCAGAAATCATGTATATTTACATCATGTAATGCAAACTATCAATTGTAAATAGGACTATCAAACAGGAAATTTGACATCAGTATAAATTTGCCACCTTAACTCCTATTCGTCATTAAGTGAAACTTATCATGACAGTTACACATTTGATGTGACACTGAATATAATCACGCAGTCTGATGCAATAATGTAGATGTGTCTTGTAGTCTTAGAGTCTGGGACCACTTTTCTGTACTTATCAGTACAACAAACAATATTCCAATTAGTTTTTTAACGTGTATAAAGTAACCTTGTTTTTCACATTTACGCTACGTGAAGGTAACACTAATTGCACTTGAAAAATATGACGACATCATTGTCGCACTCAAATTAGTGAATAATTTTCTCACGTCTCTTCCACGCTCATACGCCTTTACTTAATGTAAATGGATAATAAAAACTACAGAGCGATAAACATTTTCCAATATATGTGAGATAAACTTAACACTTTTTATGCTCACAAATTTTCTTTCCAAAAAAAAAGTTTTGGATGAATAAAAAGTTTTATTTAAACTTCAGTAAATTTAAAAATAACCATGTTTGATAAAGACACTTATCACTATTTTTTATAAATTTATAACAATTAAAAATCGACCTATATAATCTTTATAAAATCATATTTTTAAATTGTTATAAATGTAATTTGGCACAAATACTTTTTGCACTTTAGAGTAAAGCAGTAATAACACTTCGCATATAAAGGACAAAATGAAACTTCAATTTGTATTCAATGTTTAAATGTGAATGTCATTTGAAGTTTAACAATGTATATTGAAAAACAAAGTTATAAAAGTATTTGTTTATCATCAAAATTGAAATTTTCTCCTAGATAAAATGTGTTTTCAACTTTTTAATTAGCTCTAAAAAGACTTTTTAATATAAGCATATTATTTCAGTTTTAATAGGTTGTAATATTTTACACTGCATGTGCCACTGTAAATGCAACACCCTGAAGGAGGTATGCAAGTAACATGAAATTTACAGCGTGCTTTAGCGGAGGTGAGATGTGCAAATGATTAGAATTTCAGCGCAGACGCACATCACGCGCGGCTGTGGCGCCACCTCAAAGCACTACTTAAGGCTTGGATATTTAGACGATCTCAAGTTCGTCAATCATATTTTCTTGTGGTGGTTTCAAAAAACGATCAATTATGCTTCGTAGAAAAGAGCGATCATCATTTGATCAAGAATCCGAGTTAAACAGAGGAAGGGTAGTGGCCTACCGAGATTGGGGAATATCCTCTAGAAAAATCGGTAGTCATGTTGGACAAAACCAAACAACCGTAATACTTATATGTGATTGTTAGATGCAGAAGAGCACGACAGACCGTCGTGTTCGATCACATTCACCTTACGTGCACCACTTAACGTGTGCGCATTGCAGCGACGGAATCGTTCAGCCGTATCACGAACCGTCGCACAGAACATTCATTCTGTGACGCATCATCCAGTGTCTGCACGTGCCTTTCGAAGCCATTTTAGAGGAGTGGTCTATCCACAAGACATCCACTGCTTTATCTACCCTTGATGCAGAACTACAGACGTCTCCGCCCCCAATGGTGCGATGAAAGAAGGATGCGGATGGCAGAATGGAATGAAATTGTCTTTACTCACGAATCATGCTTCTGTCTGCAACACTATGATGGTCGCATTCGAATCTGGAGACACCGTGAAGAGAGGATGCTGAACAGCTGGTTATACACCGCCACACTGGTCCTGCTCCATACACTATGTTATGGGGTGGTATTGGAAATCATTCTCGCACTCCTCTAGTACGCATTGCTGATACTTTAAACAGACATCGCTATATCTCCGAGATATTGAGTCCCAGGCTGGCCAAGGTTTCTTTGTTTTCGCTAAAGGCGGCCAGGGCACACTAAGTTTAGCCGCAATGTCCTCCAGGTGAGGTGACGCATCTGGGGGTGGCAGGTCAAGTTTTGTTAATCTCCTGCTTGCTCCCTGCTTCAAAATCACGAAGACTCCATCCGGCTGCTTCTATCCAACTGGTAAAGTCCATCTCAGGGCTAGGTACAGGGAAGTATGCTGGTGCAACAACATACATACATAAGAGATGGGAGTGAATCCCGTTCTGTACTAATCAGTTATCGGGTTTAGTCCACTCATCACCATCGTGAGCAAGCAACACCTTCCAGGGGTTAAAATTTTGTCCCCAAACTGTGCCGTCACCCAGCATGCTGTTGAAAATGAAGGATATACAATGGTGGAGCCTTAAAGCCTTGTATTGGATCTCGCAGTGTCCAAAACATTACATTATATCAGGCAGGGATGACAACATAAGGATGAATGATTGAAATTTAAAAAAAATTAAAGATATGAATTTTTAAAAAGTATAAGTAAATGAGAATGAAAAGTTATATACAAATGGAGAATGAAACTATCGTGTGACTACAAAGTCTTTGATTCTGTGATTGGTAGGGAAAAAACAGTCATTCCAATTATGAAGTCTCTGACTAAAAGTTCAAGTTTGCTTAAACTTAGGAGGTTAAAAGTCTGAGTCTGATGAATCGTCTGGTGAGCTGATAGAAGGAGGATTCCTGTCCTTGCACAGATCGAGACCTTTTTCTGTGAGGAGCTTAGCGATTAGTGTTAATTTTTTCTTGTGGAAAGCTGAACGAAGAGAGAATCCAAGAAAATCGGTGTAGTTAAGGTTTTGAGGGCATTTGAGATGATGCTGTGTGGTGTAACTGCATTCTGTAATGTAGTGGAAAGGATTGCCTTCTTTGCTAAAGATACAGATAGATGAAGATGTTCTATTTATTTTTTTAAAGTAAGTTGGGAATGGACCATGATCTGTTACGAAGTAATTTACTTTCGGGTTATCCAGTAGGTGTGGCTTGGAGACTTCTGGAATATTTTGTTAGTTGTTCTTCCTTGGTGTGCTATTGTCCATGCGGTTTGCGATGAGGCTAATTTTTGAGATTTAAGGTTGTGTTTTATGGATTCTTGAGACCATGCGAGGTGATATTGTTCATCTTTTGGAAGTTTGGTTGACTCTTTCACAGCTGCGTCAGCGAGCTCATTGCCTTGGATGCCTATGTGAGCTCTGTTCCAGATGAGGGTGAATTTACATGAATTTGCTGCATCGGTTATCAGTGATTTAATTAGTTGAATAAGGGGGGAGCGATGTAAGGGGTTGTTGATGGCTAGAATGGTAGATTGGCTGTCTGACCAGATTGTTGATTTTGGGTATTTGGAGTTTAAGGCGTGCTTTATGGTTTCAAGGATGGCGAGAGCCTCCGACTGGAATACTGTATTCCTTGGATTTAGTAATAATTTACTTGTCGTGATGATGCTGTCATTGATTAGTAAAACAAAAGCTGCTTCAGTTGATTCATCTATTTTTGACCCACCTGTGTAGTAGTTGGGGTGGTTGGGAGCAGGCTGTAAGATTGAATTTTCGTTGATTATCACTTTGATTCCTATATGGCGTTTACCTGGATGAATCAAATCTTTATGAGCCTTGCCCTCTATTTGGTCTGGATAAAGAATTTCTTTATCAATGTTCACTGGTTAGTTAAGTTGGAGGATTGCTGTCTTTAAAGCTTCGTATTTAAGTTGGAGATGGAGTGGAGGAGTGCCAGAGAGAATAGTGAGGCTGATTGATGACGTGGTTCGGTATGTCCTTGTGATTCGGATGAAGAGGCGTTGCAAACTGGAGAGTAATTTTTTCTTTCGCGTAGTTCAAGGAAATGCCCAGAATGAGGCTGCATAAAGGATCATCTGTTGAATATTGATGGTATAAATGATTTTGAGGAGTTTACCTCGAAGGCCCCAATCATGACCCATCATACATCCTATTCTTTGGGAGATGGGGAGGACTTTTGTCTTTAAGTTTCGGATGTGTTGTAAGAAGGAGAACTTATTGTCTATTGTGACCCCGAGGTAGTTGAGTGATTTAGTATGCCTAAGGCTGTTGCCATTAAGCATTATTTTTGGGTTGGATTTTAAAGTCCTGGATTTTTTATGAATTATCATTGCTTGTGACTTTTGTGGTGAGATAGTGAGCTGAAGAGCATTACAAAGATTTGAGAAAATTTGTAGGGATTCATTGCTGTGGAGTTTTAATTCTGCTCTGGTTTTACCTCTTGTGATTAGGAGTGTGTCATCTACAAAATAAATAATTTTTGTGTGCTCCGGTCAGGTGTGTGAGACAACGCTGTGGAAGTAAATGCTCCAGAAAACTGGTCCTCCTACTGATCCTTGCGGGCAACCGTGATTTTGGGGTGTTGTGATGGTACCGTTGTCATGGATCACTAGAAGTTTTCTGTTGTCCAGAAAGGAGAGGAGAGTTTTAAAGATGTTGGCTGGTGCTGCAGTTTTGGCTAGCTCAGCTTTAAGTCGAGGCCATGCCATTGAGTCGAATGCCTTTGTTATATCCAGACTAAGAAACGTAGTATAGTGATCTTGGGCTTGGTTGTCGTTGATTGCGGCTTTTGCTGTTTGCAAGGCATGTTCAGTCGAAAGATTCGAGTGAAACTCGGATTGTCTAGGTTGAATGTAGTTGGAGACCAGTAAGTGATGCTTGAAACGGTTGATGATGAGTCTTTCATATACTTTACCTAAGTATATGAAAGATGGCTTGGGAAGGAGGCAGATGGGGCGATTTATTGGATCTTTATTCTTTTTTAGAAAGAATACTATTTGGCTTTTTTTAAATTGCTTTGGGAATGTGGAAAACTTGAGGCAGGTATTAAAGAAGTTTAGCAGGAATTTAGGACGGGCATAGTGAATAAGTTTAACCATCTTGTTATCTATGCCGTCGGGGACTAGTGCTTTTGTGTTGCTGGGATTCTCGATTGTGCTATTTAGCTCTATGATTGTGAAGGGAGAATCTGAGTTAGAATTTAGAATTGGATAGTCTTGCAGGGTGTCTTTATTGATGAGGTTATTCGTTAGGAAGGAGAAGGTAAGCAAATCTTTAAAGATGGTATTCGGGATGTTGTTGAATTTGCTAGTTGAATTAAGAATTTCAAACAGGCTGGGGATAAATAGTTTACCTGTTGCTATTTTGGTTAAGGTACCATATGGGGAGCTGATTTTGGAGCAGTAGTTTATCCAGCTTTTTATTTTCGCCTTGAGAATGTCCTTTTTGTAAGTTGCTAATTTTTGTTAGTAATTTTGATGGCGTTGGGCTGTGGGGTCTGTTTCTGATTTCATTAATCTTCTTAATGCTTTTACTTCGTAGGGCTGGTGTCCACCATGCTAGCTTGAATGTTCTTCCTGGACTCTTGATAGGGAAACATTGTTCAGCTGTTTCTATGATTTTTTGGGTTAAAATGTCAGTAAAGTCATCTAGTTGGCTGAAAGAGGATATTGGTTATAAGTAATTTTGCAGAGAAGATAGCTGAGGTTTGATTAGTTTGATAAATTTATTTTGGTACTTGGTGCTATTGTATCTTTTGTTAAATGTTGTTGCTGTTGGTTCTGAGTAATTAAAAGAAATGTAGTTGTGGTCTGAGCATGATATCGAATCTTGCACTTGCCAGTTAGTGAGGCTTTGAAAGATCTGGTTGTTGCATAGAGTAAGATCTGGCCAGCCCGAGCCAACCGGGCCAGTGAAAATAGGGGGCTATTGGGCTCGTTGATGAGATATAAGTTGTGTGATGCCAGGAACTGTTCCAAGATTTGACCTCTGCTGTTGTTTGAAGGATAGTTCCAGAGGATATTGTGGGCGTTGAAATCTCCAGCAATAATAATTTGGTGGAGATGAAACCGATTGAGCAGGGTATTAAGGATTTCTAGCGTTGTGTTGATATTTTCAAATGGCGAGGCATATAGATTTATTAGAATTATTGGTAGAGGTGAGAAATTAAGTTGGATAGCTATAATATCTCTATGGCTGTATAGGATTATCGGATTTATTGGAATTGCGATGACAATTGCTGATCTGGGGGCTTGAGTTGCGGATTTATCAAATATGATTTTCCAGGAAATTGGATAACCCTTTACGAGGTTTTTGGAGGTGTAGGGCTCTTGGATGCAGGTTATTGAAGCTTCACTTTCAATTATGTGCTGGATTAGTTGTGTTTGTGCCAAACGGCTTTGCTGTAGGTTAATTTGAAGGAAGTTTAGCGTGTTTTTTCCTGAGTTGAGTGGTATACTTTTAATTGAACTGGATACGGTGGTTGTTGAAGTTTGGTTGATGTTGCGGACAATAAATTAAAAATTAGCAGTGTTTAAACGTTGAACTTTTTGAAAAGTTGGGCAGCGCTTATCGTATGTTGGGTGGTTAACTCTGAAGTTTTCTCTTTTTTTATTCTCTGAGTGGCAGTTTATGCAGAAAGGGTTTTGTGCATCGCAGCCTTGCCTTACATGGTTTTCCCCACAGCGTCCACAGTAAATTGATCTGCGTGGCCAACTATGTGTTGCATGGGTAAAATCCTGGCAATTTCGGCATCTTCTGTTTATTAGCAATCGATCTATTTTGTAGGTTTTGAGTCCCAGGAAGATTCTAAGGTTTTTGAGAAATCTTGTTGCTAGGAATCTAGGCATTTCGACTACATAATTCCACAGATTGTGTTTACTTAAGGTTTTCCGAATTTCAGAAAATTTAATTTCCGGATCAAGATTGGTGACTTGCAGGTCCTATTTTATTGCTTTAAGTAAGTTATCTTCTTATGTATTCTCTGGTAGGTTTAAAACTATGATCTTATTAGTTTGAAAAGCTTTGTCGTTGACTTTCAAGTTTTTATTAAAATTTCTTTAAGTTTGGTGAAGTCTTCAAATGATCTGCATTATATTTCAATGTATTTTGGCTTGTTGTATATCCCTTTAGGTCTGATTGTTGTCTTCTAAGCATTGAAGGATTCCATGACTTTTTTTCCGTTTTTTCAATTATTATTGATGGTTTTGTTCGGAGTGTTTCACTGTATGTTTTAGCAGGTTTGTCAGCTATTATAGGTTGTTATTGCTTTTCTTTGGGAATTTGAAGGGAGGTTTTTATTTGTACGATTTCATTTGTTAACTTGGGAATCATAACTGTGGTCAAATGGCTAATTTCCTGAATGGCATTTTGCAGGTCATTCTTAGTATCGTTTGTTTTTTATCGTTTACTAAAGTTTGTATGGTTGACAACTCGTCTAATATTTCCAATGCAGTGTTCCTAATGACTCTGGGGAGATGAAAATTTCCTCTTTTTTTAAAGGATTATGTTGTACAGTTTGTTAATAAGAGTTAATGTGTGGGATGTTCGATTGGGTTGTGCACAGTCCGTTTTAACTTGTGGTTGTTTTGCAACCATGACAATAGTTTTTTCTGAGATTGAGCTTGAGCTGGAATCATTGATGTTGTTATTAAGGCCTTCCAGATCTAGGCTTGATAGGTTTGGTGAAGAATTTGAAAGTCTAGGTGTAAATGAGTCGCTGTTTTCCATTATGACTTGTTGTAATCTTTTTACTAAGTGGTTAATGATAGAAGTTCCTTGAAGTCAGTGTTTCTAAAGTATAATAGAGCACAATTATAAAGCGGAAGTGACCCAGATACCACCCTTCCCGTCCCGCACACCAATCCATGCATTCGATATGTATGAATAGATCGTGGGGCAGATCCCGGTGAGATAAAACGAAAAAGAATGATAATAATAAATAAATAATAATACTAATAAATAAATAATAGAAAAAATTATATATGGACCGTTATGATGGAGAAGACACCTTGTGGCAATAAGGTAAAATTCTGTGGGTGCTTTTCCGCAGATGGCGGATATTGTAAAATTTTGGAAGAATAATTTAATTACAAAAAGTTAGGGAAAAACTAATAAATAAAAATAAATAAATGGAGATAAATAATTAAAATAAAATTGAAATGAAGTTATGTATATAAAGGTGGATTTAATTTGTCGGGGGTCGCCAATTTAGCTTAGAGTTAAAAAAACGCTTATCTAAGGAGAGAAAGAGAAAAAAATAAAATAAAAAATAAATAAATGAAGATAAAAAAAATAAATAAATATATAAAAAAATTAAGAATTAAAAAAAAGGTCCTTATCTCTCTATTTCTTTCCCCCTCTTAAAAAAAGTTTTCCTTTTTTTTTTTTTTTTTGGCCAATGGTTATATTTTCTCCCATGACATGCATTCTTACTGCGATATATGCCAATATCTAAAATTGCATATTGAGTTAATTATGAGTAGAAGAATAAAATTGATTTAAATAAAACAAATTTTAAGTTAAAAAAAAAAGATAAAATTAGAAATCGTATTGCTGCAACTAGTTAATGTACTATTTTATTCCATAAATTTATATATATATAATATTATGATATAAGAATGGGATTTAACTTGAACATAACATCCAATTTAGTAGAATTAATACTGTTAATAGAAATAGTAATAATAAACTTGTATTATTTTTCATGTTCCTTGAAGTTAACGTGGTACATATTCAAAACTTGTAGGTATAAAATCCTTAAAAAGACTTAGAAGCCTTAGCCAGGTACACACGAGAAATTAACTTTCAAAAGTATAATCTCTAAAAAAGGTTTAAGTTCAGAATATGGTAATTTAAATGATTATGGTAAATAAATAAATAAAATAAAATAAAATATTAAGTAAAAAATAAAAATATATAAATAAAAAATTTAGTTCCCAATTTATGTTTAACTATTCATGCTAAAATGTTATAATCCAAAAGAGAATGGTGGAAAGAGTTTTGGTCCAGGATTTAGGTTTAGCTAGGATTAAGTACAAGAAGTGGACTAATAACTTGAATAATATGTTAAATTGAAATTATGCTTTCTAAGTGGGCTCGTTAGAAGCGCATTTAAAAATATGAAATTAGAGGGTAGTCCCAGGTCGCTACGACAATTAGGAGCAGAGACAAACGCTGATTAATATTGAATTAATTTAATTGATTTATCGCGAGGAATTTGGTGCTCAAAGGGTTAAGGTAAACTTGAACGGGGGACATGGCAGGAAACTAAAGTGGGACTTTAAAATGTACTGTATCAATGCAACAATGCATATACACAAGGGAGGAATGAGGAACCATAGAGAGAAAATACGTGAAAAAATATAAAATTTTATAACACTAATTAGTCCATTTTTTACTAACTATTGAATATTTTTTAAAAAGTAAATCATAATTTAAGTCACGGGTTAATCTGCTCCGAAAAAATATAAAAAGATTGGAGTGGATTGAATGATAATTTAATGTTAATAACAGTTTAAAATGAAAGATACAGTAAAAAACATACTAAAAAACACAAATAAGTACATTTGAAATAATAGTTTGGAAAGTCATGAAAAGTTAACTTTTGAACATACAATAATAAATGATACATTTTTAGATACGTTAAAATGTCCACTTCAATTTAAAATTCCTTCTAGGTTGATAGGACTACTAGGGCCGAAGTTATTGAAAGTAATTAAAAAGGTAGTAAAAGATTTTCCGAAAAGTTACTTAAAAACATGGAACTTTTACTTTAATTAATAGGTTTATAACGGATCTAATTATCCAATCAACACGATCTATACACAAAAATACACTGAATCAATGTACCGAACGAAGCAAAATGACATCTGGGCACTTACCTTGTTATTTAGCCGTTCATGTTGATTTTAATTTGATGATGGAGAAAAGCTTATATGGAAAATTTTCGATTTATCTAATATATTTAAAGAAACAATAAACTTCTCTTAATTCAAATGGCACATAAGTGACGTAGAAAGATGATAAGAATGTTTTTAAAAGAATTATTCACGAGATTTGTTGAAACAAGTGGCTAAAGTTGTTTAATTAATCACAAAACAGCACTCACTGTAGTTCGTTGCTAGAGCTTCTTCACTGGTTGCTATGCGTTCTTTGTTCGCGTCAAAGGAACGCCATATTGAAAATTATTCCGGTAATTCGACAAAAACGTTGATATCTCTGACGTTTGTGAATGAAATATCTTCAATAGGTGGGTAATCCCTAGTTTCACAAATTTTCTAAAAGTTCCCGTGTTAATTGGTGATTTTAAGCGATTTAAAAGCGAATTTAAAGGAGCGTAAGAAAAAGACGTCCTTCTTCCTCGCGAGTTGGGGGCTCTCTTCGGTGCAACAACAACAACATCTCCGAGGTGTTTGGAGCCAGTTGTCCTTCCTTACCTTCAGGGCTTGCCCACAGCCATATTTTAACAAGATAATGCTCGACTACGCGAGGCACGCATTATTCAAGGCTTCTTAGTTTATAACCAGATTATTGTTTCCTTGCCGGCTCGCTCTCTGGATCTTTCGCCGATAGAAAACATGTGGTCCATGGTTGTTCAACGATTGAGCCAGATTACATTCTCAGCTGCTACACCAGATCAACTTTGGCAACGTGTGAAAGTTGCTCGGTCAACTGTACTCCAAGAACTCATCGAAAATTTCTTTGAATCAACGCCAAGGCGTGTAGCAGCGGTGACCTCCAACAATGTCAGCTACTCTGGCTACTGATTTTGGCAGGAACCACAATTCCCAGAAGTCTATACATATAATCATTTGATACTTGGTCAACATCTTATCTACAAAATAAATCTTGTTGTAATATCTCTTGTCTTTCTTGGTATTGCAATTTTGGTGGCCAGCAATGTAATAAAAATCAGGATCACTTTGGAAATTAATAAATTTGGTTCAGTCTGTAAGTAATTTAAGATAACTTAATAGAAATTTACTATCCATTTTGTTCTCTTAAATTCCTTAGAAGAGAATTCTTACTAAATATATTTTGTAGTATATATAATATATAGATGCACAAGCAGGAAATAAGCCAGTGTATTGTTCGTAACAAATGAATGAAAACAAACATATATTTTTTATATTAATAAACGAAATACTAAAAATATATAGAATCGGAAACAATTTATGATAACATGGCCTAAATCAATGACGAATGCAATTCATCCAACAATTTCATTACTTAAGGTTACTGATTAATAATGATAATCTAGTAGAAAAATTTTAAAATTTTCATAATCTTTGAATTATTTCTTTGTAATTAAAAATTTGACTTTATGAAAAAAGCTATGTTTATGAATTTCAAATAATTTAGTCAACTCGATTTAGCAAAGTTTATATGTTAGCAACTCACATATACACAGTTGGCAATTAACAAAATATTTTCAAATAAATTTTCATCAGATGTAAACTGATAATGCACCAGCATATTTTTCTGTACCTAGCCCTGAGTAAGCTCAAACTGTAAAAGCACAAAGCGAAAAGAGTTAATTCTGAATTTAAAACTTAATTTACTTAGTTATTAAAAATAAAAAATGACCACAAAATTATGCAGGATATGTAAAAGAAATATTGTAATTTTATGAAAGCTGTGCATAAGCAAATAGAGCAAACTACCATTTTCATATTATCAATTGATGAAAATTGATAATATGTGATGAATGTTACCACACACACAGAATGCGCTTGGGTGTACTTCATACATACATATTTTACCTTACAGAATATTTTATTTTAAAAAGTGTTAACACATTTATTTCAGAATAAATTCTTATTTTAGAATAAATATTCATTTGTAATTTAACACTAAATATAGGCGTATTCAGCATTCAATAAACATTATCGATTTCACTGTAAATAAAGTGCTGACACTTTTGAAACAATTACTGATATATTTACATCAGTAATTGCTTAATGGTGACACCTAAGCAATTGCTTAAGTGTCGCAGTCTAACACGATGTCTTTTGCAAAACGTGACGCCATATACATTAGCTGCGCAGTAATTTTGTAAGAGAAATATAATAGCCATATTTTACTTTAATTATAATTAGATAAATAACTCTAAAAACTTTTGCGACACAGCAAACAAGTAATTTCTTTTATAGATCAGATAAAATGTCTATTAATGTTTATTATTTGAATAATATTTCAAAAAGCACGTTTCACATTAAAGAAAATATTAAACATGAATTATCCGAGTAATTCTGAATTTTAATCGAGTTTGATGAATATGGTATAAAATTATTTTCACTACTTTTTAAATAATTTTTCAATTTACAGCCTTTTTTCTTTGTTTGATGGTGCTACAATATTTTCCAGAGTAAGACTTACAAACCTGCAAATAAACAGTGAAAAATCCACATATTTGATTTAAATTTGTTGGATTACAAATAAGTCACACACAATAACAAATTACATAATCTATAGTAATTAATTTTTTGTTTAAATGTATATAATTCATATATAAAGCCAAATTTTATTACATTGATTTTAATCAATGTTTTAAAAACAAAAACAGTTGTTGTTGAGATTTGTGAGAACTACCAATTTTCCTTTCTCCTAAAGTTTATTTCAAATTCCTATTCAGAATGATGTTGAACAAGTTAGCTAAGATACTCACTTCGGAATTGTTTCTGAGAGTATTCCTTAATTCTTGTTGCCATCACAACCTTTCATTCAGGTTCGCTCGATCGAGATTATCGAAATTTGGCACTCCTATTTCAATATTTTCACATAAAAACGTTGCTGGTGTCAAAGGTATAAGATCATCTGAGTTCTCTGTAACAAATGTTAGAGGTCATGAATTCAATTTTGCTTCACAGTCAGGCAGTACAGCCGTTAGTTCTCCATAATTCAGTAATGATTACACTAAAACTCTAAATAAATAAAAAAAATTTCACCACCTGAATCATCCTTTCCCGAATTTCCCATTAAGGGACTGCAGATGGATTAAAATACCACTGAATTTTGCCAACGGTGGCTTTAATCTGAATGACTTTCGAGTCCATGAATTTTATAAAAGATTGTTAGTCCCAACAAAATTGCTTCCATTATCACTAAATAATCCTTGGCCATCCTATCCTTTCGACAGATCTTCGGAGACCATGCAAAACTTTCCGAAGAATTAATTGAAAAAGACTGTATCGTTCTGCATACAACATAAGAGAAAACAGAATAGCATATGCTTTTTCCCTTACCTTTAAGTGTAGTAGTTCTCCTAAAGCCACTCCCATGACTTCAAATACTGAAACAGGGCAAACTTTATTTCAGATAGAGCATCAGGAGCGTTTCCTAACCTCTTGACTTCAATTCTCTTGCATTTCTTACAGCTTAAAACTGTCTTCCGAATTGTTTTCCTTTTGGTATCCAAAAAGTGTCTCTTAATTTAGACTTTGAAATATTTATAGCGTCTTGAAGGATTTTTAAATGAATTCATGGATTAAACAGTTAATAAGTTTATGCTTGTTCGGCCGTAGCATAGGACAAATAAAATGTCTTATATCTTTTCTTTCGATAAATTTGGTCGTTACTCACAATAAGCTTTTTTCATCTTGAAACACAGTAAGTGACTTCAGTTTCTTAATACACTAGATTAGTACAGCACACAGGAAGTACTTTAAATTAGTGCTTCTAGCTTTATGATTCTGTACTAATCTTATGATAGTTTTCTCTGTATCAGATAGTTCAAACACTTCCAATTCTTCAATTTCTCTTTCTTTATAGATGTTCCATGCATTTCGAATAGATTTAAACATTCATGCTACAGTTCTTATACCTTGAAAAATAAAAGGTAATCCATAAGCATGCACTAAAACTACAACTCAATGACGATATTACAATCCTTCTCTTTTCGGCAGAAACTTCTAATTGATTCTAAGTGGGGTTAAAATTCCCTCAATCTTCTTTAGGTTTTGTCAACCAAAGTGGTTCCTTCCACTATATCTTAATTCTATAAATTTTCTTTCAGAACACACTCTCAAAGGAAGACCTGCTGTATTATCCATTCCAAGAATATGGTGTCAATCTTTAGGTATGGTAATACGCCTTATTTTCCTCCGTCCTGTTATTCATAAACGCTCCCCATAGTTCATATTTCCTAATCCAGAAAAAAGCAGTTAAACAATCTGCTCAAAAATGTTCTTTCAAAATTTTGATCTGAAATTTTCTTTGACAAATGATACCAATAAAATAAGCACTAGCACCAATGAAGCAAACTAGGAATTCAAGCCAGGGAATTGTTGTTTGTTTGATAGGAACAACTCTAGGTATAACCTAACGGAGCTGTACTTTTACTTGTTTCTCATTCTCACATTTATGCAAAAAAAATTGCATAATAAAAATTATATAAAATTTTTCTCTTTAAATACTTTAAGAAATATTCAAAATCATTCACTAGTAATAAAATGATACAGTCTTGGATTTTAGAGCTCTTTAAGATTGCATTCATGTGTTTATGAGAGTTCAAACGTCCAATTAAGCACTCGTTGGTTTATTAGACAATAGTTATAATTTGATTTTGTAGAATCAAGTAAGACGTCGTTACTAAATACAGACCTATGCAAACTTCTATTAAGTGTTATCAATATTTATTTATATTTGAAATGTTTTAATTAATATCCAAAATCTTCTGATAAATACATCCCAAATATTTTTCTTGTCTTTTCTAGATTAATTTGTCGGAATCTGTTGGTTCTCTTTGCTGACACTCACATAAATGGTGTTTCCTTTATTTTCGAATTTGTATTATCTAATAAAATTTTCAAAAATACTTATTGAAATAGCTTGAAACTTTTATCGCATCCTTTTAAATTGCATTCAGTTTTTGTATTGTTTTTATAATGAATAGAAAGGTACCAATCATACGGATTTATTGTTAAAAAGCAGATTGTACTGTTGAAATGTTGCGCTTCGCTTTTGAGGAAACGACTTAATTACGTCCTTGTAACATGTTTGTGTAGATAATTTGTCAGGTTCAAGGGTGACTTTAATAAATTCAATTAAAAATATGACTTACTTATTACGCAATGTAATGTTACAGAAATCTAATTTCAATATTAGCCACCATTAAAGTGCTATCTAATTTTTCAAGATTATATTCCGATTCGCATTAAAATATTTTCTCGAATTAGTATACGATAACAAACTGGAGAAATAAAAAGAGAAATATCTCATTAAAACGTATATCAATGATTTTTGAAAATATTGAAACAGTTAAAAAATGCATTAAGTTATGTAGATCATTCATTCAAAAGCGTAAATGCATCTTTCAAAAACTTTCTATTCATCACTTCTAATCAAAATAGGCATTTTTCCAATTTCCACGATATAGGAAGACAGCATTTAGTTACAGTCCATAACTGTTGACCTTGACTGTAATAGTCTGGGTGAGACGCATTTCATCAATGAAATACGAGAGTCGATTTTCATTCAAATAGTATGATTCAATTTACTATTTGAATGATCAGCTTTTAATTACAACGTACGAAATGTTTACTCGTGCATAAATCATTATAAGCTTATAAAACCATTTATTTACTACATTTTTTGCAAGTTCATGTATAATAGATTATATATATATATATATATATATATATATATATATATATATATATATATATATATATATATATATATATATATATATATATATATATATATATATATATATATATATATATATATATATATATATATATATATATATATATACATACTTTACAATATAATAATGTAATAATAAAATTAAAATTTTCATTTACGTCTTGTGTAATATATGATAATAGCTGTTTGTATCATGCCTACCTAGTTTACTTTATAAGACAAGACAATTTCTGACATTCATAATAACCTATGGGCTTAAAGTCTCACTGAATTGCCCAAAATATTTTTACAGTTGTATCTAAGAAATCGAAGGATTTTCGAGCAAAGTCTTACTTTCACCCTCGTGGTGCTCTGGTTAAGCGGAAGACGTGTCCTACTAACTTAAATTCGGATAGCCAAGCTTGGCTTGTCCAAGTACCATTAGTAACAACAACAAGCTAAAAAAAGATGCGATTTTCTGTAAAGTTCCTGGTAAAATTGTGTATAACATATTTGAAAATTATTAAAAATTTGCAATTTTCTTAAACTTACACCTTTGATTTAAAATACATTTTCCTTAGTTTTAAAGTTCTTCATAAAGTGCATAAATAGGATGTAGAATGTTAACTTTTGTTTTAATCAATAAAATAATGCACCAAAATCCATATACAATTGAATCGTCAAGATTTTGTCTTTACAGAAAACAAATCTATTTATTGCCATTTCCCCTGTGCACCATTGGTACCAGGGTAATCTTCCTGGTCGATCTCTATCCCTCCGGTGCAGCAGACTGGAACAAACTACAATAACATGTTTTCGAAGTGGCCACCTAAGATCATTGACATTTAACAACAAAGAAAAGGAATTTCCAATTTGCGCTAAGTGTTCCAAAAGCCAAGCCACTCAGGATTATATCCTTGAGTGCTTGGGACTTGATAAAGAAGATCTTCTGGAGCGACCATTATTGGTTATTGATTTCCTGAGAGTGTGCAATGTCATAGACTTGGTTTAGCGCTGCTATACAACAGGGATCAGCAACAACAACAACAACAGATCTATTTATACTATGTAAAGATTTTACGTAAGACTTTACGAATAAAAAAAAGGCTTCAGCTGAATTTGATGTATTTAAAAGATATTTTTTTGGATTCCCCAGCAGTTGCAATAAATAATTAATCGATTCTTAATACCAAGAGTTCTTTATTATGTCAGATTCAAAATGTTCCAATAAGCCAAATTTTTTATTTAGTTTTAGATCTGTAAGTCCACCATTCAAAATAAATTGAGAACATAGCTCAATTTAGTTTTTAATAAACAAATGATTTCTTTGCTAATGGGTTCATTGCTTTGATTTTAGAGCATTTATTTCAAAGTGTGGTTCAGAAAATTTTAATATTAATCTCCTTTTTCTTATTTGTAGACAATCCAGTATTACTTTATGTCTAGATAATGTTAATTAAAATTTCTTTGTATCAAATATGTCAATTTATTTTGCATATCATTAAGAAATTCTTAAATTATCTTACTACACCACAATGTTTCCTAAGCCAAAGAACAGACACTACTGTTAAAAATGCTCCTTATATTCTTTGTGACATGAGTCAGTGCTTAATCTTTATGAAATTAAATCTGAATGAGCAGATTTTCATTGTAAGAAAATTTTTTTCTCAATAAAACTTCGAGCAAGCTCGAAAGTAAAATAAAAAAATATATATATAAAATCTGATGAGAAGTTAATGAAGACTTCTTATATAAAATAAATTACCAACTATTTATGAGAATGAGGAAAAATAAATTGTTGAAAATCTGGATAAGTGAATAAAGGCAGAAATTAAACTTACAGAAAAATTAAGCAACAGAAATATTAAACCTACAGTAATATAAAAAAATGATTTTTGAAGTCATATATAGAAGTTGTATGAGCATTGTAGAAGACTCAAAAAACAGTGCTGTAAAACTGAAGAAAGTGTAACGAAGAATATGGCACTCATATTAAGACTATCTAGAAGTATTTGATTAATATTATTAAAGAATTTACAGTATTTAATAAACATCATTCCATTATTCAAATGTACATTAGTTAACGTTAACATTGAAACAGTTCATTATGTGATTCATTCAAGGCAAAGAAATAAATTATATATATGTATATATATATATATATATATATATATATATATATATATATATATATATATATATATATATATATCCATTCTATCATATCCAAATTTTGATATCACAATATTTTGAACACTTTGTGTAAACAAAACTGCTTGCAAATGAACTGATACATATTTTATCATAATTTATTCAAAACAAGAATATTCTTTACAAATTTTTGGTTATTGAAAAGCAACAATAATACATTTATTTTATTTTGCGGATAGTAATTAATTTGAAATTTACATACGATTTATTTCATTTATAAATGTATGTATGTAAATGGGTGTATAGGGCGTTCAGAAAATAAGTTACACTTGTCCTGCCAGAGATGGTATCATTGAGAAAGTAGAGCATTGATTGAGATTGAGAAGAATTCATCATTGAGTTCCACGGTTTCCAATTGTAGCAATGTAATTCGGATTGTTTGAACCATTGCTGCATAGTAAGAGAAAAATAAAATGGTGCGTCAGCTAAAAATATACTCAAAAGTTGAAGTCCGTGGAAAAGTAGGTTTTTCGTAGGCAAAAATTTTAATAAGTACGGAGATTCCTCGTGTAATATGGACAGTGTATGGGCGACGTGCAATGTCACATTTAGCCATGAAGAAGTGGTGCCAGTGTTTCGAAGATGGTCTCACGGAACTGATATGGAAAAGCAAGGAAGGCCAACTGCGGTTAGCAAATCGGTCAAGGTGGTGCTGATGGAAGGCAATCACAGCACAGAATTTGCTTCGCAATTTTGGGTGAGAGATCTGGCAGCAACTACTGTACCGTCACTATCTGGCACCCTGCAACTCTCATGTGTTATTCATGTCAAAATTAAGGAATAATTAGGTGGAAGACAATTTTCCTACGATGACTAGCTTCCGATAACAATTATAACAAGGCCGAAGGACTAAGAAGCGATTTTCTATCATAAGGACATCTAGCGATTATTGCTACGTTCCGACAAATGTCTGCAGCTTCTGGGAGATTATGTAGAGAAATAGTGTATTGTGTGTGTGTCATATTGTATTATAAATCATACCGCAGTAATGTATTTTTTGACTTACATTGTTCAAGTGGAACTTACTTTTTGAACGCCTCTAGTGTGTGTGTATATTTAAAATATATATAATTGGTAACACAACTATCATTAATGAATTCTTTATATAATTTTATAAGTAATTTTTTCTTACATGAACACAACTCTGCTTCTGTTGTTACAATAAAAACATTTAAGTTATATTTTATGGATGTCATTTTTTAGCATACAATGGAAAACTTTCTGTAATTGTTAAGTGAAGAATACTTTTTTAAAATACTTTCTTTTTAATTTATATTTTTCTATGACAGATTTTTTAATATGTAAAATCTATATCGTTAAATTGACTCATATCTGCACTCTGTAGAAAATTACAAATCCTCATCAGATCAAAGCTAATAGTTGGGAGTTCTCTTTAAAAAAATTTTTTTTTATTTCATTTCATATATTTGAGTTGTAGACTACAATAACCAACTTTTTATTCAGTTGATATAGCTTTAATTAAATATTTACGAATTATATTAACAACTGAAAATGTTATTTCGTGGGTTTTCAAATTTGAAGTGTTCTGATTGAGTATAATTACCTTGTGATTTTATATCAAACAAGCAATTCGCAGTGTAAAATTAATTAGCACAATAGATTAAAAGAAATTTCTCATTTTAAGAAATACTTATTTTACAAATGCTGAACATCAGCCCTTAAGTCATTGGCTCACGGGCTCACCAACATTTCTTGATACTGTCCTCATACTGAGAAAATACGGTACAATTATTTAAATCATAGGTTGTTGACAGTTACACAAAACACAGTTTGAGGAATCCACAACTTTACTATAGAGATGATCCTGATCAAGTGAATCCTCTAAATAGAGCTCCGGCAGTTGCAGAACTGGAAGCAATTCTCTCTTCCTTCAGAATCTTTCATGTCTTATACCTTGTGTATTGAATACCCTGTCTAACAGTATTCCTAACAGTTTAAATAATTAATTTTGTCCTGTGAAAATAAAGCGGGGACAGTTTATAGATTGTTTTATCAAAACTCCCTTTACGGCCAAAGTATCAGCTTTCTCACTGCCCATAATTCCACAATGATCAGGAATCCATTGGAATGAAATTCTGTGTGCTAGTGCCTTAAGAAAAGATTTACATTCTAAAATTCTTTGAGACCTATTTTGAGGATTTAAAAGGGCTTGAAGAGCACTTTTAGAATCTGATAATATGACATTTCTTACAAAAGAGTGGCTACGAATCGAATAGCCGCAGCAATTGCTTCGATTTCACCATCGAAGGCAATTTTGAGAAACATAAAATGAATATTTTAAAAGCTGCTCGAATTTCCGTAATAGTATACTTAAATCAAACATCAAGTTATTTTAATTTCTTTTTTATTTTTGAAAACGAAAAAATAACTATGAAATTTATTGTGATCTAAATTTAAATAAATTCAGAACGTTGTCTTCAATTTAATATATCTGCTTATCATAACATCAACAGAACACTGATATTTAATGTATCACGTCTTCATGATCTGCATGTAGCACAAGCCATCTAAATTTTTCAGATTTTTTTTCATTTTACTCATGAAAATTCATAAATCAAAAGAATGCAAATAAATGTTGCGTAAAGAATAACTGAGCAACCGAACTCCGTCATAATAAAGAATAATAACTTACTCACAAAATTGCTACAAATTACACGAGTATCGTCGAAAAAAGTTTTTTTTTTATAAAGCTAATTAAGTAAAAATATGGATACACCCAATCACATTAAGATTTTGCTCTGAAATTTCCTGTCTAACTCAAGAGCACCTGATTATCCTAAAAAAATATCGTATTCAGGAAATGAGATTTTAATTATAAAAGGGGTTTAGGTTTCTTTACTTTGTAGTTTTGCAAATCACTTAGGTGAGTTACAAATGTTTTTCTTTGCAAACTTCAGTTTATAAAAAGCGCATCATCGTATTTAACCAAAATTCCCTAATATTATTTTAACTATGTGTTGCCAAATTACCTTAAAAGTAATATTTGAGAAGTAAATTTTGCGGAAAAAATTTTTTAAAAGTTAATAAACAGAATTTGCTTAAAGATTTCTTAAAGAAATACAATTCTCTGCTAATTTCTTTTTCTCTGCTAATACCCTTTTTTATTACAGTTTCTTCACATTCATTATTAATGACGATAGAGAAAAAACTTGTTGCTTCTGAAATTCAGAATTAGAAATAAGAGAAACACTGGTGAGGAGAAGTTATAATAACAACTGTTATCATATAATTGCAAGGGAATTCTGTTAGTGGCAATTTCACCAATCAACTCTTCAGTTTGTAAGTATAATTCATAAAAATAATCATATAACTTTATTTATATTAATTATAACAATTTTATGATTATTTTATTTGTTAAAGTTATCAAAATCTTCTTGATAATGTATAACTAACTAATAAATATTTTCAATGTGTTTTACTCTTATTCAAATAAAATATTTTCTTTCTTGAAAAAACTTTCTTAATCGAAATCATATTTTGCATACTAATAATATATTCATAAATATTTGATAATAATCTATATAAGAGAAAAAAAATTTATTTTTTACATATAATTTGTAGATGCTATATTATTTATTTATGCAAAAAATTTTTTAAACCGAAACATCATTTGCATTAAATTGCGTTAAATTTTAAAATAACATTATTATGAAAATCTGCTAAGATATTGATGATTTGATTCTCAAGGTGAGCAATTTTAAGACTCAAATAATATATGTTTTCCAGCGTTCCATAATAAATTTGTTTTTTCATTTATAATAGAAAAATTATTCTTACTTACATATTTCATTATTTTGAAATAAGCATTAAACTCCTTTAGATTGTGATAAGATAGAAATTATTATTTTGTCAGATTTTAAAAAAAATATTTTTTTCATATATTCTTTATTAAAATTTACGAAATAAAAGCTCAATCATGAAATGCTTACAGTTTTGAAATATTTCCATGTATTTTTATTAAACATAAACTAAAAAAGAATGCAATGATAACAAATAGACATCAGTATTACAGTTTTAAAACATTTATTTATTTTTTTAATAAACTTAGGCATTTTAGACACATATTTTCTGTTTTAAGCAATAATAAATTATTTTTGTAATTTTAATGTAAAGAATAATTTTGTGTAAAAATTATTTGCATTTTGACACTGCTCATATTAATTTATTTAAATCCTCCTCCTAAATATTTCCTCGTATCTACTGTAAATTAGTGTAGAAATTGAACTTTTATACAGAAGTATTCCTTTTCTTTCCAAGATTCATTTTAAGCATTATGTAGAATAAATTTTTATGCGCTTTCTGAAGAACAAAATTATGATGATCATTTGGCTGATGGAGACTAATGTTTATTCAAATTTTTCTGCTTCAGTATATTGAAAAACTCTTCGTTATATTTTGAATCTAAGCGATTATATTTTCAATTAAAAAATATTGAGCATATATTTTATAGAAGAAACATTAAAAAACGATTTTATTAGAGCAAAAATTATATTTTAAACATTGGAAGAAGTACTTTAAACATATATTAATCTCCAACATCAGACATATTATTTTATGCGTTCACAGCAATAACTTAACTCTAAAATGTTGCCATTTTCATCGCATTCTTCAGTCTTTTATCTAAACTAACTAAACTAAACTGGTGCACAACAACCCATGTGGAAGAAGAAGGCTTACTGTTCTCATCTCTGCTTTCTTGAATAGGAGGTCCTGGGATGCGAAGCATATGTCCCGATTAGTTCCCAAGTATGCTTGATTCTCAGTTCATCGACCCACTGAATGGATGAAAAACCGAGTCGACGTTTCCCAGCACGAGTATCAGTCTGTTGCCAATATTAAGAAACTAAAAGAAATTAAAAATGTAAACATAAGCCTTTATTAAAACAAATTACTCAAATATAATTTGATTTTCCAACACTGATCAATAATTTTATAATACCATAATTTCTGGAAGAAATACAACCGTAAAAGAATTTTTAACAGTACGATATTTCTACCGAAACAGCACTTACGCGTATATAGAAATTATATATCTTCTGCAGCAGTTTGCAAACTAAATAGAAAACACAAAAAAATCAAGGTAAATATAAATTAAGATAAACATAATAAGAAGATAAATAAAATAAATAAAGATTCTTTATATGCTAAAATATAGAGATTGTATATATATATACAATCTCTCTCTCTTCTATATACATATATATATATATATATATATATATATATATATATATATATATATATATATATATATATATATATATATATATATATATATATATATATATATATATATATATATATATATATATATATATATATATATATATATATATATATATATATATATATATATATATATATATATATATATATATAACTTTACGGCAGACTAGAATTATTTTGTGTGTATGTGCACTAAGATTTATTAAACATTTTTTTAATTTGCATTATAAAAAAGACTGGCTTTTCAAACACACATATACTCGCTGCGGACATAACAGCCTTACACTCGCTTCGCGAGTAGGCTGTCCGCCTGCGGCGTCGAAACACACATATACTATTTGTTGCAATTATTTATGCCTGCAAAATTTCATGAGTTTTGTATATTCAATTTAACGCACTGTTGTGTATTAGAAAATAAAATAAATATAACTTAACTTTTTGCAACATATTTCTTATTGTTTCAGACCTAACTTTTTGCGATGGATTCCAGCTTTGATGGTCATCATGAGTACTGTCCAGCTGAATACTTTAAGCCAGATGACATCGTCGTTAGTGGAATAAGTGGGAGGTTCCCAAAATGTGGTTCAATTGGCGAACTTGAAGAAGTTTTATTTAAAAAAAAACCAGTTCTTGACTTGGAGGAATTCTTTGGAAAAGGTATGGAAAATTATTTAAAAAACTCATATATTCAAAACAATAAGCAAAAATATTTGAACATCGTGAAAAGTAATCAGAAGCAAATATTTTAGTAATGTAAATCATAAGAAATATTTTAATTACGAAGTTTAAAATTCAAAATTCGTTTGATATGAAAAGTAAAAAATACATAAGAATTTATAAAAAGTTTATGTAAGTATACTAAAAAGAATATCAAAATTCAAATATATACTAGAAATAAAACCTTTTAAATATTTGTAAAACTTGGATTTATATTTTAAAATTTGAATGCTCTGAAATTGGTTTATATATTCATTTTCTGTTATCTCATTTAAAAACACTTCATAAACTAATTTTAAAAATTAAAATTTTTGAGAAAGAAGGCATTACAATTTTAAATTAAATTTATATTATTATGTTAAATATGTTACAAAATCTAATACATTTTTATAGATACTTTTAAATGTATACTTTTTAATCTTTAGACTAAGTTATTTAAAATTTAAAATATATTTTAAAAAGAATTATACGGTTTTCAATAGCTGTTTTATGATTTAAGCGCTTGTAGTAAACTTTACAATAAGATATTACATTTTATTTTCTCTTTTTTATCAGCTGATTCCGGGTTGTACATGCGCGCGGCTGGAGTTATACCAAATGTAGATAAATTTGACGCAGAATTTTTTGGTTATTCAGAAGATGAGGCTAATTTGTTAGATACAGAATCAAGAATATGTTTAGAAGTAACTTACGAAGCTATTGTTGACGCTGGTAAGTATTTTAGCAACTTTTCTTGGTTTTGCCTAATTTCAAAAAAGATATCAGGTTTCATATTCTAGAAAAAATATTTTTTCAATGAAAATCCATAAATAATTTTTTATTAAATTCTAAAATTTTGAAATACATTAATTTTTTAAATAACATGTTTGCAATAAATCAAATGATTACAATAAAGAACAATATTTCTGCACTTTTAAATGCAATTATTATATTTATGGAATTTACATTTAAATACGTCAACAGATCTGAATGAAATAAAATTTAAAATTTAAATATGTAATCCCATATGTTTTTTCTTAAAGATAATGAATTTTTTTCACTTCTATAAATTAAATGAAATAATAAAATAAATATCAAGGGAAAAAACTGTGTTCATTATGAAGGCGTATAAACTAAATATTATTACCAAATTTTCTTTAGCTTTTTCTGTATATAATTTAATGAATGATTCTTTAATAATTTAGATAAAATGATATTCTTAGAATAACTCATGTTCTTGAAATATTGTAGGCTCAAAAATAGAATTTTTTTTTACATAAGACCATTTTTGCTCCAAAGAACATTTCAAGTGAAGTTTACAGTGATTTTTTTCATTAATTAGAAAATAAATGATTATCTATGTTTATATTTCAGTTCACAAATAGTTTCAATAACTAGGATTGCAAGCTTGTATATTTCTCCTCCAAACTAAATGAATATTAATTTGGTTTCGTTTCCTTTACTTGTCATATTTACTCAATTAAAAAAATATTTTTGCATAATATACTATAAATGGGAATAAACTTTTGTAAAACCCTTTGGAAAATGTCTACTATAAAAATATTTTTTTCAAATAAACAAAATTTACCTGATCTTTCTTTGAAAATAATTTTCGATACGCCTATCCAGAGGTTGCTAAAATAGGCACCCTTTGGACTTTTAAAATACTTTTATTGTTATGAAATTTTGGTTTAAAACTATTTTTAAACAAAATCATTTGGAAATCCTCTTCCTTGGAAAGAGAATTTTCTGAATAAATAAAGAACACAGTAATTTCTGTAAGACAAACTAGAAACTTATTTCAATTTTTAAAGTGTATGTTCTTGTTAAAAAATTTGCACAATAACATTTTTATTGAGAAGTTATTTTTAATCAAAGAATTCATTAAATCTTTATTAATCATACCTTCGTTATATATAGTCATTAATCATTCTTTCGTTATATATAGTCATTAATCATACTTTCGTCATATATAGTCATTAATCATACTTTCAATTAAGAACATTAATTCTTTAAATTAATGGTAAAACAATTTTTAACCAGAATCATTCAGAAAATCCTCTTTCTTGGAAAGAGAATTTTTTGAATAAATAAAGAACAAAATTATTCCTGTAAGACAAACTAGAAATTTATTTCAATTTTTAAAGTGTATTCTTGTTAAAATATTTACAGTATAACATTTTAATTGAGAATTTTTTTAATCAAAGAATTCCTTAAAATATTTATTAATCATACTTTATATAGGCATTAATCATACTTTCAATTAAGGGCTTTAATTCTTTAAATTAATGGGTTCCGTGTAGAAGCTAACGTAGTTTTAAGGTTGCCCTTTTGTTATTCACAATTTAGCTCCCATCTTGGCGTCAAAAAGTAGCCAAAAAAATCAAGGGGGTACCGTAAATAAACTTTTATCGCATAAATTTTTAACACCAACTTTCTTTCGATTTTTAAATATTCCAAATAAAAGAAAAGGAACGCTATTTTTCAGAATTCTATTCTGGCAAAATAATATCCGTTTTTATTCATGCAGTTTTCAGTAAAGAGAAGTAAATTAGGAAAAAAAATAAATCACTACAAAAAGTTAGAATTTTTTTTTAAATTAATGAAATTTTTTATAATATTCATATTTATATAATTATGAATAAATAAAGCAAATTAAAATAAAATATAAAGTACAAAAAAGAGATTTATTAATATTTTTTGCACGCATTACTTTTTACAAAATGGTTCGATTTTAGTTCTCAATAATTTAGTATAAGACGTAATATTTTATAGCTCTCATAAATTTATTTTACCCAATTCTCTTAAGGTATTTCGTTACTTTTAATATTCCAAGAAATATAGCACTGCTTAAGATGAAATTCTCAATAAAATTCCAAAAGTTTCTTTTTTCAATCTTGGTTTAAAATTTTGGCTCTTTGTAATCATGATTGTCATTAGGGTAAGGAAATTAAAATTTTCTATAATTTTCATAATAAAAATATATCAGGAAAAAGTTTACCTAATTGTTCAATTTTGAAGTCCACAATTTTTATACCTGAAACAATTTGCAAACACATATAAAAACAGACTTCTTATTTTAAAACAATTGAAATATTGTCCTCATAAGAAAAAACTTATCCAATAAATAAATTTTATTTTTGCCATTATTCAAAAATACAGTGCCCATCATTTGACTTTATATTTATTGAAGCAAATACTTTTAATTCATTCAGAATACTTAAAAATAATTAAAATATATCTAAAAAAGTGTGATTTTGGTAATATTCCAATCCTTATAATAAGAAAATTAATGAATCATCAATATTTAGTATTAAAATGATAATAGAGAATTAATTTGCATTTATTTTTAATAATAAATATTCCGAAGAATTATCATAGAGTAATATTTCTCACTCTTTCAAGGTCGCATACATCTGAATATAATTCTGAATTTTAAAATATTCACTGCTTTAGGAGAAAAAGAATATTCAGTGTTTTGGTTTTACATATTACATATTTTAGGCGAAAAACAATATATACATTTATAGAAGAAGTCATAGAAAATAATTCACTTTATTATCTAATTCCAAAAACATTAAGATAATCTCGTACGAGAATAGTTACAGCAAGAATCACCATGGCGCTATATGATGAGATCGCTTTTCAAGAATTTTTCCTCAAAGTGCTCTTTCGTTCAATGAAATCACCTTGTTCAAGGAAATTACCTTGTTAAATCAGAAATATAAATAAATATGAATAATTTGTAAATCCTTTTGACACTACTAATGCTTTACAACGCTAAAATACCTTACGACAGGGTTTCGGCAGTAAAGCTATCCATAATTTTCTAGTTGATAGATTCATACAGCTGAACGCTGCTGTCAAGCATTCACCGCATAAAGTGACTTCTAGGAGGACTTTTCATGAATAATAGACTATATTCACTTATATCACAAGGGAAAAATCAACAGACAGCCATCCATTCAAAAGTCAGTAGCTCAATATCCAGCTCCCCTTGCTTAACAGAGTTTAGGATCAAACCCGGAAATTTATATTCTTAATAAAGCTGTCCTACAATTAGTCCATGGCTACCCTTAAATTATAAAAGCTTAAAATTTTTTAGTGAATAGGGTGAAGCCCAGAAGTGTACAGAAATTAATTGATAAACAAGTATATTTAAATATAAATATAATGCTCTTATGAAATATACTAATACACTTCTATGAAAATCAAAAGAGTAGAATTCCTAAAAAAAATTAGATGAATCTGTGAAGATCTAAATAATTCAATTAAAGTGAATATCACATTATAATATAGATGTATTAAAATAATCTTGTATTTTTCAGATCTATTCAATTGTTACTATTGTTTTCCAAGATTACGCTTTTATTTCAAAATTAAAGCACCGAGTGTCTTTGTATGCTATGCTTAAAGTCAGTAGTTATTTTTGTCAGAGATTAATTTGATAATAATAAAATTACATACGATAATAACAAAATTGAAATTAATGATAAAATTAAATTTAAACTTCGATAAAAAATTACGAATATAAACTTTTTATAAAGTTAAATGTTATCAAATATATTAAAATATTTCGTCAAAACATATAGGACGCATTGAATAAATACGTGCTTCTTACTTGGAAAACAAATAGCGACATTTTTATTGGTTATTCGAGCACCTTAAAGTTTTGAGTTGGCATATTTATCCCTTCCCAAATAATTGATAAGGTCATGTGTGTGTTGATTGTGAAATGGTTATAGTTTTACAAATATCTATGGATATATTTTTACAATATATTTTCATATTCAAAACTTTCATTCAACACTATGAAAGTGTTGAATGAAATTGGAGTTTGTATCTAATCATTCTAATTCTATTAGCTAACTACTGAAATTATTTTCTTAAACCCTAGTGTAAAAGGATGTAAAATGTTGAGAAATATTAAGTCTATTTAATATCAAATTTGTGTGTGTGGATTACAAAACATTTCCTTTTAGAATCCTGAATTTTAAAGTATTCACTGCTTTAGGAGAGAAAGAATATTCAGTGTTTTGGTTTTACATATTACATATTTTAGGCGAAAAACAATATTGACGTTATAATCACAATATATATATATAGATAGATGGATAGGTAGATAGATAGATAGATATATAGATAGATAGATATAAATAGATAGATTGATATACATATTCATTGGATATAAAGTACAAAAGACAGCAGAAAAATGCTAATTTTTCTATTTTTTTTCAATAACTTTTATCATGAATGGCTTAAATAGGTGAAACAGCATGTTTGAAAAGTTAAGTACGTTTCTATTTTTATTTTAGAAATCAAAACACCCATTTCTACTAGCATGGATTCAGAGCATTAATATGGAATACAATTTAGTTTCAGATTCTGCTTAAACTTTCTGAATATTCTATAAATATTTTTAAAATATTAATTCTGCAACCATGTTTCCCCTTCTAAAAATATGTCAGCCCAAACTGTTGAATACCACTTTCATTATGTACCAAAACATACAGAGTAATTCAAAATAAATAAAGTGATTACAAAAGTCTATAATTATTTATTTAAAAAAGGTTTATCGATTAGATCGACATATAAATGAACTTCAAAATTTTGTATAAGTTTGTGTGTGCATCATAGATGTTCTATGTGATTTTCCTTATTCACATGGTCTACATCTAGGCGGTAGTCCCTTTCGAGCCCTACATTCTGAAGCGTATCCGCTATCCCCAGCGAATGCACTTTATAAATGCAATTTGAGTTCTTCAGTTGTTTTGGCATGCAAAACATATACCTGTCTTTTGCATAACCTCATAATGAAAATCACAATATCTGGAGATCTTGGTGGCCAAGAACAGAAAACGTTGTCGGACGCTTTACTTTGACTTGTTCAACGATATCAAAGATGATTGTTTAAAAACTGCATGAAGTTCCTCACCCTATGTGGGGGTGCTCCATTTTGCTAAAAGCTGTAATCTGAGGAATCAATATCTAATTGCGGGTTTAACCATAGCTCTAGCATGTCAAGGTAAACATTTGATGTAACACGTCAGAGAGAGAAGAATAAATGACTACAACTTACTTAATAACATCGTGCAAAAGACATTAACTTTCATTTAGTCATGCTCATGTTAATACATAATAAATGTAGTGTAATTCATATGTTTGCCGGTGTCTTTCTGTTTCAATTGCTGCTCAAATTGAATCATAAACGGTTTTATTTGCAGCCTATTTCTATAAGCAAGTTATGCCATTTGAGGCATTTGTAACTGCCTATTAACAATTTGTCAGTTTTCGTGGGCTACGCTCATACGTATGGTAAATTCTTTCAACATTTTCCTCTGCAACACATGGTCCTCCTCTGCTTTTCCTTCTACACAAATAACTGATGTCATATAAGTAGATTGTTATCATTTGAAAATCCTTGATTGTAACACTATTGAAATTTTCTCTGCACTATGATCACAAAATACTTATTAAATCCTAACATGGTGAATATCTTCTGCATTAAGATTCGCCATTTTCACAAATGAGATGCCTGCAATGAACAGATTTCTTGTCGTTGCAGTTACAGTTAATGCATGAGCAGGCTTCCATTTCACGGCATCTTCTCCTTTATAAGGAAATTTTCGAGTTCTGTCTACATTCTTTGTTAATTTTTTCGATAAAGTCTTTTTTCTTAAATAGTTATACTCGTTTTTAATCTCTGTATTTTTATTTTAATATGTATATAGGACTTTGGTTCTAAGCATCAAATAACAAATTAAGATGGTGGGTGTGTCTGTAAATACCTCTAATGATAGGTGCTTGAAAATGTTTGCATTTTTCCTCCCTAACAATAGGTGATGAAGTATGCAAAAATCACAAGAACGCTGCTATTTTATGTTTTTTTTTTATTTTTATTCAATAGCTTGCGGCTATTAGACTATACACTTTGTGGTAAAAACTTTATCAAAAAGAAAACCCACATTTTGAAGCTGTTGTGGAAGGATGATTGGTGAATGAATTGATTTCACTTGATCCCCTTTAATACAAAAAACCACATAATGACCAGTTTTGTGAATGTCAAATATTGAAGATTTTAAAAACTTCTAAACTAATATTATGTAAATCTATGAATAGTATCGTCTCGTTAATTGATATTTATTGAAGACATTTAATCAGTTATTACAAATTGAGTCCTATCTATTCTATATTATGAAAGCGAAATCAAGAATCAAGACAATCAATTAAATCACAAATTAAAAAAAAATTCTTAGTTTTAAAAAAACTTAAAATAGAAAGTAAAGGCAGTAAACCTTGGATATCATAAAATTTCATTAAAACTTCATATACAACAACAAAAGACTTTAAATTTGTATTTCTTATTAATGGATAATAAATTGAGCATTTTGGGTGTTGAAAAGAAAATAACTTTTTAAGTGATTATATAAGACATTTCGTGTGAATAACAAACACAATTCAGGAAAAAGGATAAAAGTAAAGCATTGAAGTATCGTTGCATCGACAAAGAAATAAGTTATTAGGGAATACATTAATTAAAAGGGTTAAAACGAGAAAACATATTAGAAGATGAAGAGATAATGACTTCATTAAAGAAATATTAAGCGAAGCAAAAAAAATTATAAATAATTAGAGCAGAAAAAGAAGGAAAAGTTCCAGTTACCTATTTATTTTGTGACCAATCATCAAAACAAACAAGTGCGCATGAGGTTGAATTATAGGTAATTCCTGTTCACATAAAGTTTTTTCTTGCGTATAAGATGAGCAAAATTTTTCTAATGTTCTTTTTGCGACCAAATACATTCATCGTAACTAATATTTATAGACAAAAATAAAAACATCATTTAGAAATTACTTAAATTAATATCTTTCGTAATAACCCAAACTTTTAATTAAGATATGTTATTCAGCTAAAGGGATTCAAGATCGAGATAAAGGAGAAAATTTTAAAAGTTGTAAGATTCACATGAAAAGAATTTTTCACTTGATCATTTTATTATATTTCTCTAAAAGCTTCAATATCATAAATTATCTCTATTAATTTTTTTAAATAAGCCTTTTCTAAATCTTTTTACATTTGACCAACTATATTTATCATTACCTTATGGTACAATGCATAGCAACAACTTAATAAGTAAATCAACAACAAGAAAGAATATGAATCAACTTGCAAAAATAATTTATTTTAATAATAAAATACTGATACAAAATGTTCATATACACACAGCATTGGATTAGAAGTGCCTGATTAACTAGTATATTTTCGTGTCCATTCATTTACATACAACAGTCAACACAGATTCGATTTCATATGCACGCTGGCAGCTAAAGTTCTCTTCACTCCGATAACCTTTTTTAAGTTTTCCTTGTTAGCAATTCTCAAGGGTCAACAAATGTGGAGTTTGGGTGAAGGAATCCGTTGATATGTTATTGTTACTTTTGTTAAGTTAAAACGCGTAAATATATGTATAAAAATTTATTGCTTTCAACAAATAGATAAAATACAATTCAAATTTCTTTTAAATGCAAACCTGCAACACTACACTCCAGTCATTTAATATGTGTATAAAGATATTCACTGAGATAGAATAATCAAGCATAATATTGATTGCAATATCTTTTCTAACAACATACCTGAGATTAAAGCGTCTCTGATGAAATCAGATGCATATTAGTTATTTCGCAGTCTACAAGACTCTGAAAAGACTACTTATCGATTAATATGTATTTTTCTATTACAATGACTACACAGGGATTTCAATATGACTCTAAAGCCACAAAGAAAAAGATTTAAGTTATCAACTAGGCATTATGCTAATTGGAGGTGGTGTCGCGTCGTAATCGTAAGGGCATGTTCTACTTATCAGAGTCTTGATCCTCTAGTTAAACTAAGTCATTCTTTTATTAAAAATAGTCAAGTTCCGTTTTTTAAAGATCACTTGTAGTTATTCCTATATTTCTTGTACCAAACACAAGTATTACTTTTTTATATAAGAAATTACGTTTCCTCAAGCTACCAAAATTTATCACGACTAAAGTGAAAAGAATTACGAATATCTTCATTGATTTTTTTTTTACTTTGTATATCTGCAAATCGGACAGAAGGACAGAAGGGGATCGAGTGGTCGAGGCTTAGTGCCAGAAGCCGAGGCTTCTATAACTAATTTCAAGTACCAAGACACCCGAAGATAATGAACTCAAATCTACCACCCAGCAGCCGCCACCTGCCTTGGTAGACGAGCCCGCGAACCATACCTTGATGTGACGAGTAAACTCGCCGTCACCCACTCTCTTTACATGGCAGTCAGTACACTCATGGAAGATTTGTACGATACCTTTCCTTTTAGAACTCTTGCATTATGAACTATATTTTACCGTCAATTCCTATTTAGCCGTCAATTCCTATACTATTCCTCTATCTCCCAGTTCTCGACCGGACCAGCGTCGGTGGCACGCTGGTATTCCATCATTGGAATGTCATCCGACTCAATGGACATGATCTTTTTTAAGAACGACCAGTTGCGCCGGTCCAGGATTGTACTCAAGCTTTCGCTATCGTACACCAGTTTGCTCCTTTCTTCCGAGGTCCTGGATCAAGGGAATCATTAAGAATAAGAATATATATATAGGATTGAAAGCGCTACCAGAGGGCCATTCACATGTCTGCCGCCGGACATGTAGAAGAGAGACAGAGACGAGGAAGAGAACGAAGAGGTGATGGACGAGAAAAGACGCGAATTGATATTGAACTAATTTCGAATTATAACTAATTAAGATGTTAGATTGTGATTTAATATTCATTTGTAAATATGTAAATAGCTTTTTCTTATTTTGTCCAGAACAATAATTAAAACATTTAAACATAATATGTTATTATTTCCTGATAATGAAGCTACAATACCCATATATATATATATATATATATATATATATATATATATATATATATATATATATATATATATATATATATATATATATACATTACTCTGGAAAAGCTATGCACAATATTTCAAATATTATTCTTTTGGGCACTTCTCCCTTTTTTTTTATCTGAATTAATTGAATTTAAATCTACTTATATTATTATATTGTAATGAATTCTTTGGTAATATAGTTCATTGCTATTCTATTATCTCTTTACATGAACTTAGAAGAATAATGTAAACAATATACACAGTTTCATCATTTTAATATTCTATTTTAACAATAAGAATTAAAAATAACATGTAATATTCAAAATCCAAAAGTACTTAAAGATGAAATACAATTCCTTTTTATCATTAACTTGTAATTAAATTTTCATTTGATTTGGAATAATATTTTTAAAGTTAATCGGTGTGATAATAAATTACCATGTATTTTTATGAAATGATAAAACATCTGTTATTCTGTACTGAAATTTAAAATAATATTTTATTTCTATTTAAATGTATACAAAATCAGCCAAACTTTTATTATCATCATTGAAAATCTAAAATTGTAAAAAATTTAACTATGTTTGCAAAACTGATTTTTATTTAATAATTTCAAACATTTTAGAATATGACTGACTTGTTTTAATGTACGTTTCACCTACAAAATTTCCTTCAATATTATATAAATAGTTTCTTTTCGAAAATAAATGTTGGAAATATAATTTTAGATATTGTAGGAATATACGAATTCTAGTCATAAGTGTATACATTTTATTTTATTTGATATTGATGTCAAATTTCATAAGAAATAGGATCCTGAATATACTTGAATAACATTTTTTTATAAGTAAGATGTTTACACAAATGAAATCATATAACAAATAACTATTTTTATGCACATAGTTTGATATTTTGTTTTATGTAAATATTGCCTTTCAATGTTATAGAATTTCTTGAATGAGTAAATGATATTGAAAGATTTTTTTATTTCTTTTAATTATGTTTTCAGTAATTTTTATGAGGATATATTTTCTTCAATAATAATATAAGAAAAGTGCATTTTCCGCAAAGCACATGTACACAAAAAATAAAACAACTATTAAAACTGATAGACACACAAACGTAGTTGGGAAGAATTAGGAAAGAAATTAAAAATAAGACAATTGTTAAATTTGATATACAAACGTAATTGGGAAGAATAATGCAAGAGGTGAAATGTTCTATAGTGTGTGCGTATGCGCAAATATAAAGGAAACACAAATTTATTGTTGTGAGAGTATTCTATAAGAACTTTGAGTTGTATATTTTTTCCACGCATTGGCGGTCACACGAAAATAAAAGTAAATTTAGAAATCTTTTCAGGCAAATATTCTTTCTTGAAATTACTGTACCGGTAAAAAACGTTTGTTGAATCTACATCTAAAAGCAGTAGATCCAATTAATGCTTTTGTCCTTTAAATCTTAACTATCACTAGGAATCTAAAGTATTTTTCGGGCTTCTTAAGCAATTTTAAGCATTTAATCTCTTAACTATCTTAAGCATTTCTGGAGCTATTTTGCCCAAAAGATAGTAATTTTTTTATAGTACAGCACATTTCTTTTTTATCAGCGAATCTCTCACCTTTGTTCAAGAAAGACAAATAAAATAAGGAAGCACTAAAATAAAGGACTAAAAATTTTCTGGAAAATATAATCATCTGAATGACTTCGAATGCAAATGTTCAACTAGCATTTTTTTAGAATTGTAGAGACATTCATTTTTAATTTCACGTTGCTGTTACTACATAAAAACATCAGTTTTTATGGAATGACCTTTATATATAAATTTGGATAGATAAATTTTAAAAACAACCACAACTCAGAAAATATATCAACAGACTCAGAGAAGATACAATTCTCTTCGTAATCATTCTTCGTCTTCACGTTATCAATGAACGTAAATTTGAAGGAAAACAAACAGTAATTTGTAAACAGTAAATTGTAAATTGACCTACTGTCCTTGTGCAAACAGTAGGTCAATTTACAATTTGAAATCATTAATGAAGGTGTAGCGCGCGATTCAATGATATAAAATAATACAAATCCGAAATATTATGCCTATGCTATGCTCAAGTTTTGGCAGTTGTTATGACAATTCACTGGAATTCAAAGTCACAGGAAATGTTTTCTAGAAAATTTCATGTTTTAATCAAGATTAATAATGTCCTATCAAAAAAATGACATCGTAAGTAATGGATTTTGGTTTTTCTCTCGATACTACTAATTGATATTTGCTGCAAGGAAAAATGGATTAAAGATTATTTCAAACTTACTTTACTGAAGAGAATGCATCTATGACATTTGACGTTTTTGGTACATTATGTGTTCTTATTTTCCTGAAATCCTGTTTTCAGGAATCTTCACTTCAAGTTAAATTAATCATTACTTGTAAGTACATCGGCTTAATGAATCTTTGATTTAAGAACACATTTTCTTACAAATGATATAATATCTGATTGGTTTGGTTTCATTTCACAGAAGGATATACACTGGAGGAAATGCAATTAAAGACACTCAAAAATTCCCTTATTTTTCATATAAAAGTGCATGATATTTTTTGAATTACCTTTATTTGAATCACATTTTTAGTTTTCAATTATTCAGTGTAAAAAAATTGCAAAAAAAATTAATTTAGTAAGAATTTAAATCATTTGATCAAAAAATCAGAAATTTCTAGTGGAAATGCAATTAAAGACACTTGTTGTTTTTCGAACAAATTTATTAATTAATAATGAGTGACACCTCCAGTGTTTACAATTACTTCATACCTTCTATTTGGCATCAATTTCACAAGATTTCAAAGGTAATTTGATGGCAAATTTGACCATACATCACGAATTTTGTCTTTTAAGTCTATTACTGACTCAAAGTGACCGTTTTCCTAAATTTTTTGTGTTACCGTAAATTCGTAAAATTTTTGTAAATTACCCAGATGTTTCCAATAGGGTTCAGATCGGGACTTCTAGCTGGCCAGTCCATAAACTTGATGTTTCGCGCCATGTAAAAGGCTTTTGTTGCTTTACAGTTATGAATGTTTGCATTGTCTTGTTGGAATATCCTGGAATCTTCATCCATATCTTCGGCATAATTTAACAGAACGTTATCTAGGAGTTCAATATAATCGGAGGAATTCATTTTAAGTGTGATCCAACAGATGTGGTGGTTGTTCCATAGCTCGAGAAAATTCCCCACACCATCAATGTGCCTCCACCAAAATTGCGGCTAACTGAAATCCCCTTCTTGGTTCCTATGCGATGCTAATACTTGTTTCGATCTGATCCATCTAAATTAAACATTTTCTCATCACTGAACACCACATTTTTCCATTCAAAGTATTAATTTGCATGTTTTTTTGCAAATTACAAATGAGCCCTCTTATGCTGAATACTTAAGAGAGGTTTGCGATGTTTCTTCGCCCATTTAACAACTCCAGATTGACTGATTATTTGTATGATTCCTCGAGTTGTAACAGATAGGCATAAATCTCTTCTAATTTTAGTGTAATTTACGTCAGGTTTTATTGCCTCGCGAATTATCTGCCGCTTTTGACGGTCACTTAATTTACTATAAATACCTTGACGCCTCTTAACTCCATGCATATCACCTAGATTTGAAAAAATGCTCACAACAATTGAAGAGCGATTAATGTTCTTTGCAATTGATCTATTTGAGTAAACTTCTTCCTTTAAAATTCGAAATTTTGATCGCTCTTTTATCGAAAGTCCGATGTTACGTCCCTTTCTACAACTACCTTTGAATAATAAGTGTTTGAGTGAAGATGTTTTGAAATATTTAGTATCAGACACACTAGAGACAACAAACTGCTCCCTTTAAGCACTTTAGAAACAAAAATGAAGTGGTAGATAGCTAAAGTTCTAGATTTAAAGTAAGTGTCTTTAATTGCAGTTCCACTCGAAATATTGGATTTTTTAAACTAAATGATGTCACAATACTCACTAAATTAGCTTTTCTATGCAAGTTTTTTGCACAAAATAATTAAAGACAAAAAATTTAATTCAAATAAAGTTAGTACAAAAAAATATTACGGGCATTTATATGAAAAATAAGTGAATTTTTGGATCTTTAATTGCATTTCCACCAGTGTATCTTGTTATTTATATTGAACGCTTGGAAAAATACTTTCTTTAAAGTATAAATATTTTCGTGTAATTTGATGTCTAACCAAATCTTTCGCGACTAGCTCTCCAGCATAATTGGGGTATGTTGAATGAGCAACATTAACCTTCTCGGACCATTTCCTATCTCATTCGGAAATTTTTGCATTTTTATAACTTTTTCTATTCATATAGAGGAATGTGAATAATTTATTGAACTTCAGCTCTAATGAAGAAAATCACTGTCAATTATTATGAGTTTAAAAGCCTGTTCTTTGCAACGCTATGAGTCAGGAAAAAATGTTTTGTGCATTTACCTAGTTTATCTGTTTACCTGCAAAACATTATAAATATGCAGAATTTTGAAATTTCCATTTACTTTTTCTTAATATACATTTTTATAAAAGAGTACACTAGGCATTCATTAAACATAAAGCGAAACTTCAATAAGAAACATAAGAAAAGAGAAATTTTGATAAGTAAAAATATGTCTTCCTAAAAGACAAGTGCATGTAATAGTAGAAAATCACTACCTTACAATACATCAGTTGGATCGAGTCAACATTCAAAATTTATATTTAAAATCATACGCTTTGTCTCTTTTTTAGCTCTTCATCACTTTTTTTTTTTTTTTTTTTTTTTTTTAGAAATGACATTATTTTAAAAATTATACCTCCCTCTTTACATGTTTATGTATATATACATATCTTTTTACATTAAAATTATTTATAAGAAAGAAATGAGATTCTGATAAGTCAATTTCTTAAGTACATTACACTGTTTCAATATTGAACCAACATAGGAAGATAGTAACGTATTTTTTTGCAAAAATAATTTGTACTGTATTTAATATCACTAATGGACATTTATTTCATTCCAGGCTATGACCCTTTTTCTTTAAACGGAGAAAAAATTGGAGTATACAATAGTACTATATATCATGACCGCATGCATGTACTTAAGAACGAAGAAAAGGTGCCTGTTGAAGCATGGCATAAGTCTATGAGATTACGTCATATAGCAAACTTTTTTAAATTTACTGGTGAGTAAACGATAAATTTAAATTATATTTAAAAATTATAGAATTTCTCTCTCATCTTGAGTCTCAGATTTAAATAGTAAATTATATTTTATAAATATAAAACTTCTCCTATTGAGTGAAATCCTGCTATGGAATTTTACTTTAAATGAAATTTTATAATGCTGCGTTACATTTTATGCATGATTAAGTAAAAATCGTGCAAAAAGTTAACTCTTCTGAGAATTTCATTTCAAATGAAAGGACTTGAAAATTAAAAAAGGAAGGATAGAATAAAGTTCAAAATTTCTTATTCCAATGTCCAGAAAATAATATTCTTTCAAACGATTTTGAGAAAATAATTTGTTATCAAAAATAAACAAACTTATTCATTTCAGTTTCAAAATCCTATTGAGAAATTATATATAAAATTTTATTTGGCATTTTTCACGCTGTAGCTTTTTAAGCACTTGCTCCTCAAGTATTTGACAGAGTCATGTAATTATTTTCATTGACTAAACGGATGATTTCGGATTTATTTAATATTTTTCATTATTAAAAGTAATGGTTTTATGAGAAATTATTTTTAGTATTACTTTTTGCTATTATTATTAATTGTTGCTTGTTTTTATAAAGTTGGAAATTTTAAAAGACATTTCGAAGAAGTATTAATTACCCTTTATCTCTTATGAACTATCAATAATAAAGTTCTTTTAAGCTGGGTTGTCCTAGAGAAATGTATGAAATATAATCAAAAGAGAGAGGAATGTTTAATCATAATTATAACAATATATAAATCTTGCCTTTTTTCAGCGTTCATACTTTTTTCTTGGATATATATATATATATATATATATATATATATATATATATATATATATATATATATATATATATATATATATATATATATAATATTTTATTACATTATATAACTTACTTTATAAATATTTGAAAAACAGTTCTTGTTTTAAGATCTTTGCAGAAAATAAAATTAGTTTGTAATTTAAGATATTTGTGCTCTTTAACTATTGCTTAGATTCAAATAATTTAGATAGATTTTTATCAATTTTGTATCTTTATTGAGGGAAGTCTTACAAAATTCATGTAGAACAGAAGTCTTCAACCAATGGTGCGCAGATCACGAGTATCGCTCTAAAGACTCTTTGAGTGGTTTTTTTCTAAAAGTCAATTTCAAGAAAAATTGCCTTTAATTTAAATTGAAAGTAATTTCAATAAAAATTGATTGGTAAACTTTTGGGGTAATTTCTTCCTGTTATTCTTGATATTTTAAGTATTTCATTCATGCCTATAATCCATTGCTATAAAATATTTAAAAAAGGACGAATTTGAAAAATTTCAATGTATGAATAACCTAGAAATTTCTTGAAAGAGGATGGACCTTTATCTGTAACAGATTTGCGATAAGTGTCATTCTTTCGACAATACACAGCAATATGTGACCTTGAGCATGCCGCTAATGTAAAGAGTTAATGATCAAAATCCAACTTCTTCTAGTGCTGTAGTTAGTCTAAGAAATGGGTGTTGTAAATGTTTTGTTTGGCCAATGGTATTCAGGTTTTATACAGTTGGTTTCAGTCTAGATTTCCCCCATACATTTCATATTCTGAAATTCAATAGTATTTATGATCTTTGAATGAGATCGTAAACAAACTGCAACAACAAATAAGGAAAGGTTGAAGAGGAATGCGATAGTGCTAAATCTAAGACTACTGGATAGAAAATAGTAGTAACTTTATAACTCTTATTTTATCTCACCACTTGCCAATTGCGTGGTAAATGAAAATAATTCTGTGGTGACTTTCTATTGTCGCATGCGTCAGGAAAATTTGTGCTAGAAGTCATTTTAGAATTTTGAACACTGGATAACAGCTATTGAAATAATGGTTAATTTAATCTGGTCTAAAGCAATATTATTATAATTTTCAAGTGATTCGGAAGTGAAACATGATAATTTTGTGTATTATGTGGTAATGCATTCGTAAAGCTGAGGAAAGATACTTCCGTAGTTCGCTACTGAGGTTCAACAATTCAGGGAATCTAAGTCAATTATTCTCGATTATAAGGCTATCTCAGTAATTCGAATTACTGTCTACTAGAAAAATATCTATTGGGTTGTTCGGAAATTCATTTCGTTTTTCATGAAAATAAAAAACGTTCAGCAAATAAATATTATATTGCATTGCACATTGTCTATTCTAGTCCAATAGCTTTTACCATCTTTCTGGTAGTAACACCATTCCGCAGTCATAAAGTGGTTGGTTTTTACTAGAAAAAAGCTGATCCATGTAGGAAAAACGATATTACTTTCCGAACAACCCAATACTCGTCCATAATCTTTATAACAATGAAAGCTCTCAAAATGAACCTATTGGAAAGTTATTCTTGCTAACTAAGAATTTCACTCATCTTCCAAAATTGCTATAGTCGGATTAACTCTACAACATGAAATTTAAATGATTACGTGTAGTGCATTTCAGAATTAAAAGAGGAATTCTAAAAGACTTTCCAATTTTCATGAGAATTAAATTTTAATGAGAATGCTCTTCTCGTCATTTTCACTAAATATTGGAAGTTTTCCACTAGTACTTCAACTATAATTAATGGATTTGCAATTTAACTGCAAGTTTCTTGAAAAATTTCACATTAATCGATTTTTATTTGCAGTACATGACCGACATACAAATGCGCAACATCATTTTTAACTTCAAAATTAATAGTAGTTTTGTAGAACAAACCTCTTATTTTTATACACATTTCTTTTGAATACACTATTTTTATGAACATTTGCCCTACAGGTCTTTGTGAATTTATTTATATGGCAGGTAAACATAAATGGTTAAAGAGCCATAGCATAAATAATATACAAGAATATCTGTTTCTCTATATATCATTTATTTTATTTATTTATTTCTTACTTATTTATCATTCAAATCAGTCAAATGAGAAAAACAAGTCATGGAGCACTTAAATTCAAATTTGAAGTTCCAATAGATCTTTTAACTTTGTATTAATTTTCCTTTGACTTACAAGATAATTTTCTGATATTTTCAACAGTTTTATAAAATAATTAAGACATTTATTGACATTTAATAATTTTATGTTAGTTCCTTTTTGGTGATGAAGAAATATTTTAGATGATATTCCTCCATGATTTTATTTCTATATATTTAACAAAATGTATGACTAAATTGTGAGAATTTTTTTATCGATTTACATAATGTTGTGCAAAACAAATAATAAATACATTGTAATATCAAAAGCGCCCTTCTTTTAAAAAGTGAATAATTAATAGAAAAGAAAACACTCTCATTTCATACAGTTTTAAATTTAACCAGTATTTGCTATTTTCGAAATGTGATTTTTTACTATATTTTAGCAAATAAAAATTATAGTAAAATCTTGGAACAAAATGCAGATTTGGTGCAAAATTTAGGTCTCCGACTATTTCACAATTTTCGCCGACCTAAATCTAAAAATTTGTGATTTAATATAGTTTTAGTTTTTTAATATCACGAGTACAATATCCAACAGTATTCTTTCGAAAAACACCGAACAGAATTCTGAAAGAAAGAATTCGTACGAATTAATAAGGAAATTTTTCAATCAGTTAAAAAATTTTCAAACAGAATTTTGAAAGAAACTTCCCAACCGAATTCTAACTTTAAAATATTTGACAAGGCTTTTAAAATAAAAAACATTTTATAAATTAAAGGTTAATTAAAATTCGAATCAAATTTTCCGCCCACCGGATTTTTGTTACGCCACCGAATAGCAGGTGATCCACACATTTCGAAACAGTAGATTTGGCTTTTTTTTAGCACCTGCAGCATACAGAAATATTTATCGAAAACTGTGTAAATGCAATGGAATAACTTTTTAATAATTTCCTTTGATTTATTTATTTGATTATTGAGAATAAACAACATCATGATTGTTGAGTCAGATAGTATTAACTGAATTTCACAAAATTATTTCAGAATTTAAGTAAAAACAAAAGTATATATTGAGGAATATCATGGCTCCCAAATTCATATTTGCACAGTTAGAATTGGTAAAAAATTCAATTCCCAACATTACTAACATTAAAAAAATTATTTTTGAAATTTTACATCAAATGTTTTATGGGAAGTTCCAACAATGACATTGTTGAAACTTTGAATGATTAAAAATGAATCACAGAATCTTGTCATACCTTCAAACATAATAATCACATATCTATACTAGTTATCAATGAAAAGGATTCATTATAGTTTATGTTACTAATATTTCCATGATAATTCACCAGCCACCAGGAAGATAAAGGTTTCCAAAATGACGACTGGTTAATAGAAAACAAATTTTGAATTACTTTCTTCAAGTAGATGTTAAATGTAGGTAATGATGATATAATTATCACTCACACATTAACTGTAGAAGCATTTTGTCCCATTAAGTTTTAACTTTCATTCTATAATAGATTCTTTTAAAAATTTAGTTGGAGTATAATTTGAATATTTTTTTATAATTTTAGGTCCTTCAGTCTTAATTGATACAGGGTGTTCTTCTACAGCTGTTGCACTTTGGAAAGCTGTAGGAGATATAAGAAAGGGCAGAGTTGACGCCGCTGTCATAACCGGAACACAATTAAATCTTATGCCACTTCTCACTGCCTCTTATTTCAAATGGGGAGTGGCAAGTTTAACAGGAAATAGCATACCGTTTGATGCAATCAGTGAGTATTATTTATATGAATATCAATAAATTTTTTAAAAAATAATCCTTTTTTAATCTAAATTTAAATATTATGAATTCAAGCTTATTATTCAAAAATTGTAGGCATTAAAAATAAACATAGGTTTAAAGTTTGATCTTTTGTATACAAAATTTAATTTGGTATTGGTTTAATTTAGATCTAAATCAATCAATTTTTCTCAGCTTCAATCTAATCAAGACTGAAGTCTTATAATTTTATTAAATTATAAATCAATCAGATTTTAATTAAAATTAGTTACTTTTTGAGCTTTGAAATCAAGACTTTGTTTTTGAATTAATTGTTATAATGAGTAACAGAGCAATGTAACAAGGAGATTTTAATGAGTGAAATGTTTATTATAAAAATATTTTATGCATTAAAACATCCACATGCTTACTATAAAACATTTGAATACTTATCGGGTACTGCTTTCTGTTGAATAGCTTGTGGAATGACGTTATATTACAAAGTAAATGCGCAAATCACTTATAACTTAGAAAAGTCTAAAATATTCATTCCTAGAGATATGCAAAAAGGAAATTAAACTCGAAGTTATTTTATTGCCTTACAATAATAGCTGGAATAATTGGAGAATAACGATAAACTTTAACATAATAATGAACTTCCTGAAGAAGAGGTAGAAAATGCCGGAAAAATTACGTTTTTCACATCAATGACAAATAGGTTTAATGATGAATCTAACAATTAGATATAAAAGTATAAAGTAGAGTTTAGGGGATATTTGTTCTTTTCTTATGGTATTTTACTGGCAACCTTTCTCTCCCATCATTCATTCAATAAAGTTTTGCTACACATCTATGATATTTTTCTCTATTCTTGCTGAAGAGAAATAAGATTATATAACAATATAAACAAAATAATTTAACAAATTTAAACATTTCTTTCGAAGTTATTTTCTCATAATTTTACTATGAACTTATATTTTCTAAATCCAAAAAATGATTTCCACTAATTTTTAAATATTTTTCCTCATCTTCTATGGAAAAAACTCTGACTTCTAATTCATTCTCCAATCTTACCTCCAAACTGATGAAAAATTGGCCAAGGAATGCTTAAGTTTTGAACTAGCAGAGTCAGTCAGAGCTCAAGTTATTTTAAATACCTTTGGAAATACATCAGAAGAAAAATCCGGATGAATTCGTAGACAGAACTTCAAAATCTTCAATTGGAATCCTTGAAAATTCCTCAGTGCAATTTAGAATACCTTGGTCATTCTGAAGTTATGTGCTGCAGTCCCTAAAATAAAAGGATATGCGATTAAATATTGAATTAGCATATTTCGTTGCGTTAAAATAATTAGTTTAAATAAAAATTTAGAAAAATCGAATCGTCTCAAAACATTTGCTTTCAGTTTTTTAAATTCATGTTTAATTTTTACTTTCTGTTTTTTCAATAACAATTCCATGCATATAATTATTCATACACCATGTAAGATAGCTAAAACAGCAAATTGTCATTTACTTGCTTACAGAAAAGTTATATATATATATATATATATATATATATATATATATATATATATATATATATATAGTGATTTCTATTGCTTTTGATTTTAATACCTAATGATTTATCAGGATTTTTTTAAATATTTTATGAAAAATAGTGATAATAATCAATGTGATACACGTTTTGTTTTTTTTACTTGGTAAAGGTGATGGATTAGTAAGAGCTGAATGCATTACAACTGCATTTCTTCAAAAGGCTTCAGTTGCCAGACGATGTTACTGCAAAATTCTTGGTATTTCATTCATAACTTCTGGATATAATCTTGAAGGTATTAGTTTAACAATTAATATTTTGAAATAGCTTTAGTTTACTTATTAAACTGAATTTATTTATTAACTGTATTTCTTCATTTTATTCTCTTTTATGAAGTAAAAATGTTCGTCATTTTATTTAAACGCTGTTAAAATTTAATTCTCATATCAAAAGAAAAGTTTTTGAAGCTTTCGCATTAAATGGCTTGAAATTCACTTTAAAATTTTTTTCAAAACTTGAACAGTAATTAAAATATAATGGGGAATAAATTTACCTGTTTTGTAAAGAGTAAACAGTTTTAATTAAATACTTCTAAAACATCAAACAATGGAAATAATTTTATTTTGGTATACAAAATGCATTTAACAAATATTCTGAAGAACTAAACTCATTAATATCTACAAACAATTTATTATACCGTTTTTTATTATGTAATATTTCCTTTCAATGTAAAGTTGAATAAATTTGATTTGATTTTATTCATAAGGTTTATTTATTACTCATATTGTTTGAGTTTTATATAAAAGAAGTGGCAAACCAGAAGAATTACTATGGACTCATTTTATGAAAATTATGGATTGAAAAAGATAAATTGCTTTATTAGAATTCCTTAAAAATCATTATGTGACTATACATTTCATGCATGTTGGATCACATTATTTAAATTATTTATTGGTATTTTCTATAAAATAAAATAGAAATACTTTTGTATACAAATAAATAATAAAACAAAGCACTAGCATGCACAAAAAAATTAATGGAATATTTACATAATTTCAAGTGAACTTAAATTGGTTTTGTGTTGTTTTTGTATATTGCTCGATTAGCATTCCATATTAGAAATAACAATGGCATCTGTTTACCATCACAAATAAGTTCTGGCAGTAACTTCTACATCTACCCCTCCTAATTTTTTCTCCAAAACTTCTTAAAAGTTGTTGCCTTAAATGATTTGATGAATTTAAATATTTTCTCATGATCAAGCTCAAAAATTACTTTTTAAGCTTAATTTAACCTGTTATATTTGTTATTCGGTATTCATTCTCACCAATCAGCAGTATAAATAATTAGTGACATCTTTACTAAAAAATAAATAGAAAATATAAATTTTCGCCTTCTCATGCATAATAATTAAATTTCATTATTTTCTTCCATTAAATATGAAATTTAAAAAAGGATGTTATTGAAATCAATACAAAAAAAAAGATTAATCAAAATTAAAAGTGCTTTTAGCTTTGAATGTTTGGAATTCAATAGAAAGACATCGCTTTTTAACCAAAAATGCATATGCTATATGCAAAAAACATACTTCCATGCATTTCAATGAAAATTCAGAAATGTAAATAATGTGAACTTTGCAAGTTGTGAATTTTTAGACTGCATTCTCCCTATTGTTGTGAAATTTTCTAAATTCAAATGTTTAAAAAAATATTTTAGAATATCATTATTTGTTATTTATATTTACTGTCTGTTTATCCGGTTGGCAATTTTCAAGTTAGTATATTAAATAAATTATTAGTTTAATTTCAATTACATATTTATTATTACTTTTACTAAGCACAAAAATTGTTACTTGTTGTTTTAATTTTTATATTGCTATGTGCTTAGTCAAAGTAAATCAAAGTTCCATTTTATTGCAAAAAGGAAGAGAAATTTTTCTAATTTAGTTTATTTTCATATTTCTCTGCTTTTTCATTAAGTTTTATGAATAATGATATTTGCAAATAAGCTTGGTTGTAAAATTATGATTTCTATCATCCTACAAATTAATGTAAATAAAATATGAAGTATACTTATATATACACCCAAACACACAAGTAGTTTACTAATTACATATACATATATGTGTGTGTACTTATACACGTAGCACAATTTATATTATATAGTGATTCATAATTTTTAATTTCAAATTAAGAATAGGTTCATCACTTTAAATTCTAAATTTTGTCGTCAATTAATTTGTATTTTGAGGTTATATTTCTGTATAAAATACTGTCATTATTTTTATAGTTTAGCTATCGTCATTAATAAATCACAAAAACTTAACATTTTATACATTTTCGGGAATCAAATTTTAGCTATTATCCTAACTATACAGCACCTTCTAATGGTAACTCTAACAGTGAATGATATTGAAAAGATTTCTTGAAGTTCTGTTAGGCAATGATTTGCATCCACATGTATATGTGACCTCTAACAGTTATTATAAGGCAATTAAAAATTTGACGCGACTAAAGGAAATGCCCTAACAGCTGCAGGTATACTTTCAAATCATCTAAAGTATTGAAATATATCCCATGGGATGCTTTCTATAAATTATTTTCATAAATAGCGAGCAATATTTATGAATTGCAAGGGGAGTAGCTGAATCATCCATCCCTACACCTGCAGAAAATAGAATCTCAACATTCATTTCGTGCAACTCAACAACAGATAAAATTTGTTTTATTTCTAATAGCAAATTAGAAGTAGTAGAATAATAAACATTAAGACTAGAACAACAAAAATAACATGAACTTGTTTAACAAAACTAAGTTAATCTATAAATTGATTTATTTTGTGCTGTGAGCTCTCCTGTATTTCTCCCACAAGTATCTCCGAGTTCAATGCAGGACAATGACTCAAATGGTCCTGGTCCATTTTTTCTTGTATGTTGCACAGCATATAATGTCAAAATTGTGTATCATATTTACCATTATTCATGTTACACCACGAGGAAGTAGATTTATATTTGCATCAATAATTGCTGAGACTGAACTCTAGGTCTATCATTCTGAATAGCACTGTCTAACCGCTAGATCTCGTAAATCTTGTAATGAAAATTCAACTATATTTTATATTAATTAAATAAATAAATTTTGCTGTAGAGGACGCCAAAAAATTTCTAATATTACATTTTCCTGAGACACAATAAGGAAATAAATCCATTATAGGAATAAAAACATGGAAGTTATAGCGTCATTCAACATTGCTACAAATTTAGATTTTGAAAGCAGTTAGGATGGAGTTAATGATTAATATCTGAATATGTATAATATATGTTAAGTAAATGCTTCATTTTATAGCATAAAATTAAATATAGAGCAAAATCATAATATAAATCTCTTTAGCAATATTTAATAAATAATTTAGCTCTATCTCACCTCATGATTGTAGTTTAAAATTATGAGAATGTTTCCAGAGTAAAATAGATTTTACTGCATAAGGTAAAGCTTTGAAACGTAATCTAATTAAATGAATAAACAATGCATTAGTTTCTTTCTCATTTTTTATTAATTTTTTTTGAATATTTTGAGATTATTGAGAAATAACTTTTTTAATTTGACCTTGAATATTTTGTTGTGTTACTTAACAAGTTCGGTACTTCTTGGCTTTTAATTTATGTAGTCTTTTTCCAAAATGAAGGTAAAATTTTTTACTTTTCCTTCATTGGAAAAACAATCATTGTCAACTTTTCGTGTTGGTACAAAAGTTTTATATTTTATACAATATTCTAGTAAAAAGCATTTAATGGAATAATTAAGGTTTCTCTTTCATGCTCAATGCACTCAAGATAAAAATATTACATTCATAGTTTTGAATTTTTGAATGTTAAAAAAAATACCTTCAGATTCTTTGGGATACCAAAACGGAACCGAATAGTTAGTGCTTTGGCCATTGGTTTAACTTTTTATTGATTCGACATATTGCATCAATATAGACCGAAAAATTTGCTGTTGCAATGCGGGAATCGCGTAATAAGTTAACTTATCCAGATAGAGTGCACTCGTTACTGTACACGTTTGCAGAACACCGGCAGTGATCTCTTCAAAAAAGTAAGGGCCTAGAATGAACGTACTCGTTATACCACACCACATAGTCACTTTTCATCGTTTAATGGGCATGCAAGCACATCATGAGGATTATTCTCGGCCCAGTGCCCACAATTTTTTTAATTCAAGTTACTAGTTATCTAGAAATGCGCCTCATCTGTCCACAGAATACATAAATGTTATCTTCATCGTACCAGATAAGAAATTGATTCACAAAATCCAGCCGTAATTGATAGTCTCCAGCTTCCAACATTTGGACACGCTGAAATTGATACGGAAACATGTTTACAACAGAGCGCAGAATCTTGCAAACAGTTGAATTCGGCTTATTCAGAACACGTGAAACACAGCGTGCACTTGCTGTGCTTTATCATTGATGAACTTCTGCAACAGCTTCCACAGGAACAGAAGATCATCCAGACCAAGGTCGATAGCATGTGCCATCAGTTTCTTCAAATTTATAAATCAAGTCCCGTACAGCTTTGACAGTGCACGGGCCTTGCCGTAATCCATGGTTTCTGCGGTAAATATGAAATATCTCTGTGGTATTTTATCCATCCAAGTAATAAATTTTTACGATTTCCCCCCATTCTTTTATTAAAAGCAGCTTCTTGTTCGGAATGGCAGAAAGCAACATACGCATATTTCACAGTGTCTTATCTTGACTATGTCAGTCATAACTGTGTCTTACGTAGGACCCGAAACTTTCGATATTTGAATTCTTCTTCTCATTTTGTGAAGAATTAATGAGGCTGCATCTCAGCAGAAGAAATGGTGGGACGTAAATGAAACGAACATTAAAGCTCTGGTGCACAGCAAAGTCCTTTCACTTTTTCCTTGCCTATTTCAGGGGATTTCCGTGCTATCGGTGCCATTCCTACCTTATTTAGTGTTCTCCAGTACGGAGATCGCATTCCAATACAAAAAACAGAGTGCTTTTTTTTTTGAAATTTTCAATTTTTTCTCACTGTAACCATAACTGTTTGAGTGACACTAAAAGCAAAAATATTATGAGCAACAAACATTTCCTTTTTCATAAAAAACAGTCTTTTTTCTAATAAAAAATCTGAAAATTTTTGCATTGTGAATAATAATAATGCAATTAATCACATAAAAATATTAACTAAAATATTTTCATATGCTATATTTTATGAGAAAAAAAAATTTTACTGTTTAAGTTTTGCTTAGTGGTTTTTTTTTACAGCAGGAATATAGCCACTTATTTTTTAAATATTAGTTATATTTATACACATATGAAATTAAAATGTTCACTACAAGAGGAATTTGAGTAAAATATAAGTATATAGCACATATAACAATATTCTACTATGTATTCAAGAATTGTTTTTGTAAGACTATTAGTTTGAATTATACATATATGCTTAAATTGTCTGAAATTAACGCACACAATTAGAGAATATAAATAATTTAATTTATTGCTATTATTCTGCACATTATTAAGGTTAAAAATTACTTATTCTTATAAATATATTTTAAACTATAATATGATTAGAAATACTTGTAATATAATATAGGAAATTTATTGTTTAAAAGTGATTAAAGCGTAATATAAACATGAATAAAGAGAAAATTTTCTCCAATTAATTGCATTTATTAAATCAATATTATAAATAGAATATGTAAATTTTCAATTATTTTTAATATCAATTGAGTATTTTGAACTAAATAAATAAAATTGTTTATAATTTCAACGCAGTAGTAATGTATATTTAAAGAGAATATTTAATATAAAAACTAGGATATTTTATTTCTTAGTCATAAATTTTACATTATTATGTAATAATCCTTAGAAAAGTCTCGGAAAAAATTAAGACAAACTTATTATAATAATTTGACTTTTTTATTTTATTAAAGTATAAACTGTCTTTAGAGTACCAAAGGCATCGGTGATCTATATAAACAAAATAAAATTAGTGAACAAATAAAAACCGCAAAAATTTAAATTACAAATAACTGTTTTTAAAAAATTATAATTTACTTCTATAAAGATTTATAATTCATTCTACTTTTTCAAATAAAAATCTGCAATTTAACCTTTTCGTCCTGGCAGTATAACTATCGTACCACGAAATTTAGTTGATATTTTGGTCTCGTTAAACGACTTTATTATATTTATTGGTCGCAACTATTTAAGAATTTTCTTTTTTCTTTCAATTTTGGCACCGATATCTAGCATTGTATTTATATGGTCAGAAGCAAAAGGCTTAAACTCCGTCTAGTACATTTTCGAAATGCCCCCATAACAATCAAATTACCCGTCTATAGGGCGTGAGCCCCAATTTGGGAAACACTGATATAAATGATTCAAAATGAATCTTTTCTCGCTGAAGATGATAACAAATTAAAATCACTTGATACTTTTAAAAACGAAAGAGGTATATGAAAATTGAAAATAAAATTATAAAAGGGTCACAAAATTTTTATCTACAACTCGAAGGTTTACCTTTCTAACACCAAGTTGTGAATAGTCTCATTTTACACTTTCAAGAAAAAAAGCTGCTACTAAATCAGCTCAGAAAACGATATTGGATACTATGTGGAAGAAAAACAATGTATGCAGTTTTGTCAAAGTGTGTCACCTGCCAGAGATTCAATTCGAAAAACATAAAAGTTGCTCCTAGTTTAATTCCGGAGAATATGGTTACAGATTCTGCTGTGTTTCAAGTAGCAGAGATCAGCATTTTAGATCCACTATTTCTCAGAGATAAAAAAAGTTGTGGGCCGCTATTCACATGAACTATGTACAGAGCATTTAATTTCGAATTGGTATCTTCGCCTTCAACTGATGCATTTTTGATGACCTTTAGAAGTTTCACAGCAAACAGAGGAAGTTATTTTATTATTTTCTGCGATAATGGCATGGATTTCATAAGAGCAGCTACTCTTTGCGATACTTAGATTAGAGACGTAATGAGAAAAGCAGCACTTTAAATTCTACTCAATGGAATTTCACCGTCAGCAACACACTTGTGGGGTCGGTTGGTGGGAGTGACTGATCAGGTTCTCAGAAGATATAAAAGAATTTGTGGGGAAGCTTGCCTTTTCTACAAGGAAATGGGGATGTGTAGGCAGATTCTGAAAATGAGTGATATTTCACTTTTTCACAGACTTTTGATTTATATTTATGAGTAACATCTTTTACATTTAAAAAGAATGTCTCATCAGTGATTTTTAACTTTTCTCTTGTAGCGGCTCACTTTTAACTATTTAAAATTTTATGGCACTCAAAGAAAAATATAAGTTTAAAAGTTGCTTATTTACCTACAATACATTGTGTAAAATAGTTTATAATAACAATTTATAATGTAAAGTAAAATAATGTAATATGTACTACAAAATTATTTTCATTTATTACTTTACTGGCAATAAAAAGCGCATAATAATTTTTACCATGTGTATTTCTAAATCTTGGTGGCGCACTTCAAGAATTTGGAAAAATACCGTGACACAATGGTTAAGAATCACTAGTCTGCAACTTATTTCTCTAATCTTGTTCAAGGTGTCTATAAATTTAGCTTACTTTTGAGGATACAATAGACCGAAAGTCCTTAATAAGGTGAATGAAGTGCAGACTAACTTTACAGATGGATTAAAAGTACGTTTTAAATCAGAATATTTGGGACTCTTAATACCACGGAAAAATTTCAAACAAGATCAATGGAAGATTACAGTTAGAAATATCGTGTTAGAAGGCTTAGATAACAAGAAATAAATGAAGTGGCTTCTTTTTGGTTATATAAAATATGAAATCCAATTATTCGCAGCTAATGCTCAACAATGCAATAGTTGCCTAAAACTTTCTCATTCAATTGTATGAATGAGGTAAAGTGTATAAACTGTGGGGATTCAAGACGTGGAGACATTTATCAAAAAGAGAGTAAATCTAATAGCTGTTTAAAAGCTCATACAGCTGCTTTTCTCAACTGTGTCAAAAGAACACACGAAAAAATTCCTATTTTATAATTCTGCAAATTATATTTCCTACTCTGAAGCGCGCGAATCTTCCTCTTGAAGAAGCAAAAACAGCGTTTCAGAACGGTGGTGTTCCTATTGGAAATTAGATATTTGTAATAGTAAGCTCTCCAGATATAAATCCGATATAAATTGGAATCTTGGTATCAATGGAGGAACTATCACGTGGAACAATAAAACTATTTTTCTTTTAACCACCATAGAGAAAAGTAGAAATAACAATGATATTAATTAGAATCTCAAAAATAAAGCCCTTAAGTGGATCGACTTTCTAAAAATACTTGCTAGTAAAAGAATTGCCGTTCGATCTCTTAAACTACTTCAGCTTGTTATGTAGCCTTTTCTGAAACCAATATGTTGCCTTTTCTGGTACAGCAGTCTTATCATGTCCGCTCTCAATAAATCTTTCCTCCCTCCATTGGAAGTCTGTCATACAACCTCCCTTTAGGATTGTTTTGGGTCTTCCCAGATCGACTCCTGTCTTTGTCTTAAGTTAAATGGAAGATGCAGTTCCCATATCATATAAACATCATTATTTAATTTCAAATTTTTGATTAATTAACTTTCCTTAAAAAATTCCCTTCTGTATTCAAATGAAGAAGATGATCTATGTTCTCAAACTTCTCAATATCCTTCACTGTCAATTGCTTATTAACCTATCGAGGAATTAATATCAACCAGGATTACTTAGTACTTCCCCCAATACACGCCTCTCCTACCGTATTTTTCCATGTTACAGATTTTGAATTCCAAAACAAGTATTTACCTTTATATCAAATTAAAGACTTATTGTTTACCAAATTTCTTCAATCAATTCGAGATTTGCTGGTTTATTGCAATAAATGCTTCAAATTCCTCCGAGATGACTTTTTTGCAGCCTGATCTCCGATATAGTCCATTAAATTTAGAATCAACAAATATACTGCATGTTGTAATTTCATGTTATTTGCAACAAGTAAGCATGCAAATAACATGAAATTTGCAACATGCATTAGCGGAGGTGAGATATGTAAATGATTAGAATTTCACCGCAGACGCACATCACATGCGGCTGAGGCACCACTTCAAAGCGCTATTTAAATTTGGAGATTTTAACGATTTCAAATTCGGCAATCGTGTTTTTCTTGTGTTTTTTTTTTCAAAAAAAAAAAAAAGGATCAATGATGCCTAGTAGAAAACAGCGATCATTTTTTGATCAAGTATCCGAGACCATCTCAGATTTTTCAAATGTTTTGTAAAACATATGACTTATTTCCTAGAATAGAACATATTTTGTTTGTCAAAATAAGTTTTATCATTTGAATCCCACAGATATCTTCGATCTATATAATTTCATAAAATTAATAACTTTTCTAAAATTTTATGACAATTTTAATTATAATAAAATTAATTTTCTCTATTTTATCATCATTAATAAATTTTATTTATTTTATCATAATAAATAATTTAATAAAATGTAATATTTAATATTCAAAAATTAATTTAATGACCTTTGCGAAGATTTTTCATGAATTAATCTTCATAAAAATAACGATAAAAGTTAATCACTAACATCATTTCGAAGGGAGAAGAAAAGAAAAAACATAGGAAAAGATAAATAATTTGCTTTCTCACCGGTGCCTTGCCAGATATTTCTAACTTTCTGGAAAACTTAAAAGTTCTCTCGGAACGCTTATTTTGTGACATTTTCTGACGTCATTTGTTCGCCAAAGTTTTGCCGGTGTCAGTTTTCCGTCGATTTCCTCATGGTTTGCCCCTGGCCGAAGGATAGTGGGCTACCGAGATTGTGGCTTATCTTTTAAGGAAATCGGTAGTCGTGTTGGGTGAAACTAAACAACTGTAATGCGGATATGTGATCGTTGGATGCAGGAGGGTACGACGGATAGACGTGTTCAATCGCATCCACCTCAATGCTGTCATTCACGTGATGACAGGCAAATTGTGCGCATGGCAGTGACGGATCACTCAGACAAGTTCCGAACCATAGGACATCCCATTCAGTTTGTAACGCATCATTCAGTGTCTGCGCGAATCATTCGACACCGTTTTACAGCGGAGTGTCTGTCCGCAAGACGCTCATTGCGTCGTCTACTCTTGACGCATAATAACAGGCGTCTCAGCTGCCAATAGTACGATGAAAAAAGGGTGTGGATGGCAGATTGGAATGAAGTTGTCTTTACTGACGAGTCCCGCTTCTGTCTGCAGCACCACGATGGTCGCATTAGAATCTGGAGGCACCGTAGAGAGAGGATGCTGAACGGCTGCGTTACGCACCACCACTGTTGCCACTGTCATTGTATTATCAACTTCCTGTTAGTGTTTCATGTGCTTGTATTTCTATTAATTATAATTTTAGGTTTGGCAACTTCTTCATTCTGTTTACTATATCTAGGGATGGGACTTTGTTACTTTTCTCGTACTTGGTACGTACTGAGTACAGTTACTTTTAAAGTAACAAGTATTTTACCGATTACTTTGTGTACTTGTTACATATTTTGTGCTGCCATCTATCGGATTAAAATATAATGACAATGTTTTTCACGTTTTATGAATAAATAAAAACTAAATTAGTTATAAATTAATAATTAATTAAAAATTAATAATTAAATATAAAACATTTTGTATAATTTCATAAAATTAATTAACATAATTAATGTTAATTTAAATCATTATCATTTGTAAATAAGCATCCAGTTAAGGTTAAAATAAAAGCTTATATAATAATCTATAAAAAATTTTCTTTTTATAAATGCAACATTTCAATAATAGCAAATTTTGTTTTTCCTGAAAAACTTTAATTTTTAGTATGAAGCAATTAAACATAAGTTATTCCCTCAACAAACAGTTTTTCAGTGAAAAATTTTGAACTTGTATATTTTAATAAATATATTTCTTTCAGTATAAAAAATCCTAATCTTTTGTTATTTACTATTTTTTTTAGAATTTTCATCTGTTCTAAGTAAATTTTCAAATTATTCGATTGTAATTTTCAAAGTTTAATTAAAATATTAAATTAGTCGTGATAATATAATTTCTATTTTTCAACCAAATCATCAACTTAATTTTTTGTTTTTAATTTAGTAAGATTTTCCAATTATATAAATGAATTTTTATAATTAACTATCAAATAATTTGTAAAGAATCGCAAAGTGGGAGGATTAATCAATTACAAGGAGATTTTTTTTAATTTGCTTAGAAATATACAATTACTTTTAACAAAAATCAAATTAAATTTCTTATATTTTTCTATAATTAAACATTGATGAAACAATTATAGTAAAATTTTTTGATACCTAATAGATAGTTATTTATTTTATAAATGACGTTTATTTGTTTATATTTTTATGAAATAGATAAACTAGATTTTCTAAAATAAAAATTGCATTAACTCACGTATCTTGCTTCAGTTTCCTGAATCTTAATTTATGGATAAATAAAGTACCTTTGCAATTAAAACTGTATTAATACTTTTTAAGTGAATATCATCATCATTCATAAAGTAACTTTTATAGTAACACAGAAATTCATTAACTATCAAAAAATGTAAAACTGTTTTACCAATAATCTAAATGTTATGTTGTTTTAATGTAAAATATTAAGTAAAATGTAATGTTTAATACAAAATACAGGAACTAAAATGCATATATTTTATTTACATCAAACTGTAATTTAAAATATACACATGATGGTATAAATAAAGATAAAAAGTAAAAGTTTACTTAATTAAAAAAATTTTCTTTTCATTTCGAAGTTCATAATTAAAATGAATAAACTACCTTTATTATATTTCAACGATTTTTTAAATTATGTTGTGATAAATTTCGGTTCATTTATTTAAATAGAATTATATTATATTTTGTGCAGAAATTTATGCAAAAAGTAATTTTTTTTTTTTTACGATTTAAACTGAATTTACCGACATAAATCTGAACTGAAAACTTGGTTTTATAAAAATAAAGGTAATTTTTCTCAATTTAATGTGCTGGCGTACATTTTAATTTAGATGGTTGATTCCCAGTTATATTATTTTGAGAAAAGCTAGAAATACATATTTTCTGATTAAATCTCTAAACGAAATTTAATTTTTCTATAAAACTACTTAATATAACACATCTTAATTAATTTGCTTAAATGCAGCTCATTATGAATAATGAGCGAATGTTTTTTATTTTTTAACAGGTACTTACATTCAATTCTATATTTGAAATACAAAAAGTTCTAGAAAATTCTCAGAATTCAGTGTTATTAATTATTTTCAAATATCCTTTCCTGTTTCCGAAAATCATCCCCCAATCATACCATTTTAAATTTTAAATACGAATTGAAAATATGCATTTTTATATACGTGAACAATTTTCCCTAATTTTGTTTTCTCATTTTCAGAACAGCAAATTATGTGATTATATAACTACCAAAATTTTAATGGTAAAAATATTTTTGAAGTAAAAAAAAATTTTTAAAGTAAAAAATATTTAATTACTTTTAGAAATATTTTTTTAAAAATAATCTTTAAAACTAAAATATAGTAAAAAAAATTCCATTCACTTTCTGTTCAAGCCAATAGAGTAATTTTGGAAACAATAATCAGATTTAAAAAATTTAATTAAAATTAATTAAAAGTTAAAAAAATAATAAGAATAATAAATCAATAAATATGGAATAATATATAACAAGAATATCAGCCTTTTTTCTTATATTAAAAAGTGACATATTTAAAACCAGAAGTATAACCATTAAATAAATGTGCTACGATTATTGATTTTCCCAACTCATTTATTTTTTTAACAAAAACGAAACAAATGAACTTGCTTTTTTTCTTCATTTCGCAATAGAAATTCATTATGTACCCTCTCCAGCCAACACCCTCTCCTAAAATACATGGATCTCTAGGGGTGTTGCTTCAGCCCAAAGAGATTTTCTAATTCCCAAGAATCAATCTTCTATTTTCCAGTTAACCAGCATCTCATTTCTCTTCTCCTACCCATCCTTATTTCCCAAATCCTGACACAATCTCCTAATTCGTCCGTCTGTATCGATATATCGATGACATTGTTACTTGTACTCGCTCTGTCATTGGCTCTTCTGTACTTGTTACATTCAATCAAGTACACTTATTACTTTGTAACAACCACGTACTCACGTACTTGCTTGTTACTTTGTAACAACCACGTACTCACGTACTTGCTTGTTACTTTGTAACAACCACGTACTCACGTACTTGCTTGTTACTTTGTAACAACCACGTACTCACGTACTTGCTTGTTACTTTGTAACAACCACGTACTCACGTACTTGCTTGTTACTTTGTAACAACCACGTACTCACGTACTTGCTTGTTACTTTGTAACAACCATGTACTCACGTACTTGCTTGTTACTTTGTAACAACCACGTACTCACGTACTCGCTGATTACTTTGTAACAAGTACGTACTTGCTGATTACATTGTAACAGACACGTCCTCGCTCTGTGTTAGAAACTGGTCGAGTGCATTGTACCTGCAACTGTCTGAGGATACTCGAACTCACGCTGGCTTTGTTACTTGAAGTACTGAGTATTTGGAAGAAAAAGTACTGATTACAGGTTGTTACATTCAAATACTGATTACAAAATACTTGTTACAAGTATTTCTTCCCATCCCTAACTATATCAGTTTCGATTACGGATTTAAAAATATGTTACGTTTTCTGGCTATGCCTGCCGCGTTCAAGATATTTCTTGTAAATAGTTATTTGTACTTGTACAGTGAAATTCAATGTTGTGCTTCAAATAAAGGATTAAAACTTTAAAAAGTATTATGAATTTTGACAACTACATTGGTCCTGCACCAGGTATTATGTTATGGGGCAGTATTGGATATCACTTTTGCACTCCTCCAGTACGCATTGCCGAGACTTTTAACAACCAGCGCTACGTTTCCGAGGTGTTGGAGCCTGTTGTCCTTCCTTACCTTCAACTTGCCTACAGCCATATTTCAACAGGATAATGCACGACCACAGGTGGCACGCATAATTCAAAGGTTCTTCATCAATAGCCAGATTGAATTGCTTCCCTGACCAGCTCTCTCTGCATCTTTCATAAATAGAAAGCATATGGTCCATGGTTGGTAAACGATTGACCCAGATTACATTCTCAACTGCCACTCCAGATCAACTTGGGCAACATGTGGAAGCTGCTTGGTCTGCTGTATACCAAGAACACATTCAAAGTCTCTTTGAATCAATGCCGAGGCAGCAGTGATGTTGACCGATACCACGCTTCACAGAAGTCTATAAATCTAATCATTTGATACTTGGTCAACTGTTACATTTTGTGATACCTCGTCTTTCTTGATATTGCAATTTGGGTGGCCAGCAGTGTATAAGTTTTATCTTCACCACAGAAGCTCTAGCAATATGTCAACATATATGGATTATTCAATGACTTTTAATGTCCCAAATTATATCTTTTCTGACAGTTAATTTATTTTTACAGATCTCTCAAATTCTACTATTGGATCATATAAATTTAATTTGCACCTAGAAAACAAACTGTTCCAGGTTGTTAAGTTTTACCCTGCTATAAAGATTCTATGGACTCGGCTCATAAAGGTAATGTGTGTAATGAAGCTAGAAAAAAACTAGCAAAATCTATAACAGATTTGGAGGTTTTCCTTCCATAGATGCCATCCGATGATTTATCAGATTTGTAACTCTACTTCTAAAGAAATTTGAAGAAAGGGTTACAATATTTTATTCATTTGTGTGATAAGGTGTGGAGAGAAAGGTGCTAGCTCAAGTGCTAACTTCCTCACTTGACCGTGGATCAAAATTAGGAGGTTAAAAAGTCATCAACTAGGACCAATCATATCAAAATTTAAATTTACAAACACGCTTATTGACTCTTATTTTTAATTACTGTTTTTAGAATGTGGGAAAAGGTATCTTGGAATGTTTTATCATTTTTATAGAGTATGTATGTGGAAAATATTTGAGCAAAGTTAGAGAATGCATTCTCGGGTTGGATATTCCCCTATTTCTCTATTACCATGAGGACGTATAGTTTCCGAAAGCTTAACTTTTGGAAGAAGAGAATTATTTTACTAAACCTATGGATACATAAAAGCATTAACTACATGAATTTATCTTCCTATGATTAAGATAAACTTAGAATTTTTTTTTCTGCCGAGAAATTATCAGAGAATATGGAAAATATTCATTTATAGAAATGTTGATTAAGCCTATAATCCAAAACAAAACTTCCGTGTTTTTAAATCCACCTCATATTGCAGAAATATGTATTTTATGCCAAGTAATTTAAGTGTATGAAAGAGAAATATTGTGATAAATGGAAAAGGGAAATGTTAAGTACATATAAAACTAAGATAAAAGTGAATATTAGTCAGAGTAGAGTCTTTTGGCCATAATTTTTTCATCTAGTGGTGACGTGAGTGAGGAGATTGTTAAAATAAACATCACCACAATATTTATCCCCATCAAACAATTTTATTGTCTTTTCTTTACACACATACAAAATTTCTTTGTCGCAATGGCGCAAAACTCTGATTCACTACCAAGTATCCCCCTTCCCAGTGACAGAGGGTATTTAGTCTAATAGATTGATGTATATAGATACATATTAAAAAAAATAGTAACAAGATTTCAAAAGAACAAACAAAATTGAAAAATTTGAATAAACAAAAAAGCTATCAAAATAAAATTGTTAATGATATAATTAATTAAAAGAAGATAATAAGTACTGTAAGAGTAGAAAGTTTCTTTGAAAAATGTACATATCTCCCTGATCTGGTTACAGTTTTGGGCATTTTACCAATTGAGGAATTTTTATCTGATATTGCTTTGCTAATGTTAGTCATAGTGTTCAGTTGATAGACAATTTCTGTTAGAAGATGTACTGGTTTTACATTGTCAAGAGTAATAAATTTTTTCCATCAATGTCAGTGGTAACAGTTTTGTCAGTTGTAAGATTTCATGAGGAACAGTGTACGATTGATATAGTGGAGGACACACATGATCGATACTTAAAAAAACGTGTGTGCGTGACTTCAGCCATGGTTGCACTTAAATCAGTGCAGTGATGATGTTGCGATAGAATACAGAGTTGTTGCATCACGTTACGAAGGTTAATGATAACAATTCTGTCACAGGATGGAATAACTGTCATGTCACTGGGAAGGCACAAAGTAGTACTATGTACAGGCTCTTTACAAGATATTTGCTAGTCTTGTTTAGCTGCTGTTCAGATGCCTAAATTAGGGATTATCTCCATCCATTTATCATTTTCATAAACTTTAATTGTTGATGAAATCTTATCAATTTATCTCTAACAATTTATCTCTCATCTCCATTAATTAGATGGTGATGAACTCTCTCAACAATTCTGTTTGAAATTAGATAGGTAATTGTTTTAATCCTCTTTGAACCTGACGTGCGAGTAAATTCAGCATACATAGCTGAATACAGTTGGGATCCTTGGTCAGAAGTAATTATGGATGGGCATAAAAAAACGTGAAATTTTGTTGCTGAATATTTCACGTTAAACAGTCTTCGCAAGAATATCTGAAATGGGTATCACTTTTGACCATCTAGTGAAATGGTCAATTATTGTCAAAAAATAATTGCAACCACCCGAGAGTGGTAGTGATCCCAAAATATCTACATGGGTATGTGTGAAACGAACATCTAGAAAAAAGTACCTAAAGGCGTTTTCGTGTGTCTCTGCACCTTTGATTGTTAATATGCTTCACAGCATTGAATCCATGATATTATTTGTTGTTTCATATTAGGCTAAATATACCTGGAACAAATTAATTTTGTTGTTGCTGTTATTCTAGGATGAAAAAGCTTATGCAAATGATCAAAAATTAATCAGTGGAAAGATACTGGGGCAAAAGGATGTGGTGTTTTAGTTGAAATGTCACACACATCTATTCACCATACAAAAAATGACAAGGTTTTAATTCCAGTTTAAGAGGTGGTATTAGATTACAGAAAACTGTGGATCTCTAACAGTTTTCTGTGCTTTTGCAAATTCTTCCAAACTTAAATTTGTTGATTTTGGAATGGAATCAATTTCAGTTCTACTGAGCGCATCAGTTGCACATGCCTAATGTCATTGAAAATTGAGAAATAAAATCTAATTAGCGTAATTGACGGGGAGAACATTTATTAAAGTTTTGTTTAAAAGTGTGAGTCAATAATTGTTGGTCTTGTATATTATAAAATTTTGGACTTCTAATAAGTGTTCGAATTTTTTATAGCAGAATAAACTGCAAGCAATTCTCTATCATTAGTGGATCATTTTTGTTGACTTATATTAAGTTTCATTGAGAAGGCTATTAGTTCTAATCTCCTCTACGATAACTGACTTATAGTGTCTCGGATAGCGAAATCTGAGGCATTGACCGGTGAACTCAACTGATCTTCTGGAATAGGGTGTCTTAAAAGAGTGGCTTTGGTAATCTCATTTTTAATGACAATGAATGCTTGTTTTGCATTTTCTTCCCTTATATGTTATTTGGATAATTTACGAGCATTAGAATGAGATTTCTTTTTATTTCTGTGTTCTTCTAAAATTTGAACAATTGGTATATGTGTGGTTTTAGGAATAAAGCATCTGTAAAATTTAAACATTCCTAAAAATCTGCAACTGAGTTAAAATTTTTGTTTTAGGAAAATCTTATGTGCATTTAATTTTTCGGGTTGAGGTTGAATTCTTTCTTCTGTCATTAGATCATAAAACTACATAATTTTAAATTTTATTTAATAATTTTATACAATATTATCCTACCAAACATTTACATTGGAAAATACATGTATTTAATCTAGGCAAAAAATCATCATTTAAGCAATTTCTCAAATTTAAGAAGTTATGTGATAGTATTTTAATTATTAAATTAAGTAAACTAATCTGGAATAAATTTTAAAAATTAAAAATGAATTAATTTAATGGGTCCAATAGCAGAATAATGGAAAATTAATACATAATCAATTTTGGAAAATAGAACAATTCTGTATTTTGTTAAGATTTGTTTTAGAATTGAACATTGAAATACTTAAAACACATTTCTAGGAGTTCTATGCCAGCAGAAAATAATTACAATAAAATTCTTACCTTCATTTTTCTTCTCTTGTTCCATCAAGTCTCAAATTACCCAAAAAAGGAAGGTTTCAGTTTCAAACATTGCATCAAATGCAAAATCCAAAATGAAAAGTTTAATTACCAAGAGTTATGGCTATGGAGTTTCATACAGGTGCTGTATCTACAATTAGGGATTAATAGCTTTTCGTGAATTAAATTGGCAAGGGTATAAAAGAAACAACAAATTTTACTGCATTTGGCTACTTTGTGAGCTTTGATCATAATGTTCACTTTAGCCCAAACTAATACAAATCATTTGTCAGGCAATCTGGAAAAATTATAAAAAACTTGTTGCATTATTTAAGAAACATGACATAGCTATTAAAGTTAGGTACAGCAAAATGTTTGCTTGAACTTATTGTTTGTCAACATCAAAAAATGTAATAGAATTAAATACTAATTGTAGTTTTACTGACATTGATGACAAAGGATATTCTTTCCTCCAGTTTTGTATAATGTATAATTAATTGTTTAATTAATTATTTTTATTTTTATTCAGTTTCTTCAGTTTTGTATTCAGTTTATTTTCAGTTTTGTATAATTATTATTTTTAAATGAAAAATACATGTTTAAATAATTTCACAATTCAGAAAAAGAATCAACCATAAAGGTGTGGTCAACTATAATGGTATCAACTAAAAATATGACAGCTATGTGCAGCATATATTTTGCATTGATTACAATCTCCCTCATCATACTACAGTTCCATGTGCACATAATATATAATTGTGGTACAGAAGTTTGAGGAAATTGGTAATTTGTTGAGAAAGAGGGTTGGAAATGTAAAATATGTGTGCACACCAGAGAATGTTACAAGAGTGGAAGAAGCCTTCAGTTAAAGTCCTAGAAATTCTTTAATTTAAGTATACTCTATAACTCAGCATACCAGTTTGCAGCTCACAGTGAATATATCATAAGGAATTGCAATATCAAATATACAAAATGAAGATAGCACAACAGTGAACTCTTTTCTAATGCTCATCTACTTATAACTGCAAGCATGTTTTTTCAACAAGGTGGAGACACTTGCCATACCTTGTGCATGTCTATAAATGCACCTACAGAACATTTTCCTAGTCATCTTGTCTCCAAGAATGGTGACATTCCTAGTCTCCAAGATCCCCTGATCATTCAGTGTGATTTCATCCTTTGGAGTTATTTGAAATCTGAGATTTTCTATGTGACCCATCACATACTGTCCAAGAATTGAAGGATCAAATTCCTGAGGAATTTAATCGAATTTCAATGTCATTCCTGCAAGACGTGATGTTTAACTCTCTTAAAAGGCTTGACATATCTGTTAAGGAAAGGGGGATCACTTGCATGTCATTTTCAAGTAATGGACATTTTACATTGTGACATGTCTGTGCAAGTTTCTGAGAAACATTCCTTACAAATTGTTCAAGCATTGAAAATCCATGTTCTAATTCATATTGCTATGAATAAATTTGTGTCTATTGTGGAATTTCTAAAATCGCTTGTTTCCCTGCCACTACTGTTATATCATGTATGCATAATTCTGTTAATCAAAATTATATTTTTAATTAATTAAATATTGAACCAAAATAAATTTGTATGATTTTAGATAAATATATCTAAATTCCAGTGTATCATCTACTTAACAGTCAGTACTGTGTATGCTTTTTTATTATAAATAAATTTTATATTGTAGCAAAATTGTTATTTCTAGTTTTATTTGACTTTTATTTCCATTTTCTATTGTTGCGAAGTAATGAATTCATTTAAATATTTGATTAAAAATAAGCCCAGTTTGAGAATTTAATAATGTAGGCACATTAAATATTAGTAATTTTGTTGACAATATTAACTATAAATTCTGGCTTAAAAATAAAATGTCTATTCAAAATATAAAATTTGTTAATTTAATTCTAGATATTGAAAAAATCTCTTAAAAAGGATATTTTTAAAAGTAATAAATAAATTTAATATAAGGTATAGTTGTGAACTGATATGATTATGTAAATAATAACTAAATTGAGTTCTAACACACATATAGAAAAATAAGAAATATAATAATCTCACAAAAATATATCCTGCATAAAATTATGTTAATCCTATTATGATATTTGAAGTTGACTCTAATTTCATATTAATGTAAAAAATTTAACCATTGTACCTGTGGGTAATTTAATTATTTTTATGCTCTATGACTTGGTTCATAGTTGCTCGCTGGGTAATGATAAATGAGTAGCAGTTTCTGGCCTTGTTGTGGCATAGGGTTCAGTCACTCTTGTGTGCCCGCCATTGGATAAAAAAATGTTATATATATATATATATATATATATATATATATATATATATATATATAATATTATAATAAAGTCATACATAAGGTTGTTGAATATTTGTGCAGTTGTGAAATTCAACAATTCATGAATTTGACTTCCATTAGGAATGATGATGATCAATATTTTCTTTTAATAATAGATCCTTTTCAAATCAACATACATGAGTAATTAATTAATTGTTGAACAATAAATGAAACTACTAAGTTACAAATTCTTTTTACCTCATAAGTAAAATAAAAATAATAAATATTTAAGTTAAAATAATTTAAGTTTCAATTTTCTTGAAAATATTAAATTTGAATTTGACACTCATGATCTTTTATTTTGTATTTTATTACATTTTTCAATTTTTTTCACTGTACATAAAAATATATAGTTTTAATTTTAAAATTTTTTGTCTTATAAAATCAAAATGTGTCATTAAATAAAATCAGAGCATTATTTTGCTTTCCTTAATCTGATTTTAGTAAATAAGGATTAATATTATTTAATATTTAAAGTTAAAATACATTATTTATTAAAAGAATAAATATTGCTTGATTTATTAGATTTCCTTATGATTTTTAATTTTAAATAATGTGTCCTTTTTGATCCATGCCCAAGTACTCTGAATATTGATAAATAAAAATAGCTGATCATATAAAGTTTATGGTGTTCAGAAGTTTTTCTTGAAATGAAATTTAAGCAGTCTTAGTATTCTAACTATCAATGATAAATAACTTTATTGGTTTTTAATCATAAATAAAATTTTTGGAAACTGTGAAAATTTAGAAATTGCTTCAATATTTAAATTTATTTTTCAAATTTTTTTTTATTGATTGTGTCACTTGCCTAAGTTTTGAATTTGTTTACTTAAAGGATTGAAAAATTTCTAATGTGCAGTGAAATTTTTTTTATCTTGTTCCTTGTTTTTTTTTTATAAAAAGTACTCAGTTGAAGATAAATTGATGTCAGGTTACTGCCATTATTAAAGTATTGTGAAGTACACAGTGTTTTTATCATGTAAAAATTTGTTTATTGTTAAAATACTTTCTTTATACATTTTTATAACCATATAAAAATTTTTTAACACACATATAATGAAACTTATTTATAAATATCAAATATCCAAAGATAATTTTTTTATGCTTTAATAGTAGAATTAATGATAAAACATAGTTTTATTTAATTTGTTTTCCTTTTTAAATTTTATTGAAAAGCTAATTGGCATACATTGATTTTACATATGATATATAACCTGAACATTGCTGAGAAAAATTTTTATTTCCACGTCCACATGACATTTATTGTAATTTTTTCATTTTTTGACATCTTGATTTTACATGAAGAAATGTCAAAAATTTTGCTTTGTTGGTAAGTTAAGATAATTTTATTGTTTGACTTTGTTATGATAATGTGTAATAATACTAGTTTAAATAAATTGTTATAATTTTTTTTTACTAATAAATCAAATGTAAAGAATAGCCACTTTCTTTTTTGTTACACTTAATTTCAGACTTAAGAATTATTTTTATCTGCTTAAAAATTTTTTTGAGGTCTCTTTCTATTAATATAACATAAACTTATTTATAATTAATGGGTCTGGTAGTTATAATGGAAAGCATAAACATTTTATGTTTTAACTAATTATTTCCTAGGATTATTATAGGCATTTTCAGTTTATTCTAGCTTGGTTTATAAAGTTTCATTTCTTACAGCTAATTTTTAAATTTGTACATTTTTACTTTTTTTAAATATTCTTTTAAATGAATACAGACAATATTAAAATATAATGATGAATATTAATTTCATGAATTTAAAAGAAATTTTACCAGCAATTTTAGCATATTAATATATATTTAAATGTTTAAAATAGTTTCCTTATAAATATCTTTTAAAATTCATAGTTTCTATCTATGTGTAATGTTTTGTTTTCATCAGGTATATCTGTTCCATCTGAAAAAATGCAAACAAGGTGTATGAAAGATGCTTTGAAGGAGTCTGGCTTAAAAGCAGAAGATATTGACTTTATTGAATCTCATGGCACTGGAACAAGTGTTGGAGATCCCATTGAACTTAATTCAATTTCTGTTGCATTTGAAGTTGAAAAAAGGAAGGCCCCATTCTACATTGGAGCTGTTAAAAGTAGCATTGGACACACAGAAGCATCATCAGGTAAACTTTAAAATTCTTTATCAAGAAAATTTAAAAAATTCTTAAAATTAAATTATTTTAAGTACCAAACATAACTTTTTAATTGTTTTTTTTGTTAATTAAGATTAGTTTTAGTATCAGTATAAGATAATGAACTATTTGTTTAAAAGTTATATTTTATTATTTCTGTAGTATACTTTTTAATTTCTATTATATATTTTAATTGTTTATGTATTATTTTCAGCACATGCTTATGAATGTATTTACACTTAATTACCATTATTAAAATTTTTTTATTGATTTTAATTAATGATTGTAAACATTTTCTATAATTTGATACTATTTGATGTTTGATTTTCAGTCAAAAACTCTTGAGGGTTTTTCTCAGACATAGCAATAGCTTCTTTGGTTAAATTTTACTGTACGGTCACCCTTGGCGAAATTTTCAAAAAGTCGCCATGGCCGTATGACGTCATACTGCTGGCGAAATTTCGGGAAAAACGGCGGGAGGAATAATGGCTGAAATAGTGACAAATATTTCATACATTATTGGTATCTATCAATATACTCAAGTAATTTTACAAAATTAACAAAAAACACAAATTTATAGATTTCAAACATTAATGGTAAAATAATACAGTTGATATGTTAAATTATCCATAAAATTTTTTATTAAAATAAAACAAAATATTTCGATATTGACATACCCCATGCGCCAGCCATCACAAAAATATTTCGAAAAGAAAGAGGGAGCTGAAAAAAATAAATTACTTCGGAAACGAACACGAATTAGTTCTAAGAAAAGAATATCAGTTCTAAGAAAATCAGAATACGAATTCTAACAAAAATTCTAGAAGAATCCGAAGACGAATAACAATGAAAAATAAAGCAATATTCGGAAAAGAATAAATATAAATTCTTAAGTACAAATTAAACTGTTAAATAGAATATCTTTAAGAAATTAAATACAGAAACAATAATTTTAAAAATGTATATACAAATTATGTATTATTTTAGTAATTATATAAATTATAAGAATATCATACATAAACTAAAGAAATAATGCATCGACACAATTTTAAACAGTAACTTTAATTTAAAATTTTAAAGTAATGAAAAAGAGCAATACAACCTGGATATTAATTATCCAAACTGTCAAGTAAATTCTAAAACACAATAAAAAAATCTTACGTAGTTAATTCGCAAATATTTCTAGTAAAATGCTGAAATGGAACAAAATTTTTTAAATTTCATCGCGATGACGTAATAAAATCGAATTTTCACCTTAATTCTTATTGGTCTTCATCTGTATGACGAGCATCTCGCGAGAATCGCATCTAACAAAAAATAATGTTCTGTTCGCCAAATTTGGCTTCAAAAAAAAAAACGCGCCAAGGGTGACCGTACAGTATAACTGAGCCAGCTTCTTTTAACAAAGATTTCATTGTATATAAACTATTTCTTATTTTCAGGTGTTGTCAATTTATTTCATACATGTATATTTTTATTTTTCTTAGCTACAAAAATATTAAAATTAATTTCTTGTATATTAGAAACACATTAGAGGACAGTAAATTTCCTAATTTTAACTGTTCATAATTTCAATTAAACTTTATGATTTACCATCAGTTATTCATAAGATTCTTGTGAAAAAATTCCTAAAAATTTACAAAAAGTATAAATTTAGGACAAGCTTTGCATTTATCACAAAACATAAAAATGCAAATGTATGTAATGGCTTATCAATTATATGTATTCATATCTCCAAAGAGGAAAAGTAATTAAAAAAATAAAGTGGTACACAAAAATATATCCTCTTTTCATTAAAAAAATTTCTTTGTTGGTTTCTAGTTTAATTTTAAATTTTAATGATTTTCAGTAAATATTGTTAAGTTACTGAACTTCTTTTGCTGTTTTATTATACATGTTAACAGATATTTTTTTTAATTATTATTTGAAAAGAAGATTTGTTCATCATTTGTTGAAAGTTGATTACTGTGATTTAAAAAAAAATCTCTAAATGGATGCAGCTTCCATAAATAAAATTAATAATGTTATCAAAGCAATGTCAGTCTTATAAATGTGCAGTGGTAAATTGTTATTCAAACTATACAGCTTCGGGATGTTAACAGAATGTTTAATATTCTTGCATTCATTTTATTTAAATAGTCTGAATGCTCAGTTCCAAGCTTAGGCATAGATATTTGTAATGATCCAGATCTCTGCCTTAAACAGTAGGTCCAGACCAAAGTAGCTCTCAAAAAATGATCATGAAGAAACAAGTAAACATAACCAAACTGTATAATAGTCAACATTGCACAAACAGAAAATGACATTAATATTTAATCACATAGTGATAAGAGATAGTATTTACCTGAATTTTAGGTATGATAAAATATAATAATGCATATTTCCTATGAAAACCAATACTTCTTCATAAGACTTTTAATATAGAAATATTTTATAAATATTGTTTTATAAAAATGTTGTTTAATCAAAGTATTGTTTTACAAATATTATTTTTGATTTTTTCTTTGTAAGATAAAATTTTTGTTGTGTAATTTTTGATTCAACTGTACATTATGTGAGAAAATCCAAAGCGTTGAAAAATATTATCTGAAATCGGTGCATAAAAATTGATTAGAAAAGTAATTGGCTGTTTCTCTGACACTTAATCATATTGATCATAAATGGACATAATTAATCAACAATAAATAAGCATAGGTGCAGAAATATTTATAAAAAATCTAGAGAAGCTCTTGAAGCTTTTTACTGTTTCTCTTCAAGAAATCCATTATCAGATTTGCTCTAGTTTATTTCAGGTTTTCAATGTTAGTGTCAAATACATCCATTTTGAAAAAGCATTGTAATCAATAAGGTCAGTGAAGAAGGGAAAACAGTTTTGCAGGAATCAAAACTACAGATTCTGTAGCATCATGGCCAAGCAATATTTTGTCTTGAAATATTATCATTCATTAATATGACTGCAATATCAGTAAATCTACTTTATTTTACATTACATTCATAAAAATAATTTTAAATATTCATTGCAAGAATTTTTAGAAATTATGATTAAATTCTCAAGTAAATATTTCATATTACATTCATTATAGTTAAAATCAATGCTGTAAATTTTGGAAGAATCAAAAATTTGATTAAATGCTAGATTAGAATTTTTTTCTCTTTTCTTTTTTCTTTTTTTTTTTATAAAATGAAATTTAATTGAATATTTAATTTGCATTTTAGTGCAAAATATTTACTTAAAATACTAATGGTGGTATTTACTAAGCTCAAATTATAGATTATATATATATATATATATATATATATATATATATATATATATATATATATATATATATATATATTAATTTTTCAAGTTTACCAAAATAGGAATTTCCTAATTAGAAACATTTGGTCAAATTATTAAAGTTTATTATAATATATAATTATAAGAATATATTTTTATTATGACAATCAAAATATGAAAACACTTTTCTTGTTTTGATAAATGCAAACAAACTGATTGATTAAAATTGAAAGGATTTGCAATTAAGTTTCGTAACTGTAAGTTCACTTATTTAATGTTGTGTTCTCTTATTAATTTAATTATATAATAATATATTATATTAATTTATTAATATATTAATTTGATTTAAAATTAATTTAATTTTTTTGGATTACATTGAAAAATATTAATTAAAAACTATGAAGATTTCAAATGTTTCTATGAAATTATAAATTATTAATATTAATAAATGATTGTATGTTTAAAATGATTTTTACAGTTTTTAATTTTATTTTATAATTTTTTTTAAATAATGTATTTTTAACCAAACAATTTGATTTGTATGATATGTTTTTTATTTTAAAAAAACATACAGTTATCTTTAAACCATTTTAAATTTATTAAATCCGATATTAAAATTTATGTAAAATAAGGTATTTCTTTTTATTATACAAAATATTTATAATATAACATTTGTGTACATCATTGTTTCTTAAGTAATAAATTACTTATTATTTAAATAATAAATTATTTATTACTATTTTGAAATATAATTTCATAACTAGATATTCTGTTTTAAAATGATTTTATCATTCATGTACATTCTTATAAAATGAAAACAAAATGGAAACATGATTTTAAAAAGTAAACTTTAATAAGATGAAATTAAATTAAATTTTTTTTCTTTATAAATAGTAGTTTTGCATTAATTTTTGAGTTGAAATAATGAATATTAATTAATAGTATAGTAAACAATTTAGTTTGTAGGTGTTTTTAAATATATATTTTTAAAATTTCTATTTTTTATAATTTTTACCAATATTTTATCTGTTCAAATACCAGAATTTTCTAAGAGTTGAATAATCAGGAATCAGTAATCTATTTTATTTCCATATTAGAAGCAATTATAAACAGGAAATATCATTTTGATGCATTTTTAGTTATTCACCAACTAGATATAGCTATGCATTATTCAACCAAGTGCCACTTTTCAAATTTTTAGATTTGTTGAGAAAGTTTAGCAAAAGTTAAATAAAAATCTTGCTTAAATATATTTCTTTTCATTATTGTCAGAGTATGATATTGTTTGGATACTGTTTTCTTAGTTTTCAAGTGTAATTAAGAATATATTATATATATTCTCATAAAATATACAAAGTAAGAAAATTGAAATACTAAATAACATTTTATAATTTTTATTTATTCGTATTTGTAATATTTTTGTTTTATTGTAGGACTGTGTGGGCTAATTAAAGCTATTATTTGTTGCGAAACTGGATTAATACCACCAAATCTCAGGTTTTACACACCAAATCCATTATGCAAAAGTCTTATTGAAGGAAAAATGAAAATTGTTACAGAAACTATTCCACTAACATCTTCTTATTTATCTGTGAACTCTTTTGGACTAGCTGGTACTACTGCAAATTTTATTGTTCAAAAGAATCCTAAAGAGCATTCAAAAATTAAAACTAGAATTTTTCTTCCTAAACTTATCTTACATTCTGCATCTACTGAAGAAGCAGTTAAAAGTATATTTGATTACATTAAAGACAATCCTGACTTATCACATGAGTTTTTCGCTTTATTGCATAAACTGTCATTTCCTTCTATAAAATCCAAGCATTTCAAAGGATATGCTATTTTTGTAGATTATAATAATCCAATAATTAACATAGAGGTAAGATACCTTCTTTTTTGTATGTTTCCTAAATATGTTTATTTCATATCTAAATATATAAATTTATTTTCAAAATATCTATTAGTATTAAATTTTTCTTATAGCTCTCTATTTGTAGTTTGAATTTTAGTTATTGGTTATACTTATTCTCTAAAGTTATATGAAAAATTAATGTAAATTCTTTTTTCATTTCTCATATCCATAAAATATTTCATATTTATGAAATGAAAATCGTTTGTTTTTTTAAAGTCATCCTTTTCATCATTTTATCTGAGATTAATTTGCATTATTAGTTATTTAATAAATATAGGTATTTAATAATAAGTTATCTTCTTTTTCTTCTTTATAAGCTCTACTTTCGATTTCAAGCTAAGGTTGCTGCAGTGAATGTCCACTATCTTGATCTAACTGATGCTAAATTCTTCTATCAGTTGACATCAATGTGTTTATTTCTCCACATAATATAGTCATATTATCTGTGGTCTGTCTCTCTTATCTACAAGCTTTTGGAAAGCTATTTTCTTCCCTGTATTTTCGTCTTCATATCTGTAAAAATACTGCTTAACCATTTCAATTACGAGGCCTTAATTATATATTTTTGCTATATTCTTTAAAATTTTGCTGTACTTCAAAATTATATTTTATTTAACAAAATGCTAATTTTCCTTATTGCTCCTGGAATTCACAAAAATTTTTATACAATAGTCATTAATGTATCTTTAATATACTTATTTATTTTCAAGCCCTCCTGCTGTACAAAATTACAGATTTTACTGAAAATTTATCTAGCTGTATTTTAGTGTCAGTGTTAGATGTTTTGATTTAAATTGGTTTTTGCAATTTATAATAGCATCTGTTCTAGAAAATTAACTCAATTCTTTGTTTCAACAAACATGTCATTATTGTACTCAAGTATTTAAACTATTCAATTTTCTCAAAAATATAGTTATTACCAATGATTTCAGTTTATGACTTTGGTTTGTTACTGTCATGAAGGTTTTTTCTTCATTGATGATTAAGTTCATATTTTTGCTGCTGCTGCTTCATGGGAACAAAATGCCTCAACTATTACTATTTTAATTCTAGATAGCAAGAAAGGTCAAGAACAGCACAGATTTTACTATATATATATATATATATATATATATATATATATATATATATATATATATATATGAGTTATTGATTCTGTCATTGAGTTTTAATCTTTTGCTGCCTTTTGATAAGTTAAAGACCTGGGAAGAATAGAAATCCCATTGCTTAAGCCATTTTTCGGTATAAATGTTGTCTGATAACTTATTTCCCAATTGTACTTTACTCAGTCTTATTTTAATGCAGATATTCTTTAAAACAACTTTTTAAATTGATATTCAAAAACTCATATTTATATTTTTTCCATCTTGTTAATTATAGGTAAGCAGTTTATTATCTATGATTCACAATGAAAGAATATATAAACAGGAATTTTTCATGCTTTATTAATTACAATATATTCTGCATTCTTTTAAATTACTTATTTATTCTTATTAGATACTAATCTAATACATTTTATGTGCAGTTTATTTCACAAGATTTATTTATTTTAATAAGTGTTGAAATAACTTATTAAGATTGAGGTTTGTTTTTCTGGCTATAACGTAAGAATTATCACAACATGCTATTTTTTTTTTCCTTTTTGTAATACAAAGTTGTGAAAATTTAAAAAGAAATTAAATTGACTTTGGTAACAGATGTTTTTATGTTCTAAAATAAGTGGTCTGTGATATTTGTGTTACTCCAACATTTCAAAAAATTATTTCTTATGGGAAATAATTATATTTTTTTATCAAGTGGTCTATTTTGGGAAATATAATTCATATCAAGTACTTCAATATTTTAAAATTATTTATTTTATACTGAATAATAGATATTTTGATAACACAATGTATAATATGAGTGATACTTAAGATGGCCTTGTAATTTTATAATACATTCTATGTGTATGAAAATTTTAACATTCTGAAAACTATTTGAATGAAAAGTTTTGTAATTATGAGAAGAGAAGAATACTTTTGTTCAAGATATTTTCTTCCTTTTTTATCATTTGTGTTGTAATTAATACTTCAAACAAGTTATGTGCTAATTTTTGCTGCAATATAGAATTACTTATTCAAATATTTTCTATTTTATATGTAAAATATTAATTTGAATTAGTAGGAATCAATATATTAAGTGTTTTATGGTTATACTTTGTTTTAAGTAAATTTGCTTATGCATTCTAAAATTTCTGCAGTGATTTTGATTTTGCATATTTTACAGCCAGCTGAATGTGAAAAGAAAGATGTTTGGTTTATTTATAATGGTGTGGGAAGTCAATGGCATGGTATGGGAATACAGCTGATGCAAATTGAAGTTTTTCGTGAGTCATTGAAAAAATCTGCTGATATTGCAAAACGTCATGGCTTTGACCTTTTTGAAATATTAAATCCTGATAAAAATTGCTTGGATATTGAAGGAAAAATTTCCTTGCTTCTGGTTAGCATTGTTAGCATTCAGGTATGTTTGTTAAGCATTTCTTGACTTATTTAAATATTATTTTACTTGTTTAATCATTTATTAATTTATAAATTATTTTTATATTGCTGTTAAACATTAGAGTTTTAGTTGCTGAATAAGAATCTATGCCTCAAATATAAGAAAACATGAGTAGCATTTTATATGATATATATATTTTTGAAACTTTTATTTTTAAAAATTTTATTTAGTCATTCTAAGTATTTTTAAAATTTAAAAGCATTTTTTCATTTCATCTAGACATATCATTAATAGTTTCTGACTTTTAGAACAGCATATTTTGCAAAAAAGAAATGTTGTTTATAGTTTGATATCAAATTATTTTTGTAAGTTATGATTAATTTTTAAGAATTTATTATAAGAAATCTGATTTTTATAATTATTTAACTTTATTACTATTAAATTTTAAAGAGTTTTAAAATGATTATGAAAAATATTTAATTCAGTTTCTTAAATAAATATGATAATCTGTTTTGAGTTAAAAATTAAAAAAACTATAGTCAGTGTTTTTCTTTCTCATCAAGTAAAATTTTAACAGAATATTCTTCAAATAAAAATCTAAGTCAATGATATTTTAAAAATTTATTTATAGTATTGGTAATTTTGAAATTACAGTTATGTAACTTAGTATTTTTCTTTGTATAATCTGCACTGGCGTATAACCAGCAGCCATTTTTATGATAAATATCCAAAATATATAGTATTGATAAAGTAATCAAATAAAATAAAAACATTTTCTGTTGATGTTTAAATGAAAGAAATTAATTATTTTTGAATAACGCATTTTTGTGTATGCATTTTTCTTTTCCTACTGCACTTAATTTTTGTTAGTGCATTTGTCGCCATTGTCATACGTAAAATTTGCACAGTAAGCATCGCTGACACTTCGGCACAGTTTGTTAATGCAGTTGTTATTTCCATTTATGTACAAAATTTCTGCTTCCCTTGCCATGTTTAAAAGAAAAAAATACAATTTTTAAACATTGGAATTCAAAATTTGCCAATAAACATTTGTTAATTCTCCGATTAAAATCATTAAAAATTGCACGATAAGCAAATCTGAACACTTATGAATGATAAGCATTGACAAAAGTTATATCTCAAATAGTGTGCTTTGTTAAAAGTATAATCCTTTGTTTATAAAAGCACATAATGGAATCAATTGGCAAAACCAAGCTTACATTTTTGTGACGTTATACATTCATGGCCAATGAGTGCCAGTTGGAAGGAAAGCTGAAAAGAGGAGAGGAAACTTTCTTCTTTTTTCATTGCAGAGAGGAAAAAATAGAATAAAATATATTTTACTAGCAGAAAATTTACTAACTGAAAGTTATTATAAAGTTAATTTTTGTATGAAAATAAACTTGCAAAGCTTGTAGATATAAAAAAAATCAAGAATTATCAGGATTTTTGAAAAATGGGTCATTTCAGAATGTTTATTTTAAAAAAATCAGGAATGCCAAGACTACTCTGACCCCTGAAATTTATTTTATTTATTTATCATCACAATTTTTCTGTTGTCACCAAAAAGTGAGACGAAATAGGAATTTGCCTAGATTAAGTTCCACATTAGCATTTTTAAAACGATACATTTTAAAACAAGAAAGAAAATGTTACCTTTTAATGATCACTAATTTTATTTGCAATATTTAAAAACCATCAAAAAATAAATAAACTCATAACATCTTCATTTAATGTATCATTTGGGTCACTAGATAAAGAGTCTTCATTGTTGGTGAGAGAGTCATTTTCATTTACAAAATTGCATTTTCTAAATGAGTTTTTTATTGTATCTTCTGCGACATCATTCCATATGCTCAAGACCCAGTTGGAGACATTTTCATATTAGCACGCTTTAATTTTCCAGTCGTGGTGAAATTTCTTCCCTCTTCGGACATCCAGTGCTCTCATAATTTTCTTACCTTCGATTTTAATGATCTATTAATTCCGACGTCTAAAGGCTGTAATATTTTTGTGTGTGTCCTCCAGAAATTATAGCAATTTTTGCAGATGCAGATTTAATGGCCTGTTTAATATTTCCATTTAACTGATCTTTCATAGAGTCCATAATTAAAAAGGCTTTCAGATGAAAAAAGGAATTTTTAAGTTTCCATCAGATGCTGTGTAACCATGACTTTCTCATTTCCCCTTATTTCTATGCCCTTATGAAAATTTTCTATCAGAAGTGTCCTTCTTTTAAATATCACCATCGGCAGTAATTTCACACCATTTGAGGCACAACATGGAACTACTGTAAATGAAGTTCTTTCATTTCTAGTAGTATTTATAAGAACACTGCTTGTTCTCTGAATGTCAATGATCCTTGTAGGTGGTATATCAAAGGAAAACGTTTTTTGAATGACTTTTACAAAATGTCATGAAGTCGTCATATTTCTTTTGCCAGTCTTCGGGTAATATTTGACCGACCGACCGACGAACGACTACGTACAGCTAAATTAGTCCATTTCATTTTTTCTTTCATAAGGAAATTAAAAGTAAAAAAATATTAAATTATGTTATCTTCCTATTAATTTACAACATCCAAACATTGATAATATTAAATTCAATAATTTTATTTATGACTTGTATAATATTTTTCCTATTGGAAATGTTACTGTCAAACATGCATTTTCTTACAATATTCTTTTTAAATGCAGTCTTTAATTATAATCCAATTTTGCAAAAATATCGCCATATCTAAAATATTCACCTAATGTATTTGCTATAATAATGATTTTAAAACTTTTATAAACCTCGATTTGGGACACATTATTACAGGTGACTTAAATATCCTCAGCGATCATAAATTTAAAAAACACACTAAATAAAGATACTAAATACAAACCAATTTTTTAAATAAATAAACCTAAAATATTTGAAGTAATTTTGCATAATATTGATTCTTTCATCTTTAAAATTTCAAAATATTATGATAAATCTGTTGAATTTTTTACAACTTTAAAATCAAAACTCTGTAATAAAATTAAAAATTTTATTTTCGGTAATAATTTAAAATTTCCAGGTATTAGATTTGGCCCGTTAAAACCTGCTATGAAGAATCTTAAAGACAACTTTATTATTACACCTGATGACAATTTTTATTCAGATTTAATTGATAAAGAAACATTAAATAATATCTACAAATGTTTGAATTCCATAGCTAATATCATTAATAAAAAAAATCCGTAATTTTTATAAACTTTTAAATATAAATATAAGTTAGAATTTCCATATTTGACAGTAATTCTTAAATTTCATAAATTTCCTGTCAAATTCAGATATATTACTTGTGTCACTAAATCTTACATGAATAAAGCCAGTGTTATTCTTGCTGAATATTTAAACATACTGGAAAATATTGTTAATTTTTAAGTAACCAGTTTTGAGTTTTTTTTTAAAATAATGGTATTTATTGTATCACTTCCTTTGCTTATAAAGATCTTTTTACCAGCATACCAATTGACGGATTAAATGATTTATTATATTTCTAGTTTTAAAATAATTAAAATTCATTAAATGGTGATTTTGAATTCGAAATAACTTGGTTAAATTATGTATTTATAATAATAATTATATATATATATATTTCTGAGAATTTTATTTTATTTTGGAAACATTTTTATTTAGAGTTGTGATATTCCACAAGGCTCTATTTTTTCAAGTATACTTGCAAATTTATTTTTAGATTGATTTGAAGGAAGTTTTATTTATCAGTATCTGTTTGCTTTTCAGTATATCAATGACTTTATTACTTTTAATGATTCAAGTTTTGAATAGAATTCTAAATTAATTATTTCTTATGAACTTTCTCTAATTAAAGTCAACATTTTTGACAATAGTGCTGAATTTTTAGAGTTATTTATCAATAGTGAAAATTTAATTACTTATATTAATAAAACTAATCAATTTAATTTTAAATTTAATAAATTAATATAATGGAATTCCAATATTTCTTTAAAAATTTATAGGAATATTTTATTTAATGAATTGAATCACATATCTAATCATACGATATTGAATCATGTGCAATAGTAATAAATTCACTATAGAAATCAAATAAAATGTTAAGTTAAAATTATCTTAAAGACAATAGTATTTCTGAGAATTTTATTTTAAAATATGTAGGAAGTAGGGAAATGAATGTAATATTGAAGCAGTGCATTGTTTTTACAACTACAGAAGGGCAACACAAGCATTGAAGTTCTTCCAAGAATCTCAAAAACATTTTCATTTTAAATCTCTTTAAATATAATTTAACTTTGAATTTACTTCATGGCTTCTTAACTACTTTTATCTTTTTAAATTTAACTCGTAACTTTTCAAATCATTTATATCTTTATTCTAAGTTTTAAATAGATTCTGATTTGTTGGTATTGATTTATTAGTTCTGATTTACTGGTGCTGATATCTTTACTTGCTTCTACTATGATTATTTATATGCAGCCTTGATGTACTGTTTATTTTAATTTTTTATATAAATATTTTTATGCTTTCTTTTAATACAAACATTCTTTGAGATAATTGCTTGAAGATCCTTAGACAGATACCCTTCGTGCATTTCAGAAAAGAGTGATTAATTTGCATAGCTGACCATCTCCATTTTGATGAAGACATGGTCCCTATTCTCTCCTCCTGTTCTCTTTGTATTGTATTGTTTTTTTTTCCCTTATCAGTGATTTTTCATTTTTTGTCTTAGTTGTTCTTTATATATATATATATATATATATATATATATATATATATATATATATATATATATATATATATATATATATATATATATACAGTCATAAATTATTTTTCAAGTAGAATGAGAGTATTTACACCTTATTAATATTTACTTCAATTTGAATCTGAACTACTAATTTGTATTCTAATAAAATTTCTTTAAATTAATTTGAATAGAAAATGTTAAATTATGGTAGCAACCAATAAAATTATTAATATCCTTTCTTTGCTTGAATTTACTTGCAGAAATCTGGAATTACATAAGTAATTTATGTATGTAAATTTATATATGTAAATCCATATATGTAAATTTATAACATTTTGCTTAATTTTTGTTTAGGGGATGCATGTTCAGTTGTTTATAATATTAAATTGAAAAGATATTAAGATAATTGCTGTATTTCAATAATTAATATTAATTCTGATTAACTTAGTCATAGTTTTGATGTAAAAACTGATGTTACTAATAAAATACAATAGCAATTGTTTTGCCACAAAATATTTTCAGGTAGCTTTGACTGATCTTTTACACTCTCTTGGTATTCATCCTGATGGTATATTAGGTCATAGTATTGGAGAAGTAACTGCTGCTTATGCTGATGGATGCATTACAGCAGAGGAAGCTGTAGAAATTGTCTGTTTAGAAGGTCTTTTTATAGATGAGGAAACCCAGTTAAGGGGAGCATTATTTGCTACTGGTAAAATATCATTACTTATGTGTTCAATTATTTATAAAGTATTTTGATACCAATAAGAAAAATTTTATTTTTATTATCAAAAAATACAGAATCTCAAGTACTTGATTAACATTTGTATATATCAATAGTTTTGTATCCTATGTCTCTTCACTTTTAAATGCAAATTGTAAACCTTTTTTTCAATTTTTATTTCTTCAAAATTACATTGTTATTTTAAAATTTATTGAAAATTTATATTAGCCAAAATTATCAATTCATTTAAAATTTTGTTCCTGTCAATAAATCCTTAAAATCACTTTATTTATAATAAAATTGTAAGTTTTCCTTAAAATGTAATAATTTATTTTACACAATTCTAAAGAAGAAGTTAATTGATCTATACAATCATCAAGGATAATTTTCTAATCATCACTATAAAAGCCTGTAAATATATATGAATAAAAATATTAGTATCAAATTTTTATTTTAGAATTTATATTTGAAATTATATTACTTCTGAAATATTTTGTAATTATGGAACTACAAAAAAAAAAAAAAAAAAAAAAAAAAAAAAACGTTTTAGATAAAAAAAAATAGCATTGTTAAAATGAGCATAAAAAAGTAAAATATTTATAAAATAGAATGAATATTCCAAAAGAAAATCAATAAAGTTTTAAAAAAGTGAATTTGTTAGGAATTATAAGACTGACATATGCAGTAAAATAAATTCAAATTTAGTAACTTTTTGAATTAAGCTAGGTTATAATAAAAAAATTTCTATTTGTGATGAATATATTTTTAGCTGGGGTTTATTTTGAAAATTTTTTTTATTAATAATACTGGATTTCTGATTACAAGTTTTCTTTTCCTTATTTTCTTAGCATTAACATATTAGCCCAGTTTAACTTGGAATATAAGAATTCTTAGATATGACAAGGAGAGATTTGTTATTAGTTTGGAATAAAGTTAAAATACTGTGAACTTCTTTTAATTTAATATACTATTAATATGAAATTATGGAATATTATTTATTTTATTTCATTAAGAGTTCACTTTTAATAGGTCTTAGTTGGGAAGAAGCATGGAGAATATGTCCAGAGCATGTTACTCCTGCTTGTCATAATGCTGAAGATTCAGTTACAATTGCTGGGCAATCAAAGTATATATTGGAATTTGTTGAGAAACTAAAAGAAAACGATATATTTTGTCGTAGTGTTCCTTCTAACGGCTGTTTTGTCCACTCGCCATTAATCAGCATAATTTCTCACAAATGTAAAGAAAGATTATCTGAGGTGAGTTAAAATCCTGTTCAATTTTTCCTGCTGTTGAGTCATTTTCATTTAAAGATAAAATGTAAAATAATTGTTCCTAAGAATAAATAATCCAGTATTTGTTTATGGGTGTAACATATCCCCATGCTCCAAGGTAGGGACGTACTGGTTTAGCAAGATATGCATTTTCTACCCCCCAGGGGTGTTTGTGCTCCGGGGATTTTAAACTTTGATACCCGGAAATTCCGGGGATCGTCGTTCAAAAGGAAGTAGGAATAATAATGAATTATTTATTTTGATCTGGGTAATTTTGTTTGCTTTGAAAGCAGAAAACGCTATAATTAGGTCATTCAATACTTCATAATTGTAATTTTTCATTTATCCCCCTTCTTCTCGAAACTCCAAAATGTCGGTAGTAAGTCCGTAATAGTTTCCGGGGATTTTTCGGGGTCCCACAAACACCCCTGACCCCCTTTCCGCTTGGGGGGGGAGGAAGGCCCGTGAGGGAAAACGTGACATTCCAGTTGACCACTCGAGAAGAGGAGTACAAAGGACTCAGTCACTTGATACACGACCGTTTATAAGATGTAGTAGATATTGTAATAAATATATTCCCTTTTTAACTGTAGTCTTAATTCTCTACTTCTCTCTGAACACTGACCACTAATCCCTAAAGTATTTATTTTGTATCTGTTGTTTGTTTTGTATACTTTTATTTTATATATTTTTTTGTATAATTATACTTTCACTGTAATTAACTACTACTCTAATCTCGATTAATAACAGTGGTTGTCAAACATACGAGACTTCTGTGCTACCATAACATTTTTATATCATACTATGGGCTACTTTTTAAATGAATGACCAGTTTTAAAAATCTAAATTTGTTTATTGCCTACAAATTTCTTTTATAGTAAGTATGAAACCAATTCTAACAATTTATGTAATAAGAATATTGAATTCAAATATGCATAAATAAAAAAGAGAAGTTTAGTTAATTTTAAATAACAAGTGTAAGAGACTTTTTCCAGACTTAGTGACTTTAATGAGAAGGATGGAATATTTTTTGCTAGCAACATGTTTCTTAATTCTGGGAAAGCAGACAGTAGTTTCTGCTTGTTAAACACAAGTGTTCATCAGTGAGTCAGTTTCTGTATTTTTCTTTAATAAATTTCAATACTGGAAAAAATCTGATACAGATGTGTAAAGCTAAATATTGTTTTCACTTAAAGATAAATCTAGACCAAAATTAGTCATTTCGCTTTAGGAATGAGAGGCTAAATATTTTCATAGTGTGAATAAAGTGATTTTATAGATAAACAGTTTTATATAATTTAATCTCTTTCAACTTCACTATAGCATTATCATTTTGAAAATCAAGTTTCTCTAATATATGAGTAAGAAATTTTTGAGTTTCAATCTCTATAAAAGGTGCTAGCAAATTGCAATTATTGAAATCTAGGAAAGTTTTATTAAATTCGTTTTCCAAGTCTAAAACTGTTTAAATATTGTTTGTTGTTACGATACATCATCGAAATTATTTTAACCAACTAAAGAATAGAAATCAAACAACTGGAATGTCAATGCCATCTGTAGAAAGTGCACCCAGGGGGTACCAATATCTCATGAGTCATTAGTTAAACATTCCTAGCGTATTTATAAATTAAACAGTACTAGTGTCAATCGCAAGTTATAAGTAATTCTCAATCGAGGACGATTGTAGTGTGCTAATATATACAGAAATAGTATAAAACTTGTTAAATGTTTAGTCAATTTATGTAGCCATTCCTCTCTGTCAATGAGATTATTATTTTATTTATATAATTATGCTTGTATAAATGATTCATTTATAACTGTTTTTTAACATTTGAAATTATGTTTTAGTTGAAAATAAAGTTCTTTAAAAATTTTTTTTATAAAAAACACATCTAAAGTAACCATCAAAAGTAGCTTATTAAACTATAGATATACACTGCCTGACATTGAAAAGCAGCTCCAAGAAGAAGTTGCCAGAAAGTGATGAATCTCATCAAACAGAGAGAGACAGCAACAAACAATAAGTGATTTCTATTTTGAAATGATATGCATAATACAGAGCGAGAACAGGTCAAGTTAGTGGGTTGTAGGGTCACTGTGGACAAAAAGCAACAAGTCTAGGCACAGAGTCAATGAGAGTACAGATTGTGTACTGAAGAATGATTCTCCAACCCCTGTCAACATTTGCCAAATTGTGCCTTCTTGAGAAGGCACAGTGGCAAGATCTGTAAATGGCATCCAATCATATCCCAAACGTGTTCGATTGGTGAGAGATCTAGCCAGCATGGTAGACAAAGAAACAGCTGTGCACTTTGCAGATAAAGTTAGCTGAAGCGAGCAATGCACAGTCGGAATCTTGCTGATAAAGAGCATTGAACATCCCCTGAAGGTAGGGGAGTGTCACCAGCCGCAGCTTATTATCCACATAATGTAGGGCTGTCATAGTACAGTGAATACGAACTAGAATCATATGCAATGGTGCCTAAAATTATGATGTTGCGCTATCATACTGTGGGGCGTTCCACAATTGCTGCAGGATTGGCCCTGTCTCCACGTCGATGTCACCCTCATGTGTGTCTACTATCAATGAAAAAATAAAGGCATGACTCATCTGAGAAGGCTATCCTGTGTCATTCCATCATCCATATTGCTCTAGTCTGGCACCATTTGAGACATTGACGTTTATGCTGTGTGGTCAATGGCAGTCTTCTTAACAAACACCGCAAATGCTATTCACTAGCAACCAATCGACAGCAAATGTTTCTGCTCGATATGGGAGCATCCAGGGTGTCTTGCACATGCTACACAATTTCAATAGATGTGCTTTGCAAGGCTGCCATTTCATCCTGTTAGATGTGTTGATCCACATGCGCTGATGTCACTCTGGCTGTACAGGCTCCCCGCAAACGTTTCACAATTACTTGTCCCAACCATTTTCGTCAGAGCACTGTGGATGTGTCCAGATGTCGGTCAACTGTTGTTTGCCATAAGGACCTAACCTGCCCTTCTCAGTCCGATCACCATACCCCTGGTAAACTTGTCTGTCTGCTGGAATTGATTCCATTGATGATAGCCAGGTATTCTTTGCAATTATAGTCATTTTTTGTGACAAGAAAAACCTTTTAACCATTTCCAAGCAGTAATAATGGCACAAATGTTGCCCACTCTGCCGGTTTCTCACTTTATATCTTATCCTACATGCTCTGGAGAGCTGCGAATTTCACATCATTTGCATAACTTGGTAAGGTGCGTCTACTATGAAACTTGCCCAATTTTCAGTGTTACATTTTCAAGGTCAGACAGTATATGAAAAAAAATGTTTTAATATATATATTCTTCTCTCATTCTGTATTCATTGTGATTTACTGTTAATAGTACTTAACAGTTTGCTATAACTTGTTACACAAGCATGTTATTCTTGAAGATATATTCTATAAATACATTGTTTGTTCTACATTTGCTTTAGAATATGATTTTTATACGATTACAAATTATTTTAATTTATAGGCATTGATGTACTTGGTAACAATTTTATTCTTGGAAAAAAATAAGCAAATTTTAATGTTGAAAGATTAATTTTCCAAATGTGAATTAGAATAATTATTTGATGGAATTGCTTATTTGAATGATTTATAAAAATAGGTAATTAACCTACTGGTCAAAGAAATTAATACTTTTGAACTCTCAAAATTCTGTTCACTAAATTTGAATTATTTTAATATTTTTAAAATTTAAGAAGCATTTCCAGATAAACAGCTAGGTTATTTAGAACAAATAAAGGTTTATTATGTACATTTGAAGAGCGACTCATATGTTTGAGTTGCATGGAATTCATTAAAATTATTTGGTGATTCATTTTTTCTATCAAAAGAGGCTCCTGGAAATGTTTAAAAGGAATTTGATTGATGTAGAAAAATCTGATGCACACAAACTTATATTTAGAATTTAAGTTATTCTTTTCTTCTAAGAAACTGAAGTGCAGTTTTTATATCTTTGTTTTATTTTAATTTGTTCACTTTAGAATATTTTTGTAACTGTATATCATGCTAATTCAGCATATATATAAGTATTTCAGCAGGTTTGTTATTATTTATATAACTGGAAAATGTTTTTTATTTTATAAGTTAAGTGATAAATCACTCGCTATCTATTATTACATTATTTGAATCCTATTTGATAAAACCAATGTATAAATAAATATACATAATGTAAGATTAATAATTAATTATGTTTTCTTTGAGGAATTTGTTAGTGATAAATTATTCCTTATTTTTCATACATTGTAATTTTCCTTTGTCACACATTTTTTTAACTACAGACATTATAATTGAGGAAATTGATCGTAATGAATCACAAAGAGCTTTGACCATTTTTTGAACTTTAGTTTCTATGTGTAGACTACTGTAAATCACTTTTAGATTTTCTTTTATGTTTCTAAATTATTTATATTTCACAGAAATTTATCATTCTGTATTTACCTTGTGAACATCTAATATAATTAATGAGTCTCACATGAATAGAGTCTTACCAATCATGTTGTTTACAAATGTATCAATAATTAATTAAAGTCCTTCATTGAATTTACGTTTTCAGTATTGCTTATATTAAATACATCACCCGTATTTATTAGCATTGAAATTATTGTTTAGAGGAAAACAGTTTCTTTTAGCTGTTATTTTTTCTATCGTCTTTAATTCATCAGTTTTTGGGTTTTTAATTTTAGTAAAATTGTTTGTAGTGATATTGAATCTATTTTTAAATCTTAAATTTTTTTAAAACTGGCTCTTGCGACCAAAAAGGAATTGTAGATTATAAAACCGAATATGTTTTTCATTTGCTGAAAAAAATTTGAATTATTTCATCATTATATTTGAATGTTTCTTATTCATTAAAATAGATATTTATGTGTGTAACAGTGTGAATGTTTAATCTATTTCATTGTTTTTAAATCTAGATTTTATGATTTCTCAATAATTTTTGTATTTAATTTTACCAAATGAAATTTGTGTTTATAATATTTAAAAGGTCAATTTATATTATTTTTCAAAGGAAAATTATTTATGTAATGTCATGTTATGTAATTTAATAAATTTAATGTCATGCAATGCGTTGTAAAAAAAAAAAGAATGTTCTTGAAAAAATTTTTTTGAAATAATCATTAAAATTAAGTATCATTTTAAGTTGATAATTATTTTTCCTCTATCTAGAATGGAAAACATTAAATTTTTGAAAAATATTTTTTGTGATTTTTTACAATTTATTCTATTATTTAAAAAGGTAATTTCCATTATGCACACATTTCAGGTGATAAAACAACCTCGGCAGCGGTCCAAAAAATGGATAAGTACCAGCTACTTAGAGCATGAAAGTAATGCTCCTAAATGCCAAATGATTGAAGCAGATTATTTTTATCATAATTTGCTTTCACCTGTTTATTTTAAAGAAGCTACTGACAAAATTCCAAAGAAATCAATTGCAATTGAAATTGGACCTCATGGTTTATTCCAAGCCATTTTAAAAAAGAATCTCAGTCCATTAAGTTCATATTTTAGTTTAATGAAAAGAAATGAAAATGATAGTTTGAAATACTTATTTGATACCCTAGGAAAGTAAGTAATTGCAAAAATTTATAAATTATTAACTTTTTTTCCTCAGAAATTATTAGTCTTATATTTTACATTCTTATCAAAAATTATACTATTAGAAAAGGATTTTAAATATTTGAAATATGTTCGTTTTAAGCATCAAATCATCATTTTAACAGGAAGAATTTTAAAATTACAAATAAATTTAAAAACAATTATTTACAAAGTTTACATTATCAGTATTCTTGTTTCCATATAATGTATTCATACCAAATTAATAAATCTTTGGAATTTGGAATTTTCTAACATTTATAATAAAAACAATTTCTTTTTGATTTTGTTATGAGACTAAATATTTTTACTGAATATATATATATATCTATATCTATCTATCTATCTATCTATCTATCTATATATATATATATATATATATATATAAATTTAAATCCATCTCAGAAAATGAAGTTAATTGATAGTTTATTTTACTTGTGAGTAAGAATAAGAAACATAAACCACACATATAATTTTTATATACAAGGCATTATTTTCCTAAATATGTTTTGAATATAATATTCAAAATATACAAGAATATGAATCATGTAAAAAAAATCAAAAGATGCAACACAACTGCAAAAGTAAAGAAAGGTTGAGGAAAACATCCTAGCAACTGCTTGTGAAAAAATAATTTAAACAATCCCACTTGTTAGAAAAAGTTAAGGAACTTGAAAATGAAAATTTTGCTTTATAATCATTGTGCAACTCAAAAGCTTTTGGGTTATGCAACAAACAAAATAGCATGTGCTGTTAGAGATCTTCTTCTTAAGGTTGGGTTTGTATGTCATTGGCACCTCTGCTTTAATCAGCATTTTGTACCATTAACTCCAAATGCAATGTTTCTAGTTCCAGTTACTCTGGTCATCCACTTTATTAATAAAGTCCGATAACTTTTGAATGGAGTCTAGGTGTAACTCTCTAGTATGGATGATGCTTAAAGAAGTTAATCCAGGGAGGGCAAGAGCCTCACATTCATAAATGATATGCTTGGCCGTTTCCTCTTGCGTATGACATTTCCTGCAGATAGGGTCTTGCTGAAACAGTCTCATTTTATGGAGGTGTTTTCTGAAATAGTAGTGCCCAGTTATGAAGCCTACAATTAAACGTATCTTCTGCCCAAAGCAACTTATAATTTCAGAGGCAATCCTCGCTGATTATCCACAGACCATAGCATGGGTTTGACCAGGAGTGTTGAGCCAAGTTTCATACCTCTTCCATTTCTCCCATCTAAGAACATTGGTTTTTGCAATCTTCAACTTGATCCCACAAAAAGGTTCTGCACCGATGGGAGCAAAAGATGATCCTTGTTTAGCAAGTTCATCAGCCCTTTCATTACCTTTGATACCTTTGTGCCCTGGCACCCACACAAGGATCACCTTGTTTCTAGTTGCCAGTTCTGTAAGAAGGTTTCTACATTCCAAAATCATTTTCGATTTGATTTTGACAGAATTAAGCGCTTTTAAAGCGGCTTGACTGTCACTAAAAATAAGAATCCGCTTACCTTGGTAGCCCTTCTTCATATTTAGTCGCAGATAGTGGATAATGGCCAAAACTTCTCCCTGGAAGACCGTAGCGTATCGACCAAGGCTTACAGACAGGCTGGTTCTTTGTGACACGCCACATACTCACAGTCCTGAGAGGCTGTTTTTCAGTGATCCATCTGTGTACCAGATTAGATCTCCTGTTTTAGTTTCAAACATGTTGTTGTCCCATTCTTCTCTAGTTGGAAAAACTATTTCAATTGTCCTATCAAACATGTATGATTTTTCCATGATGTCTGAGGGCATCAGGAAAGTAGAATCTTGAATTTTCCTGGTAATACCCCTGTGCCCTTTGGCAACATGTTGGTCATACCATTGGTTTTGTAGCTTCATTCTGTATGCAGTCATTCTTGCAACGCTGCAGATGAAGATGTCCAAGGGAGTCAGATCCAACACAACCTCCATTATAACTTCCATTGCTCTGGTGGGTGCGGTGGACATTGCTCCTGTGATGCAGAGACATGCCAGTCTTTGTAGACCTCCTAGTCTGTCAGTCACAGTTTTCTATATCACCTTACGCCACTGGACCACACAGGCATATGTGAGAATGGGCCTGACAATATCTGTGTACATCCACAACATCAGTTTTGGATGTAGACCCTAGTTTTTACCAAGCATTCACCTACAAATTACAATGCTTTTCTTTGCTCAGTTAATTTTATCATCATTGTGCTTATTCTAGGTGAGTTTTTGGCCTAACTAAATGCCCAAATACTTCACCTCTGAAGCCACATTGATTTCAACACCAAAAAGTCTTGGTATGAATAAACCCTTCCATTTCCTTTTGCGTGTAAAAGATACAAGGTAGGTTTTCTGAGGATCATCCATGCACCATTGACCTACATAACTTAGAGTATGCTGCATGAGATGACAAGTTATGTCGAAATCTTTGCCCAGGATAAGGATGACAATGTCATCAGCATATCCTTGCGTATAATAGCTCCTATCATTTAGATGTTTTATAAGGCTATTTACAACTAGCTTCCAAAGTAATGGTGACAAAACACCTCCTTGAGGACAACCACTAGTAGTCTTTTTTTCAAATGATTCACCAAAGATGTTCATTTGTATATATCTGTCTGAAATTAAGGCCTCAATCCAAGTACACAGGGTCTGATTAATCCCTGCCCCTCTAAATGCATTGAGGATGGATGGACGGGAAGTATTATCAGAGGCACTTTGTATGTCAAGGAAATTTGCCAAGACAATTTCCTTTTGATCCAGAGTGGTTTCAATCTTAGAAACTAGTTGATGTAAAGCAGTTTCAGTAGATTTGCCGGGTTGATAGGCAAATTGAAGAGCATGCAAGGGACTGTTACTACCCAAGTAATCTCTTATATGCTGATCAATGATTTTCTCCATAATTTTAAGAAAGAATGAAGAAAGACTGATAGGTCTGTAAGATTTGGCCTATTCGTAGGTGTCCTTGGCAGGTTTAGGAATGAAAACAATTCTGGTCTTCTGCCATATCTATGGTATGTAACCCAGTGCTAAGCTAGCTCTGTAAATTCTAGTTAGCACTGGTATTATAACCTCTACCATCTGGATCATGATGGGCATAATTCCATCAGGTCCTGGGCTTTTTAGAGATTTAAAGGAAAAGATTGCCCATTTAACAATGTTGTAGTTTACGATATTTTTAGCGATGGTCCATTGATCACTATTGACTCTTTGCAAAGAGCCAATGCAGTGCTCCCCTTCGTTGCTATAAATATCTCTAGCTCCCGGAAAGTGGGTTTTGGTCATAATTTCTATAACCCTTTTCCCGGAAGCAGCAAAATTACCCTCCTTGTCCTTTAGGGTGCCAACCAAAATAAGTTCATCCATTTTAAGGAGTTTTTGGAGTCTAGCTCCTTCAGAAATAGAATCTATCTCTTCACAGAACTTTCTCCAGGAGTTAATTTTGCTTTTTCTAACAAGTTTGTTATAAATAGTGAGGACTGTTTTATAGTTCCCCCATTCACCATTTTTCTTGGCTTTTTTAAAAAGTTTTCTAACATTTGCTTTTTTGGCAGCTAGAGAGTCATTCCACCAATAACATTGGAGTTAAGCTCTCCTAGTGCGAATAAGGCAATTGTTATGATAAGAATCCAGAATACTACTGTGCAGAAGGTCTACTGTGTAACTTCTAGATCATAGTTGTCTCTAATAGGTCGGTTCCCGATCTCAACTAACCCAGTCAAATCCTCCTGGAATTTCTTCCAGTCCATCCTAACTGGGTCTCTGAACGTGCGATCCAGACACACATTAGTGTGAATTTCAAAATGGATGTTTTGATGGTCTCAGCCAGTAGGTCTGCCATCTATTTTCCAAATTTTGATATTTTTGCTTATTAGTGTTGTCACTATAGTAATGTCAATTACTTTAGATCGATTGGAAGTAATGAAAGTTGGTTCGTTGCCCTTATTTAGAATATTTAATCCATAGTTTAGAATGAATTCTAAAAGGTACTCACCTCTTTTATTTGTGTCTGTACTTCCCCAGAAAACCTGGTGAGCATTACAGTCTAGTCCTAGGACTACCTATAAGTTGTTGTCTCTGCAAAAGTTCATGAGCTTGTGCAGAGAATGGTCAGGTGGAGCCTTCTCTTCATAGGCAGGTACACAGAACCAAAAACAATTTCTCTGTCCCCTTTCTCTATGTTGAGTCTGACTTTCACAGCTGTCAAGTCTCTAAGGATAAATTCAGAGAGGGGTAAAACCTCAATGTTTTTAAGTAAGAGGATGCAAGTTCTAGCGTTGTTATTGGTACAATAGATAAGCTTACCTTTAGTTCCTTTGAGGCCACTGATTCTCCCCTTAACCCGCCAGGGTTCCTGAATCAGGGCCAGGTGTATATCCCCAGCAAGAAACGTCTTACTGAGGTTAGTGGTACCACTTCTACTGTGATGGAGATTGGCTTGAACTACCTTCACCCCCATCGGCAGGAGCGGGTTTGTCAAGTATTTTGTTTGCACTTCATGAAATCCGATATGAAACTTATATCCCCTTACACCAAGTGTGGCAGCATCTAGTTCAGGCACACTTAGAACGATGGTCCGCCCAGATGGGTCGTTCTTAATGTTAAGAACGTTCCACTCCATTGGAATGACCCCACCGTTCTGAGCCTCGATTTTTCTCAGGAGCTCTTTAGGCTCCAGTTCACTGCAGATTTTCGGCAGTTTTGCAATTATCTTGGTGGTTCTGACAAGTTTCCTTGCCTCACCCATCAAGAGTTTTCGCCCCTGCCAAGGGCTTATGTCACTGACATTCTGTTCCAGCCACTTTGACTTCTCCAGATCTGCACAGTTGATAATAAGTGCCCCATTCTCAAGTTTACAGGATAGGAAGGTTGGATCAAAACCCTCCTCATTCTTTCTTATTTTCCTGGTTAACAAGAGTTCCAGGTCGTAGGCCTGTTCCTCTGTTAACCGTTTTTCCGGCTGACCCTCTATGAGTACAGCTATCTTGCTTCTCTCTTGGCAACCTTTCCGGCCTTGCCCTGGTTCGTGTGGTTGGCGGGACGCTTCTCGCCTTTGGTTGCCTTGGATTTTTCAACCCAAGTCCCCTCAGCGATTTTGCGTTCCTTCACCAGCCTCTTTTTCTGGGCACCAGCGAGTCTCTTTTTATTCTTGAATCTGGTCAGAGAGTCAATCATGCTAGCGATAGCTTCCTGACTTTCACCAGAATAAGATGGTTTTGAGGTCATTTCTACCTTCTGTGAAGGATTCATTGCTGCCCCTTCACTAGATTGCCTCTGAGTTCCCTTCTCTTTTTTAGCAAGGTCTACTTCAGAGGCTTCACTTGCAAATGCAGAAAGGTTAGTTATTTCTTGTGTCTTTTCAGCCATAAGATAACAATTAATAAGCTCAGGTAATATAACAGTCCACCCAACATTGCCTGAGTTACTGGGCAATGCAAAAATGCTCTAGAAGTTCGCCTAGTAACTAGTGCCTCCATTAAGACACCATTACCGCGGTGCCAAATAACCCTGGGAATGGGTCGCGAAACACCAGGGCTTACAGTAGCTGGTTCGCGGCCTCTGATTCTATATTCAAGGCTATCCTGTTATTCCTATAGAACGTTCGGCGATCCACCACCTGCCGACATGCCTGGTAGCTGATCAGGCCCCAGAAACCAGTTGGCATTAAAAATGATTGATGATTGGTCAAGGTTTGAATATAATTTTAAGCTGATCTCTTTGTAAAAAGTTTATAATTTGGAGATATATTTATAAATTTTTAAAGCTAAAATTAAATTTATTTATGGGTTTCAGTCTTTGTACTAAATTGCTGCCTTTCAATACTTTCTTTAAAATCACTTCTTTTAAGTTTTATAAAGAACCTAGACAACATTTCTCATTTTAGACTGTAAAAGATTTTTAGCAAATTTAACTTTATAAAGTTGTAACTTTAATCCAGAAAGGATTATTAAGGAATTATCTAAATAAAAACTAGCAGTCTGATAAATACATTTACCAACTGTACTCTTATAAACAAGAAAACATTTTCTGATAAAAAATGTTTATTTTTGCCATTGAAGTACATTAATAATCAGCAATTTAGGTATGTTATAGTAGTTTGGTTGAACTCAATTTACATACAGTTACATATTTATCCTCTTTTACACATATTAGGCACACCTTTTTGGCTAGATTTAATTATATAAAAAAAAGTTAACTTTTACTATTGATGAGAAATGTAAAGCTTATATAATATTTATGAAAAGCAAAAAAATGCTTTAAATGTTATGATTGAATACTCAGAATGAGTAAGTTGATATGGAGTGCTGTTTCTATATAGATTGATAAACTAAAATTCAAAATTTGGATGAAAAATAACAAATCAAAATTTTATCAAACACATTTAAAACACTCAGAAAAATTAATATCAGTAAAATTATGAAAACCAATTTTTGCAATTAATATTTTAGTGTGAACATTGATTAAAATGTAAGTAACTTCCAGTAAGTAATCTCATGATGTTTATAAGAAATTACCATATTTGCGATTTGGAAATAAAGGTAGATATAAGTATTCAATAAAATTATTTAAAAACATCTGTAATTATTGAGCATTTTATTAAAAAAATTATTTGAAATGTTTATAATATTTAAGTATAAAACTTCATCAGTTAAATATTGACCTGTAATAATTTTTTTCTGTAGGTTATATGTAGCTGGTTTGGAACCTAAAGTAGAAAGACTTTATCCACCAGTTAAATTTCCTGTATCACGCAACACACCAAGAATTTCAGATTTGATTAAATGGAATCATTCTAACTCATATGATGTACCAATCTGGAGTTTGCCATCATGTGGAAGATTCTTGTTTGAAACTGGTAAAGGTGATAGCTATCTTCTAGATCACTTCATTGATGGAAGATCCTTGTTTCCAACTACTGGTTACATATATTTAGCCTGGAAAGCTTTAGCCAAATTATTACAGAGAGATATGAAGAATTTTCCCGTAGTAATTGAAAATCTTAAGATTAACAGAGCCACAATCATTAATGCTTCAAGTAAATATTCTGTATTTTCTATTTTACATATTACTCTGTAATTGGATTTATATTTAGGTTTTTGTTGTTTTAAAAAATGAGATGTGCAATCTATTGATAGTTTAAAGTGACAGCAATTTAATTCTAGTTTCTATAAAATCTTTGAAAACTTTATTATTTAGTTAATATTTGATAGGCCAGTAAAACTGTTAATTAAACAAGAAAACTAGTTAACAAAATTTTATTATTTCTCTTAATCTTGTTAGACTTTATATTATATACTAATTTAATCAAATGATTTCTTGTATAATGATCTTCTACTTTTATTTGATTGAAATGAAGATGAATAATGGAATGGTTACATTAAAAATGATAAAAGAAATCATTCTAAGAATATTTATTGTTTGCTTTCTTTATATTTTTTGTTTTAGATATGTGTGTTGTTTCTTTTGTCTTCATTTTTTTAATTTTGTAGTTTCCTTGAAATTAATTATAATTTGTGATCTTCTTGAAAATTGATTTTGCTCTGATTTAAACTCTGTTGCTCTAACTTATCATGATAGCAATTTCATTTATGAAATTCTATAAACAATTAAGAATCTATTTTCATTTTCTTCTTTTAATATATTTCAATTGAATAATGTTATATATATGCAAACAATGTTTAAAGGGAAAAGTTGTGAATCACATGCATTTTTTTTCCAAATCAATTGTAGGTGTACATTTTAAGTTTTAAAATCTGATGTTTTTACAAAAGAATGTGACAAATGAATTTTCATGTTTTTTACACATTCTCATATAAATATTTAGTTAAATCATATGCTCATTTTTATTTATTAAACTTAGGAAGCTGTTAAAAATCATACATTGTACACAAAAATTAATATTTAAGGAATGTTTTCTGTGACAAATGGCATAAAGAATGTAATAAAGCATATACACACACATAATAAATTTTTACAGTAGTATTAAATATTATGTTTCTAATGCTATTGTTGATTTTATTAAAAAAATTTTATTTTTGAAAAAATTCTTTTAATTATATGTAGTACATTTCTAAAATTTAAATCTATCAAAAATTTTAATTACTTTAAAATTAGTTTAAAAGATAGAAAATGTAAATTTTCCAATTTCAAATTTCATTTGTGAAAGTGTTTTTGCCAGTAAAATGAAAGCTCTTTATACCAAATAATCATATTTCATGCATCACTTTGCTCTTTTATTTATTTAATTAGCTTATTGATAATTCTATTCAAAATATAGGATCAAGCATTTGATCTTTCATTTGAAATATTTTAATACTTTTTTCAAAAAGTTAGTTCCAAAAATTAATATTTAATAAAAATTTTCTGTGACAAATTATATAAAGAATGTAACAAAGGATATACATATAATACATTTTTAAAATCTTGCTAAATATTATATTTCTTCAAGTATTACTTTTCCTGGTCAGGTGAAAGGTAATCAAAAGTAAACTGTTGTTGATTTTGTAAAAAAAAAATGTTATAATATCTTTTTAAATTACATCTCTGTCAGTTTTATTGTGGATTATTCAATAAAAATTAGTGTTCAATGATTCATTTTTCTTTTTAGATTCAGTTGTATTTTATGTGAACTTACTTAACAACACTGGAAATTTTGAGATCATTAATGAAAATTCTGTAGTAGCTACTGGGACAATTTTTGAACTCAAGAAACGTACTTTTGTAAATCCAAATCCTGTTTATGATTGTGATATCGATTTGGTGATTGAAGGTTCTGATATTTATAATGAGTTAAGAATGACTGGTTATGAATATGGACCCCACTTTCAAAATCTTTCTGAAATAAATATGGATGGTAATTATTCTATTTTATGACTATGTTTATCTCTTTTTATTTTTTTAAACATATTTAATGCATATATATCTATATATATAATATATCTTTGTTTTGAAATAATTGGAATGCATTTTAATTTTTATATTTTGAATGGATGTAATCTTAGTAATTTACTTTCAAATTGTGTTATTATAATTTTTTAATTTATTATTTTTTATGGAGAACATTATTCTAGGTGTAGTTATTCAAAATGATTTTTGGTAGTTTAAATGTAATGTAAAATTACTCAGCTAGAAATTAAAATAATTTATTTTAGGGATTTTTTTTTGTAGTTGCTTTGAAATTATGTCTTACAAAAGGTAACAAAAGCTTGATGTCAATGTGAAGTCATATTATAATTATTCGCTTTATCCTATTCATAAACGTTTGGAATAATTACAAATTAAATTTCAAACTTAAAATAGATAGCATAAAATTTATGTGCATCACAGCTTTCAATATTATAATTTTGAGCTATAATAGCAGTTTCACCTGTTTTGTTTGCAGTTATTCCTGCCGGAGATTACTAAATCTTGTTTCAACTTTCTGTAATTAGATAGGATGTGAAAAGAACTATTTATATAAATAAAACTTGTAAAATACAGCATTGCTAAGTTAAAAAAACTCAGTTTATCAAAACATGGAAGGATTAACCAGAAGTATTAATTTGTATATTTGGGAGATAAAAGATGGACGCTACAAAACAATTAAATTTATTATAATTATGAAACACTTTTTTTAATCAAAAATGCTAGCAAAATTATGATGTAAAATACAATTTTCCCTATATTTTAGTGAATCTGTGAATTTTTTTCCTATAATTGTGAAAGAATGGTAATATTTCTTATTTTTATATTAGTGAAATATTTATCTTTTCTCATAAATAATATTTTTTTCTTAAAACTGCCACTGTTTTCAGATTGATTGTTTTTAAATTCTTTCTCATAATTTAGTATAATGTGGATTAAAGTTATATGAATAAATAAATGAGTTGTTTTCTATTATTTTTATGTTTATAAGGTGATTAAAACTAGGGTATGGGACTAAAAGTTATTTTTAGAGTAAAAATTATAATAATTATCTCACCTTTACCTTTTTTCTTATAATATATGCAAAACAAAATTAAAAAAATCTATAATTTGGTTAACTGCAAAACAAAAAAAAAAAAATGGATAGTTGAGCTTATAACCTTTTATTAACAATTCCATCTTTGTGTGTTTTTTATTTTTCCCATTAGAAATCTCTAAATTCCATTTCTATTTTTTTTTTTTGGATCAATTTTTGCAGTAATTATCTTATATGTCAAAATTATCAAAAATATGATATTTGGCTCCAACTCTGTTAAAAATTTTTATAACTATATTGTATTTGTAATATTTCTGTAAAAATTACTAGTTTGTTCTCGACTGTCTTTATTTTAATCACCTGTATTTACTGATAAATTACCTTTATAAATAATTAGTAAATTTAACAAAGGTAAGATGTTTTAATGTAAAAAATATAATAACAATTACTGCTCACTACATTTTTCAAATTAATTTCATTTGAAAATAGTTGAGTTAAATTTTTTTTTAATTTTACATAAAAATACACTATTGATTAATTAAAGATTATGTATAGAAAAATGTTTATAAATAGATACTGAGATTACTATATAGAACAACATTAAAAGAAGACACTTTTGACTTTAGGTGAAATTCATAATATTTAAAAATTATAAAATTATTTAAAAATATCATTTAAAAATTATTATGAATTGCTTATCAAGGAAACTTATAATTGTTAACAAATTTAGTTTTTAAAGTTATGCATTTTTGGACCTAATTGGTTCATGGATATTTGTAAGGATTCAAGAGTTTTTATCTACAGGTTACACAGAACTACAATTCAAAGTTGAAATAACTTTTATGTTTAAAAGTGATTATAACATTACAAGTCAAATTAAATCTTTCTCAATTAATCAACTCTTTCATTTTGTTTAATACCTGATGTAATATTTTCTATTATTTAAAAAGTCTAAAATCTAATAAAAATTAAATATTTATACTATATTCTACTACAATATTTTTAAATACAGGATATTTAAATACAGATATTCTAAATATATATTATTATATTTGATGGTCATGTAATTATATACATATATATATATATAAGTAGATATATATTATTATATATTACACAAGTAGATACTATTATTTGGAATCATAGATTTGAATTAAATTTTTATCAGTTTTTATATTAATTTATAAAAATAAAAGACTATTTCCTTCAATATCTTTTCCAAACAAATGTACTGGAAAATGAAAACTAGTAAATAATTGTGATTTTTAATTATTATCAATTAAATTAATATAATGTAAAATCTGTTGTGATTCACTAGCAAATTTAATTTTATTGGTTGAAAAATCCTTTGCTGTAAAGAAAATTAAGTAAGGGATTTTGTAAGAAATGTTTATTAATTTTGTGTATTGTATCTTCTCTAATTATAACTAACTGTTTTTGATTGTTTTATGATTAAAAAAATTTTGACTCATGAGAAAATTATCAATGAAATTCCCTTAGTTAAATGACTTGATATCACATGATCAAATGTTGGTTATAGCAGATGTTAGGCATGAATTATGCCCCTATGCATGATATACTTTTTAATTTTAATAGTTTATTTAAATAAGAGCAGTTATCTATCGATAAATATATAGGCAGATATGATATATCCTGAGAAATTCAGCAGAGTAATAGAAGGCATCGAGAAGATGAAGATTTTGATAGAACATGAGAAAATCATATTAAAATATGATGATCACGGAAAATGCAATATTTAATGTTCAAACGGGTAATTCTCATTTATTAAAAAGCATTCCTTCTGGATACTGAAATTGTTTAGCTTTGTAGTATGAAGAATATTCCAGAATGCCATCGTCAGAGCATCAAATTTATTTGTTGCTGCTTATTCACTTGTCGAAGGGGAATTAGTGAAATGCTTGAGTACATGCATTGCTCTGTCTTTGCATTAGATTGCTTTAAATGAAAGATCATTTTTTCCATATTAGTCAGTATGCCCTAATTATAATATGGTCTCAGCAATGCCAATTAATGCTGGAACAACTTCTGTGCTAAGCAAACATTCCAGTCTACTCTACTGTGGATCAAATGCATGTTACTATATTTCTGGTTCATATAGACAATTGTCATGATACTTATTGAAACAAATACAGTAAAATTAATCATATGCACTCCTTAATTAACTTTGTTTGTGTTTGTATTGTTACTTTTGTTTCTAGTTAATACAATTAACAATTATTACATATTTGCATATTTTAAGTGAAAAACAAAAGCTATAGAATCAGGAATAGATAATGCAACATTCATCATTACATATGTTAAGCTTGATGGCTTTAGTATTTTGACATCCATTTTTGGCCTCTAAATTCATTGCATGCATGCAGTTTTTGTGATTTTTCATCTTTACAACCCTATGTTCTATACTAGTTTTCACTATCTTGATACCTTCTGTCATTCCTTTGAATTTTAAAACCACATATGAACACACTCATAACCACAGATATATATGCAATGGCTTCTGATTATTTATAATTCTTACATTTGTTTATGTATGTACTATAAAACATATATTTTAAGAATTTCTATCTCATTAGAATTAAGTTAAAATTATATTATTTTTATTGTATTTTGAAGATTTACTAAATACGGATAGTATAAATTTGTTTCTAAATATGAAAAAGTGAACTATTCAATTTTAATGTATCAATATTTTGATTTGGTAACATTTAATTCATTGGGTTGTAGATGAAAAGATTGCAAAATTCTTATTTGATCCTTTTTTTTTTTTTTTTTGCTCTATATTATCTGGACGATTTTGATTAAAATTTTGATGGTTTTTCTTCTTTCAGCTGCAGAAAGATACCTATGAATAAGAATTTTACTAATTCATTTGGAAAATTTCAGTTCTGAAAATATTTTTCTTTTAAACATTAATATCTTTCTTAGGTTGAAAATTTTTGTTTAAAAGAAAAGAATGATTTAATATAATAATTTTATTGCTTAAAGTTTAAAAAAATTCTTTTCAGAATAATGAATAGTTAAGTTATTACATGAATGCACTGAGTAATTTTATCATTATCTTGATTTTATTTAAAAAATATTAATTCTGCTTTTATTATTTTAATACTATGAAGAAAATAAAGAAAATTCAATATTATAAAATAATGAAAAACAAGATATATTTACTACTACATAATTGTCAATGACCAAATTCAACAAAGTATATGTAATGTAATGTTTGTTGCATTTTTCTTTTATGAAATAATGGAAGATTTTATATATTTACCATTATATAGTTGTCAATGATCACACAAAAATTTAACAAAGCGTAAGTTAGCTCAAAGTGTCCCGAGAACTCATAAGCAGGCTAAGGGATGCAAAGCATATGTCCAAGTTCAGTGGTCACCTAATGCAAAACCCTCAATGTTTAGTACCCAATCATGCCAATCATGCACTTTTATGAATCCACTGAAGGGATGAAAAGCTGAATTGACTTTAGCGTGAAGATCGAATCTCAGACCTGTGCCCTGGGAACGCAAAGCGCTACTACTATACCATCAGACTGTTTTAATAATAAATAATCAATTTAACTGTTTACCAGAAAATTTAAATGAATATTAATTATGTGGAATAAATTAATATTTCATAATAAGTGAAGAAAAATACAAACATAGAACTGAACATATGTTACTATTTTTTCAGTAACTGTCTAAATTAAGTTTGCAGCTGTTCAATATTAATAGCTTTAAGATAAACAAAAGGCTTTTAATTTACTAAATTATTTAGTAAATTGAAATTTCTTTCAGCTACTCAAGGGCTTGTTCTTTGGCAGAAAAGATGGATATCTTTCCTTGATTCTCTTTTACTTTTTTTTGGAATCATATCAAATAGTGGACAATTTGTATTGCCTATAGGATTGCAGTCTGTTAAAATTGATCCAAACTTATTCTTTCAACATATAAAAGAAATCTATGGTGAAGAAAGAAAAAGTAAGTTTTCAAAAGTACTTATATTTATTTAGAATGAAATTAACTTCATATAATCGATTCATGAATATTAGTTTGAAGTATATTGCTGAATATTAATTGATCTGTAATTTGCTTTATTTTCTTTTTAAAAACTATTATTTTCTTTTTTAATAATATTAGCATGGGAAAATGGAATTATATTTTTATACTAACATATTAAACATGAAATAATTGTGCTAATTATTTTACTAAAAACACAATTGTATGTAGTACCAATATCCTTATTATGATATTGTCCTCAAATATTTATAGAAACTATCAAGACAAGAAAAACTTGCTTTTATTAGCTGCATAATTTTGTATTATATATATATATATATATATATATATATATATATATATATATATATATATATATATATATATATATATTGTTAGAGACAGCTTCTACTTTAAATATATCATTTAAAATGGAATGCATTCGAAATCACTTTTTAGATGAGAACACTTTAAAGCAGAAAATAAACTAATAGTTATATAGATTTGTATAGAAAAATTGCCTTTCCAAGAACTGTTCATTGATTTAAAAAAAAGCATTATCTGAATGAATGGGTTCATTTGTGTTGTGACTTATGAATTACTTCATTTATAAATTCACAAACTAAATGATCCTCTTTCATGCATTCCATTTAAATCATTTTACCATTGATTCACTGCATTTATATTCTTATCATATGAATATTTAGTCAGCTTTCTAATGTATTTTTGAGTGATGACGTATAAGAAAATCCAAAAATGCATTTACTGAAGAGGTTAAAAACAATATTTTTTAATTTTCAATATATATATATATATATATATATATATATATATATATATATATATATATATATTCAAGTATTAAATTTTTTTTTAAAAAAATACCTTATCAACATATAAAAAGTGAAGGAAAGTATCTCATCTGTAAATATATTTATTTTATTCACTGAAGTAAAACTTACAATTTAAAAAGTTTAAAAGTTTAAAGTAAAACTTAACAAGGACAATTTTAAAAAGAGACATGGTTCTTTTTTGAATACTTGAGAAATGTTACATTCTTAAATTAAGTGTATTGCAACATAATCAAGTTTGTAGAAGTCAATGCAATGTCTTAAATTAATTATTTTTAAATTAAGGAACACTAAACGAAATTTTGAAAGGAAACCTTTTCATTTTAAGTTTCTCAGAGACTGACATCCTGACAAAGTCTCATATTCTGTTCAGCCTTGAGGTTCATAGGCCTGCCGAGTCCATGTCAATTTTTGTGACTGAAAGTCCTGGGGTGCAAAGTATATGTTAAACTTATTTGGTCACCTAACGTGAAGCCCCCAGTGTTTAGTTCAATCATGCTTGATACTCAGTTTATTGACCTCCTGAAGTGATAAAAGAATATGTCAACCTTGCCTGACTCTAGGACCTGTGCTTTTGGAGTGCGAAGCTTTACCACACTACTGGGCTTCAGTTTGCAAATATAATGATTTTTTTTATAAAGGTTGGAAAAACAAAATATTTGTATGTCACATTATGGATAACTTAGCTATTGATTTTCTCCCATAATTTTTTTATGTAGTTTATACTGATTTTCTTTTTATTATAAAAGATAGATAATAAAATATTTGTACTGTGTACATCCCATAATAGGCAGTTTAACAAGTGAAAGCTATGTAACTTGATCAGTGTAAACTACATAAAAAATGCAGAAAAAAATCAGTAGCTGCATAACTTAGCTATTGATTTTGCCCTATAATTTTTTTATGTGGTTTACTTTGATTTTCTTATTAACATAGAAGATAGATAACTAAATGGTTGCATAATAAGCAGTCTATTAATTAAAAGCCATTTTAAGGCATTTGAAAATCTTTCATCAGTCAGTGTTTGAAGCATACTTTTTTAATATTTAACATAGCCATTGTTTTCAAGATTTTTTATAGATAATTATAGATTTATGTTTGTAAAGTAGGAAATATGAAACTTCCAATTATAGATACTCATACTGAAAGCAGAAGTGCAACAGCTATCTTTAATTTCAAAATGGTTGTATTTAAATCTAGAACCTTTTCTACCCTGAAGTGCTCTGACTACTAGGTTGTTATGAGCCTAATAAAGTAGTTTAAAGCATGAGATTATTTGAAATTGACTGACCCTTGTGCTAATAAGACAAAATATTTAAGCTGTCATTTGTGATTTTCCAATTATATAAAAAAAATTAATGCTTCAATTATAAATCAATGATGATTGAATGTTAATAATAATAATTCACCATTATTGTTTTTTCTAATCCTTAAATAGAAATTTTGTCATTATTAATTACGTCTAAGATTTACTGCAGACACTAAACAAAGCCCATTTTTTGATACTTACTTTAATGTTAATGTATGTTTTTCTAAGAAAGTTAGCTCTAATAATTTTGTTTGCTTACTATTTTGTAAAATACAATTTATTAATTTATATATATTTATTATTAATTTATATTTATTAATTTATATATTATGATATCTTTAATGATCTTATGCATGTACAATGTTCAAAATTTTAGTATTAATAACAGTAAATAATTTATTTTTATTGAAAAAAATTCACTTGCTGATTTGTAATGTGATTTTAATTATTTTAGATATTTTAGAGTGATATTTTGATAAAAGTTCATTTGTTATACATAATGTTAATTTTATGCATTTATATTTAAGTGTTTTTATTACTCCTTCTGAAATCAATTTTATAATTTTTTTTCAATTTTATACTCATTTTTAATCTTATTAATTTTATATCAATTTTACACAATTTTAAAGTTTTATATATTCATTTAGCTTAATTTTAATAAATTTCTTGTTTCAAGTGATAATTCAAAAACTTCATTTTTTTAAGGTGTCCCAGTTAATTACAATCCAGCAACCAAAACATGCTACACATTTGGAATAGAAATAACAAATCTGCTTACTACTCCAGCACCTCGTCGGGTTAAATATTTGCAGGCTACATTAGAAGAGTACAAATTTATTCCTTATGCATGTGAATATTCCCTTGAAGAAAACTTAGAGATTCAGTCATATATGAATCATTGTAACAAAATGTTGGATGCATTGGGGAATTCATTAAAATTTGACATACAAAGTTATAAATTTCAAGTCCAAGAATCAAATATCTGTACTAACGATGATTTGGAAAATTTGTCTGGAAAACACTTATTAAAATGCTTAATACAATTAATAGAAAAGAGCGATAATTTTAATCAAAGTAATCAATGTGACATATATTTTAAAAATATTGGAAACGATGTTTTAAATAGCGTAATGATTAACGAATATATTTTAAGAATATTGATAGAAATAATAACAGAAAACTGTTATCGAAATTTAAACGTTATTGAGATAAATAATAACAGTTTTCCTATTCTCTTACCATCTTTTATTGAAATTGTGAATAAATATTGTCATCTGAAGTGCAAAAAAAAAACACTCTTAACTTCAGAAAATACTGAAATAAATTCTAAAGAGTTAAATGAACTAGGCATTCAACTTGTATCAATGAGTAATCTTCCTACAATAAATGAAGAAAAAGATAAGGATGTTGTTATAAGTTCATTTATGAATGGATCTCTTAATGAACTACAAAATTTGGTCAAAACTTTATCTTATATTGTGAAATCGACTGGTTTCATACTTTTATATTGCAAAGAACAAATTTTACCTGTTGAAAAACTGTTACTCAATTTATCTAAATTTAAATTTCAAGTCCAGCCTGTTCATTTGATAGAAAAAACCTTTCAAGAAAATAATTTGCTAGTTATCAGTAAAATCTCAGATTCTTTTGGTGGTATAGTATATTTACTTCGCCCATCAGAGACAGTAAAGCAACATAGAATTTTACATATTACTAATGATAACTTCAGTTGGGTTGAGCAATTAAAAAATGATATGGCATCAAATTCTACAGAATTGTTATGGCTTGTTGCAGAAGACACTGACATTAATGGAATCGTTGGAATGATAAACTGTCTTAAACAGGAGCCAAAAGGAGATAGAATTAGGTTAGTGAAATAAATTATATTTTTAAAATGTGTAGGTGGAATAATTACTTGCACAATTTTAAGCTAAGTCATTAATTACCAAATGTTGCAATGAATTGTAATCCTTGTTTAAATTATCAGTTTAATTGATGGATGAAAATTTCAAATTATGAATGATGTAAAATTGTATTTTACTGTGAATACTCTTTTCAGAAAACCCCAGTTTCCACCCTTGTAAAATACTTTAAGATGTATTTTTTAATTTCTGGTGTTTTCTTTTATTAAAGTTTTACATCTAAATAATTTGAGAAATTAAAAATTTTTACCACTTTGTTCCTGTTAAATTTTACTGCAATCAAATTTTTGTTTATTAATGTTTATAGACATTTTAATTTTTTCTACAAGTTTGTTTTTCTTTTAAAAAGTAATAAGAATTATTATATTATTCATTGCTTGTTAAAAAAATGTTTTTTCATGTCGGTTTTTCTTTCTCTGTAAGTCATTTCTTTGTCATGAAATTACATTATTTTTCATGGAAGAATAATTTTAAATTTTAATTATGAAATTTTTACAGGAATAAGAAAGCAAATGTTCTTAGATTTTTGGTTTACTATTTTTCTAGAAAAGGAATCATTAACTTATTTTTTTTATTAGAAAGGTATATTTTTAGGAGAGAAAAATTATTTTTGCTCTTTTTTTATACTATTTTCTGACAAAATCTCTAAAAAGTAAAAAATGACTTAAAAATTTTTTTGTATTGTTTATTTAGCATAAATACTATATTTAATATACATAGTTTAATTTATAGCAACAGAAAGATAAAATTACCATTAAAAAAGAAAATTTCAAGTTCTTTAAGAGTCTTGTATGTTTATTTCTTTATAAATTAGTTTGAAGATAAAGGTTATCTCATGATAGTATTGGAACATCGATTTTTTATAATGGCCATCTTACCACATTTAAAAATATAAAAATGCTGATGCTAGTTTACTATATAATTTTCCATCATGTTTTTAATATTATTTGATTCATATAATACTTATAGGAAATTAAAATTCATAAAATTTTCTCCAAAATAATCAAAGATTCATTTATGTATTCTTCGCCCTCATAAGATTAAGAGATTTCTAAAAAGTTAATAATTGTAGTATATTATATGTATGAAATCACATAATTTGTTAATATTTTATAATTCTTTGTAGCATAGGATGAATACTTAAATCCTTACACAAAATTATGAAATTCAATCATGATTAAATTATTTTTAGTTTTAATGTTTTATTTAAAAATATTATTGAATGGAAAAGAACTAATAACATTGTACATCTGTTAATGATTTGGTGGTTTGCCTTCCGTTTTAAACTCACATTTTATAATTAAAATATATATATATATATACACACACTATTACCATACCAACCAAATATAAATAATTTATTGCGGAATATATGAATATCTATTTCCTCAATAAATTTTTTTGAATATATTGGAACTGTTAGCAACTGTAATTAATTGTTACTGTTATACACTTCAGTTTTATTAATTTTTTTTACATAAATTAGCATTTAAAACTAGCAAATGTTATGAAAATGAGAAATATTCTTTTTTTCTTTCTTTCTTTATTTTTTTGAATGATTGAAAATTTTATTTTGATATTTTTAACAGTGTAATTTATTTTATTCTTGCCAGTGATAGATTCTAGTTATTTCTGTTTTTTCAGTTTACAATTTTTCAGTTATATGTAAATTTATTTCCTTATTAGATGTATCTTTTTGACACCAGAACATAAAAACATACCTCCTTTTTCATCTGAACACCCCTTTTATCAACCAATTTTGGAAAAGAATTTAGTAATGAATATTTGGAAGAATGGTTTATGGGGTTCATATAGACATGTACTGTTAAAAAATAGTAAGTATCTTTTTTCACAGAAATTTTATTCTAGATTATCTATATTTGCTTTATATTCATACTAAAAACAGAAATATTAATAATAAAAATAGAAATCATATTTATTATGGCTTATAGATTTCTTAAGCCTTACAATAAAAATATAAAAATTCCTTTTATTCTGTAAAGTGAGAAAAACTCATGCAAAATTCTCAGATTTTTCTCATCAAAGATTTATGAGAATCAAATATATTTTAACCAAATAAAAACATTTCCATTTTTTCCCTTCTTTAATTATGATATTTAAATTTCAATAATTGGAAACATTATCATGCTTTTTTCATGGAGGTCTGTAAAAATGTGTTTAAAAAATTGCAGAATACTATAAGAATATTTTTTGAAATATTTGTCATAATCAAATGATTAAGTATTTTGTCGTAAATGATTTTTTCTTTTTATAATGGCAAAGACCTCATTAATATACTCTTGATTTTAAAGATCGGACCTCATTAATATATTTTTGGTTTTATTTTCTTGTTTTTCTATTCTAAAATATAAATGTCAAATAATAGGAATTATTAACTAATACTGCCGTAGCTATTAAAATATGTGTTAATAAAATGTGTTCTGTTAATTTATATACGTTTTTTTGTAGAACTTGTTTAAAAGTTATCATTTATCTGATAGCTACCTGATCACTACTCCGGCAAATCATATCTGGCATAATCACAAATATTTCCAGCTTGTAAACAAATCTATACTTTTGAGTTTGTTTTAGAATTATATTTTTTACATTGAATTTATTTAGTGAGCAGTTCAGGATCATGAAATAATGTTAAATCTTTCAAAGTTCTATTTTTTATGATATTTTTATTCTCCACAATAGCACTAATATTCTTCTCTGCTCATTTGCTTTCTGTAAACAAATATTTTAATTTAATTATATATTATTTTGATAAAGTATAGAAATGATACTTTTGCATATTTATTATACACCTATTAGTATTTAAATCTTCATTATGTATTCACCTATTTTCTTATCATTTTGTTAATAAATTTTAAAAACTTTACTAAATTTTGAAAATGTTTTCCATTTATATCATTGAAAGTTTAAATAAATATGTGAAGGTTTGGGTGACCGTCTCTTCACTTAATTTTCTTTCTAAATTATTAAAACTAGAATATTCAGTTAACTTAACTCATTAACAGTCTGAGATATATTTACGTCCTGATTTAAATTGTATATTGTAAAGTGATAATCTTTTTTAAGTTAAGAAAATTTATAATTTTAAATTTACTGCTTGTAATCTCATTTTTGATGTTTACAAAATTATTAAATATTTAAAAACTTCCTCGATGTTAATAAAATTAGTCTCTATGCTGTATATACTAACTACCAATAAATATTTGGATACCCATGCAAATGAGGATGTATGCCAAACTGATCTATGTTACACCTTCTGTTCTTAAATATCTTGCAAGATTTTACAAAATGAAAAGCTGTCTGACTATGAGAAAGTCATAATTGTCAGATATAGAAATGTTCGATCTTTAAGGGACATACCTAGTGAGTTAAACATTCAAAAATCAACAACAAATTTTGTGAATAAGAAATGGAGAGTGAGAGATGATTGTTGGAATTAACTTCAACCTGGTAGACCCACAAACTAAGAAATAGAGATCAACACGAGTAGTTGTCAAAAGAAATTCGAAAAAATTACATCAAAACAATGGCCCACATACTCTAGGTGTTCCTACAAGTATTAGGGGCTATTGTTTTGATAAATACTATCAGCAAGGAAAAGTATTTGCTTGGTTTCCAAATTATCCTACCACCTATAACCCTTTAATTACAAAATCCAACTATGATGCTTCTTTGTGGTAGTGCGACGTTCATCGAAATTAATTGTAGTGGAGTTGAAATAGGTTCTCTGAGGGATAAATCCATGTTCAAGTACTACAGTCAGATGGCAGATCTGGGTTTGGCATATATCTGAAGAACATTTTTTGTGAGAATTCATTGTGCTCATAGTAAAGTTAGGTGGAAGTAGAATTATATTTAGTGAATTTTTGTTTTTTATGATTGGAACTCTTGATTATAATTATGATAGGCTTAAAGCTGACTCCTACTTCACCATTCTGGATTACTATTAGTCTTTATGTCCTTTGGAAATTTTACTATTTGGATCATTGTTACTTCCAGGATGACAATTCCAATTTTAATGTTGCAACTTCCACCATGTATTGACATCTCTTTAGATGGGTCAATCAATTAGACTGTCCTGAACAGAAATCAGACTTGAATCCTATGGAACTTCTCTGGGAATAGTTGGATCCCATAATTGAGGAATGCAGCAACCGTTCAAAATTGGTGAAATAATTTACATGCCTTCTCAGACAGAAAAAAATTCTGATTATCAGTCAAAGACTTGTGAAAAGTGTATCCTGGAGAGAAGGTTGTAATTGCTTCATGTGAAGACTTTACCTGCTATTGAATATGAATAAATTTTGTTTATCTCTTTTTTACTTGGTGTCCAAATACTTATTGGTAGATAGTTGCTGATATGTTGACAAATAAATAAATATTTTATTTTCAGGAAAAGATCTGAAAGTTGTTGAGCATAGTTATGCCAACTGTCATAAATTAGGTGATCTTTCTTCATTTGAATGGGTTGAATCATTTGTAAAGTATGCAAAGAAATCTTCTACAGTAGTTCATATCTATTATTCTGCTCTGAATTTCAAAGATGTTATGCTTGCTACAGGAAAACTTTCTTCAGATATGGGAGTAAAAAGTATGTATAACATACAAATAACATTATTTGGCTAAATTGAAATAAGTTTCATTAAAAAAAATATTTTCACATTTTGATATCTTGTTTTAAAATGTACTAATTTTTATTAATCAACTTCTATTACAAAAATCTTTGTTTCTGTTGAAAAAAAAGATTTCTTGTGTTGTAAAATAGTTAAAAAATTTATTTTAAAAATTATTACATTTCAGAGCATTATTTTACATATGTACATAATGAGAAAATAATTTAATGTAATTTAAAAGATAAAAAGAGAATTGAAATCTCATCTTTACTCCAAAAAATTAAATTAAAATTAGATAAAAAATAATAAATATAGGTTATTTTTGATTTGATATTTTTTATGTGTTGCTTTTTCTGTACTTTTTTAATCTTATATCTAATGAGTTTTTCTCTGATGACATGATCTTTGAATTATATTATTACATAATTTTAAAGCCATTATCTGAAACTATAAGTATTGCTTTTCCATAATATTGGCCCATTGTTTTCAAATTCATCATTCCTGACTTTCAGAAAATGGCTTTTACTAAAGAATTTCTAAATTTATGGTTCTTTTATTTTTCGTACATTGAAAAAATTATAAATGTAATTGGAACATTTGTTGACTACTGGTTGTTTTCAAAGTTCATATTCAAAAGACATTTTTCTCAAAAGCTGGTGTTGATAGTTAACATTATTTAATTAATATGCTCTTTAATTTGCTAATTATATTTTTAATTAGCAGGGAAAAATATTAGCACACTTGAAATATTGCTGCATATTATGTGCTGAATTCAGATTATGCAAAAATGTTGGATTTCATAAGCATGTTTATCGAACATATTTTTGAATAAAATTTCTAAAATATGTTCTTAACTTAGGTTACTTATTTCTTTGAATCTTTAAATATTTTTTAAGCTTTTTTTGGAAGTACTTAATATTTTTGAGCTATCTCTATTTTTGTGTTATTCAGTGACATTAATATACTGATCCAATTTATTTTAAACATAGTAAAATGTCTTTAAAGGTGGAAAGAGCTCTGCCAAATTTTGAGTGGAGAGTCTGAAGAACAATTTATGGTGATGTTTTTGAGCAAAAATGTGAAGGAGGAGATATAACTTTTAGCTATATAAACTTTTTCAAAACGAAGATGTTGGAAAATTCATTAAATTGAGTAGAATGAGATGAGCAGTAAATCTTTTAGGAATGTATCTGACAAGAATCCTATTGAAGATTTTTAATCGTATACTTCTTTGCCAAATGTGATGTGAGAGATCAAAAAGAGATGGAAGGATATTTTGGATACAGACTTAGGCATCAATGGAAAGATTAGGAGAATAAGCAGCATGGCAGAAACTTCTGCAAAAGGCCAGAACACATTAAAAGTTGTTGTGCCAGATGTGTTGATAACAAAATCATATTATGCATGTATGCAAATTATAAAAATAATTTAATTATTTTTTATTTAGTAGTTCTCTTTACTGCAAACATTTTTCTTGAAAGCAAATTATAAAACAGTATACTTCGTCAACATTAATAGGCTTTTAGAAGACTGATTTTTATTAAGAACAATGTCCTTTCTTTCCCTTGTTGGGACAATCTTCACGTTAATTCCAACAATTTGTCCAAAAAAATTTTTATGATAAATATTGCTACATTGTTCTCTTTATCTGTTAGAAGTAAAGGATCCTTGAATGCTTTCTCAAGAAGTAATTACATTAGGTTTCTCATTCAAAATATGTGTAGGTTCATATTTATTTTACTCCCCTATGAATATAGATACAAATCGCAAAAATATTTTACCTATGAACTTCGTTGAATCATGGAAAAAAGTTCTATTTTTGAAAAGGTGTTAACTTTATTGTTATTTGTTTTGCCCCTGTTTAACATTTCACAATTTCTTTCACATTTAATTACATCAAGTGTTTTAGAAAATTTATTATACTCCAACATGTTTTGCAAAATTAGATTCATTGCAATTTTTTAAGCTTGTTTTCTAACATTTATAATAAAAACAATTTCTTTTTGATTTTGTTATGAGACTAAATATTTTTACTGAATATATATATATATATATACATATATATATATATATATATATATATATATATAAATCCATCTTAGAAAATGAAGTTAATTGATAGTTTATTTTACTTGTGAGTAAGAATAAGAAACATAAACCACACATATAATTTTTATATTCAAGGCATTATTTTCCTAAATATGTTTTGAATATAATATTCAAAATATACAAGAATATGAATCATGTAAAAAAATCAAAAGATGCAACACAACTGCAAAAGTAAAGAAAGGTTGAGGAAAACATCCTAGCAACTGCTTGTGAAAAAATAATTTAAACAATCCCACTTGTTAGAAAAAGTTAAGGAACTTGAAAATGAAAAATTTGCTTTATAATCATTGTGCAACTCAAAAGCTTTTGGGTTATGCAACAAACAAAATAGCATGTGCTGTTAGAGATCTTCTTCTTAAGGTTGGGTTTGTATGTCATTGGCACCTCTGCTTTAATCAGCATTTTGTACCATTAACTCCAAATGCAATGTTTCTAGTTCCAGTTACTCTGGTCATCCACTTTATTAATAAAGTCCGATAACCTTTGAATTGAGTCTAGGTGTAACTCTCTAGTATGGATGATGCTTAAAGAAGTTAATCCAGGGAGGGCAAGAGCCTCACATTCATAAATGATATGCTTGGCCGTTTCCTCTTGCGTATGACATTTCCTGCAGATAGGGCCTTGCTGAAACAGTCCCATTTTATGGAAGTTTTTCTGAAATAGTAGTGCCCAGTTATGAATCCTACGATTAAACGTATCTTCTGCCTAGAGCGTCTAAGAATTTCAGAGGCAATCCTCGCTGATTATCCACAGACCATAGCGTGGGTTTGACCAGGAGTGTTGAGCCAAGCTTCATACATCTTCCATTTTTCCCATCTAAGAACATAAGTTTTTGCGGTCTTCAAATTGATCCCACAAAGGTTCTGCACCAATGGGAACAAAAGACGATCCTTGTTTATCAAGTTCATCAGCCCTTTCATTACCTTCGATACCTTGTGCCCTGGCACCCATACAAGGATCACCTTGTTTCTAGTTGCCAGTTCTGTAAGAAGGTTTCTACATTCCAAAATCATTTTAGATTTGATTTTGACAGAATTAAGCGCTTTTAAAGCTGCTTGACTGTCACTAAAAATAAGAATCCGCTTACCTTGGTAGCCCTTCTTCATATTTAGTCGCAGACAGTGGATAATGGCCAAAACTTCTGCCTGGAAGACCGTAGCGTATCGCCCAAGGCTTACAGACAGGCTGGTTCTTGGTGACACGCCACATACTCACAGTCCTGAGAGGCTGTTTTTCAGTGTTCCATCTGTGTACCAGATTAGATCTCCTGTTTTAGTTTCAAACATGTTGTTGTCTCATTCGTCTCTAGTTGGAAAAACTTTTTCAAATGTCCTATCAAACATGTATGATTTTTCCATGATGTCTGAGGGCATCAGGAAATTAGGATCTTGAATTTTCCTGGTAATACCTCTGTGCCCTTTGGCAACATGTTGGTCATACCATTGGTTTTGTAGCTTCATTCTGTATGCGGTCATTCTGGCAGTGCTGCAGATGAAGATGTCTAAAGGAGTCAGATCCAATATAACTTCCATTGCTCTGGTTGGTGCGGTGGACATTGCTCCTGTGATGCAGAGACATGCCAGTCTTTGTAGACCTCCTAGTCTGTCAGTCACAGTTTTCTATTTCACCTTACGCCACCGGACCACACTGGCATTTGTGAGAATGGGCCTGACAATATCTGTGTACATCCACAACAATCAGTTTTGGATGTAGACCCCAGTTTTTACCAAGCATTCACCTGCAAATTATAATGCTTTTCTTTGCTCAGTTAATTTTATCATCATTTTGCTTATTCTAGGTGAGTTTTTGGCCTAAATAAATGCCCACATACTTCACCTCTGAAGCCACATTGATTTCAACATCAAAAAGTCTTGGTATGAAAAAACGTTTCTGTTTCTTTTTGCGTGTAAAAGGTACAAGGTAGATTTTCTGAAGATTAACCATTAGGTCCCTATCCATGCACCATTGACGTACATAACTTAGAGCATCCTGCATGAGATGACAAGTTATGTCGAAATCTTTGCCAAGGATAAGGATGAAAATGTCATCAGCATATCCTTGCGTATAATAGCCCTTATCATTTAGATGTTTTATAAGGCTATTTACAACAAGGTTCCAAAGTAATGGTGACAAACACCTCCTTGAGGACAACCACTAGTAGTCTTTTTTTCAAATGATTCACCAAAGATGTTCATTTGTATATATCTGAAATTAAGGCCTCAATCCAAGTACACAGGGTCTGATTAATCCCTGCCCCTCTAAGTGCATTGAGGATGGATGGATGGATGGGAAGTGTTATCAAAGGCACCCTGGATGTCGAGGAAAGTTGCCAAGGCAATATCTTTTTGATCCAGAGTGGTTTCAATCTTGGAAACTAGCTGATGTAGAGTGGTTTCAGTAGATTTGCCGGGTTGATAGGCAAATTGAAGAGCATGCAAGGGACTATTACTACCCAAGTAATTTCTAATATGCCGATCAATGATTTTCTCCATAATTTTAAGAAAGAATGAAGAAAAACTGATTGGTCTGTAAGACGGCCTGGTCATTGGTGTCCTTGCCAGGTTTTGGAATGAAAACAATCCTATTCTTCTGCCATATCTTTGGTATGTAACCCAGTGCCAAGCTAGTTCTGTAAATTCTAGTTAGTAATGGTATGAAAACCTTCTCTGCCTTCTTGATCATTATGGGCATAATTCCATCAGGCCCTGGGCTTTTTAGAGGTTTAAAGGCAAAGATTGCTCATTTAACAATGTTGTAGTTTACGATATTTTTAGCGATGGTCCATTGATCACTGTTGACTCTTTGCAAAGAGCCAATGCAGTGCTCCTCTTCGTTGCTATAAATATCTCTAGCTCCCGGAAAGTGGGTTTTGGTCATAATTTCTATAACCCTTTTCCCGGAAGCAGCAAAATTACCCTCCTTGTCCTTTAGGGTGCCAACCAAAATAAGTTCATCCATTTTAAGGAGTTTTTGGAGTCTAGCTCCTTCAGAAATAGAATCTATCTCTTCACAGAACTTTCTCCAGGAGTTAATTTTGCTTTTCCTAACAAGTTTGTTATAAATAGTGAGGACCGTTTATTAGTTCTCCCATTCACCAATTTTCTTGGCTTTATTAAAAAGTGTTCTAACATTTGCTTTTTCGGCAGCTAGAGAGTCATTCCACCAATAACATTGGAGTTATGCTCTCCTAGTGCGAATAAGGCAATTGCTATGATAAGAATCTAGAATACTTCTCTGCAGAAAATCTGCTGTAACTTCTAGATCGTAGTTGTCTCTAATAGGTCTGTTCCCGATGTCAACTAACCCAGTCAAATCTTCTTGGAATTTCTTCCAGTCCATCCTAACTGGGTCTCTGAATGTGCAATCCAGACACACATTAGAGTGAATTTCAAAATGGATGTTTTGATGGTCTGAGCCAGAAGGTCTGCCATCTATTTTCCAATTTTTGATATTTTTACTAATCAGCGTTGTCGCTATAGTAATGTCAATTACTTCAGATCGATTGGAAGTAATGAAAGCTGGTTCGTTGCCCTCATTTAGAATGTCTAACCCATAGTTTAGAATGAATTCTAAAAGGTACTCACCTCTTTTGTTTGTGTCCGTTTTTCCCGAGACAACATGGTGAGCATTACAGTCTAGTCCTAGGACTACCTGTAAGTTGTTGTCTCTGCAAAAGTTCATGAGCTTGTGCAGAGAATGGTCAGGTGTAGCCTTCTCTTCATAGGACAGGTACACAGAGCCAAAAACAATTTCTCTGTCCCCTTGCTCAATGTTGAGTCTGACTTTCACAGCTGTCAGGTCCCTAAGGATAAATTCAGATAGGGTTAAAACCTCAATGTTTTTATGTAGTAGTATACAAGTTCTAGCGTTACCATTAGTACAATAGATAAGCTTGCCTTTAGTTACTTTGAGGCCACTGATTCTCCCCTAACCAATCAGGCTTCCTGAATCAGTCCCAAGTGTATATCCCCAGCAAGAAACTTCTTACTAAGGTTAGTTGTACCACTTCTACTATGGTGGAGGTTTGTTTGAACTACCTTCACCTCCATCAGCAGGAGCAGGTTTGTCAAGTACTTTAGCTTGCACTTGGTGAAGTCCAATATGAAACTTCTATCCCCTTACACCAAGTATGGCAAATCTTGTTCAGGCACACTGAGAATGATGGTCCGCCCAGATGGGTTGTTCTTAATGTTAAGAACGTTCCACTCCATTGGAATGACCCCACCGTTCTGAGCCTCGATTTTTCTCAGGAGCTCTTTAGGCTCCAGTTCACTACAGACTTTCGGCAGTTTTGCAATTATCTTGGTGGTTCTGACAAGTTTCCTTGCCTCACCCATCAAGAGTTTTCGCTCCTGCCAAGGGCTTATGTCATTGACATTCTGTTCCAGCCACTTTGATTTTTCCAGATCTGCACAGTTGATAATAAGTGCCCCATTCTCAAGTTTACAGGATAGGAAGGTTGGGGCAAAACCCTCCTCATTCCTTCCTATTTTCCTGGTTAAGAAGAGTTCCAGGTTGAAGGCCTGTTCCTCTGTTAACCGTTTTTCCAGATGACCCTCTATGAGCACAGCCATCTTGATCGCCGTGAGAGCCCTGTAAGTAAATCCCCCAGATCCTTCTCTCTTGGCAACCTTTCCGGCCTTGCCCTGGTTCGTGTGGTTGGCGGGACGCTTCTCGCCTTTGGTTGCCTTGCATTTTTCAACCCAAGTCCCCTCAGCGATTTTGCGTTCCTTCACCAGCCTCTTTTTCTGGGCACCAGAAAGTCTCTTTTTATTCTTGAATCTGGTCAGAGAGTCAGTCATGCTGGTGATAGCTTCCTGACTTTCACCATAATAAGATGGTATGGAGGTCATTTCTACCTCTTGTGAAGGATTCATTGCTGCCCCTTCACTAGATTGCCTCTGGGTTCCCTTGTCTTTTTCAGCAATGTCTACTTCATAGGTTTCACCTGCAAATGCAGAAAGGTTTGTTATTTTTATTGTCTTTTCAGCCATAAAATAACAGTTAATAAGCTCAGGTAATATGACAGTCCACCCAGCATTGCCTGAGTTACTGGGCAAGGCAAATTACTCTAGAAGTTCGCCAGGTAATTAGTGGCTCCATTAAGACACCATTACTGCGTTGTTAAATAACCCTAGGCACGGGTCGCATAACACCAGCATTTATAGGAGCTGGTTCACGGCCTCTGATTCTATATTCAAGACTATCCTGTCATTCCTACAGGACATTCGGCTATCCACCACCTGTCAACGCGCCTGGTGGTTGCTCAAGCCCCAAGAAGGTACGCGTACCACCTGGTTCCAGGTGCTGTTAGAGATGATAATATGAGTAATTAATAAAGTTGAACAAATTATACTGTCTGCTGTTAATGGGGAGATTGCATTTGTCAATGATAAGCTAAAAAATGTTGTATTAAATTACCAAAATTAAATGCTAATGCATCCAGTTAAAAATGAGTGTTATTTAATTGTACATAAATTTACTGCTGTTGAATGCAGTTTGAATAAAGGGTATTATATTAAACACTTAAAAAATAAATTAACTTTTTTAAATAAATTAAATTTTTATATCTCTTTTTATACTGTTGTTACTTATAAAATTATGAGTTTTTCAATTCTTAATAATTTTTCTAAATATTATATTGCTTTCAAAAAGTGTTGCATTTGTAATGCAGAAATTAATATTTAATTATGTAAAAATATTATCGGCTTTGTTTGATTGTTGAATTATGTCCTGAAAAACATTCTGATAATTGTTGAAAATTTTGTCCTAAAAAATTTTTCGATTTCTATTTCGGAATATTGCAACTGTTAAGCTACTAGAGTAAAAACTGAACTAAATTACAGTTTCAAATGGTCATTTAATGAAACTTTTGACTATTTTGGTACTTTTTTCTGTTGTAAAAATTTAAAATTCTGAAAATGTTTATAGTTGATTATTGATTTTTTGACATTGAAAATGTAGAAAAACAGTTTAATAAAAAATGATAATTAATGAAAAATATCGATAAAGATGATATACAATTAATCAGGCATTCTCTGTATTTTGATTAAAAACTTGTTATATTTGATTAATTAAAAATAGTCATATTCTTTGCTTGAATTTCTAAAAGTTTTGTTATCCCTGCTAAGGAATATATACACAGAAATTTATGAAACAATGAATATTATATTGAATATTTGGGGGCAATGTTACTCACGTCCGTAGCATGCTTTAAGCTACACATGCTCCCTGAGTAGTGCTAAATAAGTAATGGCTTCACAGTTTTTTTTGGCTAACCCACTATAAGGCAGTTTGCTATAGATCAGCTATCTCAAAAATTAAACTTGCCATAAAAAACTCACATGCTTCCAACTTAGAAGAAAGTATAAAAGATAAAGCCTGGAGCCTAGCTATCCATAATCTTCCAGACTACCCTAGGCACAGAGCTGTTGCTGCGTTCCGTCTGACAACAATGCACAACTGCCTTAATGTACATCTCTACAATCTCAAGTTTGCCAGTAGCCCTGCCTGCCTCCTCTGCAGCGGCCATCAGGTGATGACTGCAGACCACCTCCCGCTTTGAAAAAAAATTGCATCTACTCCCGGTATTGAGAGGCTAGAGAACTTCTTAACTGCCTAAAGCCATAACTTTGTACACATTTTCTGTCTTCTTGTTTATTCTTTATTTTGTATTTTTCTCTATATCCACTTTCCTGATGAAAGAACTGTGTTCACTTTGGCCTGCTGCATTTGAAATAAAAAAAATATTGATTATTTAATTAAATTACATGTTAAAATAATTTACTTAGACTTTACTGTTGGAAAATATATCTAATCTTGAAATTGTCTGCATAATACTTTCCTGTTTAAAATATTAATAACATATTTTTCTTTATAGTTTTATCCAAATTAGTCTTAAAAAGTAATTTTACAGTTGTGTAATAACATTTACATCATTTTTTTTATTACCACACATTTTAATTTAATTATAATTCTTTGGATTATAATGATATGTATAATTTTATCTCTTTATTTTCTGTTTTATTTCAATTTATATTTCTTACCAAGATAATATTTTTTGATTGAGTTAATAATTAAGAATATGTTATAGATTTTGATAAAATAGATGATTCTATTCTTGGACTTGAATTTTCTGGAAGAGACCAGAAAGGTAATCGAGTGGCAGGAATTGTCACTGGTTCTGGAATTGCTACATCTACTCTTGTTGACCCCTTATGTTTAATTGATGTCCCAGATAGTTGGAGTTTAGAAGAAGCTGCAACTGTTCCAGTTGTTTATGCTACATGCTATTATGCTTTAATAGTTAGAGCTCGATTACAAAAAGGTGAAAAAATTCTTATTCATTCTGGCACTGGCGGTATAGGAATTGCTGCAATAAGCATTGCTCTTAGTTTACAGTGTGAGATTTATGTCACTGTTGGTAAGTATGTATTTTGTACTCTTTCAAACATTCATAAAAAATAAACTAATTTATACCTCTTTGAATGTAACACAAATATAATTTATTCATGTGTATGAAAATATTTTGATCTTATTATGCAATACTAAGAATATTTAATATAAGCATTATTTAACATAAAAATGAATCTTTTGAAATTTATTGATGAGTCAAAATAAATTTGAATTAAAAATTCTTATACTAAGTCCTAGAAGGCATCTAGTACTGTATGTAGAAGTGACAATTTTGGAATGAAAATTTTATTATTATTATTGCTATTATTATTATTATTACTATTATTATTTTCCTACAGTTTATTATTAAAAAAGTATTGAGGTTTGAAGTTATTTACAACTTAAAATTCCATTTATAAGAAGTCTCTTCCCCCATAAAATTTTATTTTATTTAATTTTAATTATTTATTATTTACTTTTTGTCTATTTTAAGTGTGTAAAGAGATTTAAAGATAGTATCAATTATAATATTTTAAAGTGGATAAAATTAATTTCCTCCATAGATTAGGTAAGAATTAAGTTTCTTTTCATTCCAATTGATGGCTGAGTGGTTAGCGTTCTTAACTCAGGTCCCAGGTTCGAGTCCCAGTTCGGGCATGGATGTTACTTTCCTTTTGTGTTTCTTTGTCCTTTCTTCTGAGATGATGTATAAATGTGGACCACCCTATAAACAGATTTGTGGTAGCACGGCGTGGTTAATGCTACTTGCCTCCGGGGCTTGGTTCACAGGTGCCCACTGGATAAGGACAAATGAGTAGCAGTATCTGGTCTTCCTGTGGTGAAGGGTTGATCAACCAGTGCCCACTGTTAAAAAAAATTCTATTTTCATAATTTCTAGAAAAAGATAAATTGTTCTATAAGGAAATAAATATTTTAACTGTTGCAGTAGAAAATAACTTTTAGAATATCAAATAGAAATTATGTAATGCTTGGTAACATTGATTGTTTAAATTTATAATTCAGTTAATAGCTATCTTTAAATGGAAAATTGTCATGGAATTAAATTCTAAATGTAATTGAAAAATGTCTGCTTCAGTTAAAAATAGAAAAAATAGAAGTTGCAAATCATTATAAAAATAATGATTGGTGAGGGTAATTTTCTTCCTCAGATTCCAATATTATTTATTATTATTAATTCATCAAAAGATGATGAAAAATATCATGTTTCTATTTTTATCAATACACTTTTATATCTTTTTATTGCTTTTTTAGTTTGTTTCCTGTGCAATGGTAATTTTAATGCTTATTGAGACTGATTAAATCAGGACCTACAGTTTAAAGTAAATTCTGAAAGACTACAAACATCTAAACCCAAAGTGGAAATTAAACACATGATTTATTAAATTGGAGGCCAGATGCTAAGCATTTATTAATCTGCTTGGAATTTTTTGTTAGTAATTTGATGTATAATATGTTTTAACTGTTATGAGCCAATTCCTTACATACTTCATACACTGGTTCTGTAAACATTTTACATATAATCAAAACCAAAATATAATATTATAACAAAACTTTTTTAGTTATCAAAATATTGTAGAACTTTATGAGAAGTAAGCAAATAACATGAAGAACTCATGAAAATGCTCATAAAAAGAATGAATAAAAAGCTCTTAAAATAGAAAGTATTTGATTTTAAGTATTGTAAAAAATATTTTTATTTTCCTACTTTAATTTGAATACCCACTTATGAATTGTTGCCCTATTCCACAGAATCTGCTGCAGGTTAGACCAAGTTCATTAGCTCATGAATCTTCAAAACCTCATAAACAAAAAAGAAGACTGTAAAAAATGTTAATCGAATCTAAACCCGCACAAGTCAATATGTGAAGTCTTTTACCCCAATCAAAAAGGAGACACCTGATTTGTTCTCCTGCAGCTTGCTGATGATCGATTTAAAAAATGTTGAAAAATAAAAAATACATCTAATCAAGAATAGAATGATTCTTTCTCTATATTTTTTGGTTATTCTTTTGATTGATATGAACTTGATTAAACCAATTTGATCCAAACTGGGATATTCTATTATTTTTTATATCTTACTAAAATCATAGATAATAACTTAGCAATTCTTATTGGTTTGTATTTCATCTGAATAAAAGTTATGTAATACAAGAGAAGCACTTATAAAGATTAAAAATATGAAAGTCTGATACTCTGTAAGCATCTTTACATTGCAAATCTGGTTTAAATTTTTTTAAAAAAGACCCTAATTTTAAGACAAACTAAAATCTCGGCATTTGTCACCAGTCAATCTCTTATTCGATAACCTACAAAATATGATTTTTTTAAATTCTCATCTTTTAATTTTTACCTATAAAGTTTTATAAATATGCATTAAGAAGTTTCAATGAAATTATCTAAATGAAAACAATGAGATAGAAGTTTGCAAAGAATTTCTTAAGTTTGAATTTGTCACTTCATTGTAATTTCAAATCTGTAATCAGTTTTTCCTTGGAATATCCTAAATATATGAAATTGTTATATTATATAGAAGTGAAATAGTGAAATTGTTATATTATATAGAAGTTACAAAATCTGTCTGCTTTGAACATGTTATAGTTTAAGTAAAGTTTTGTGGAAATATTTTTCTTTCTCTTTCTTACAAAATGTTTTGCTTGGTAAGTTAATCTGTACAACAAACACAATGAGCTTATAATATTATGAAAGTCTGATGTCTAGTAATAGGTAATATAATGTTTATTTTCCTATAATACACCATCTAAGCATCCAAAATAAAATTCTAAAAGTATACAGTGTTGAACAATTATGGTATTAACATATTGAAATTAAGTATCATTACAGTCATATAACCATATTTTTTTATTCGTTTGTGGTTTTTAAATTTACTTTTATAAATTTTACTGTCAAATATGTGAATTAAATACAAAATGATAATTTATTATAATTTGAAAATTTATATCAGTAGAGTAATTTTTCTAATTTTAATTTCTTTAGGTAATGAGGAGAAAAAGAATTTTCTAAAGAAATTATTTCCTCAAATCAAAGATGAAAATATTGGTTGTTCTCGCAATACACTTTTTAAAAAGATGATCAAGGAACAAACAAAAGGAAAGGGTAAATGATATTCTCCTTTTAGCACCTCATTAAATTATTAACGTTAAATAAATCGAGGCTGGAATTATTTTTGTAACAAATTGGGAACTTGTTTAATTAAAATTTTGGAATTAAAACTCGCTTTATTTTTTTTACCTCTACTAAATATATTTAAGATTTTATGGAGTTAAATTTGATTTGTGTGAATTATTTTTAATCCACATAAAATATTATTCCAAATAAAATATTTCAATTTTAGTTATGTGCTTTGCACCACAAAATCCTTAATATTATTGAGAGAAATTAATAATGTTCAATTTAAATACACAAATTTATATATTAATTCTTATTTTATGTAATATCAACGCATTTTGCATTAAATTTTAGGAATTATATACAAACTTGACCTATCAAATTTATTGATAATTTTAGACACTTTAATTAATTTTTCTGGTTATTATTTCCTATAAATTAGAGTTTTGAAATTTTTTCCATCATTGGCCTTTATTCTATACTTTTATTACTTCTGAAACAATTGTAATATGTATTATTTTAGCATAATTAATGGAAATGGTATATTTCTGAAAACTTTTTAGACACATTTAAAACAATTGTTAATTAGGATATTGTGAAAAGCATTTGTGTATTGCAGTTAGATTTGACATTTTTTTGTAATCATTTACTAAGATATTATTATTACAATAATCTTGGCTATTATTCAAATATCTGAATAAATCTGTTACTGTAATTAAAGGTATAAATTCTAAATATCTAATTGTTTCATTGCAATCATTCAGGCAGACAAACTCAGATTCCCTTAATTTTGTTTTTCACTCATATAGTCAAATGGAAAATGGTTGAAATTTTGAGTACATCTTATGTCAAATGAGTATGCCAAGAAAATAATGTCAAATAAGTATAAAAATAGAAATTTTTATCTGTTGGAAAGTTTAATTTTGGTGTACTTTTAAAAACAATCTAGATTGATTCTAACACTGTATTATTTTCAATGACTCTCTCACGCACACACATCATAATCTGGTGGTAGTACTACATTATTTGGAGTTGGAGTCTCTGCATTTTATTTCCTCTATTGAACAACTGGAGATAAGATTTGCAAATTTGGTTTCTGCATCCACATTATATGCCATGATATATGCTGAATTTTTGGATTCCTCTTTTGGGATACATGAATATAGTCCATTGTCTATTTTTTCACTACTTGAATTCATTGTCCATGTTTTTTCATTATTCAAATTATTATTTCTGGATTGAGACTTTAAATTTTTTAATTTTGCATTTGGTTTTCATTTTTTTCTATATTTTAAGTAATTATTAGCTGTGCATTTCTACACTTTGTGCTGTTTCTTGATTTGTAAAATTTTTATTATTGTTTTTTTTTTCATTCTCCTTTAAAATTAATGTATAAACCACTTACATTAAGCATTCACATGTAATTTTGTGCTCTCTATGCTGATAATATTCTTAACATGGATAGAAAAATATTGCTTAAAGTAAAATACTCGTAAATGTATTTTAAAAGATCATATGTTTACTGCTTTTTGCAAAAAAAGTTTTTGTATGCCTTTTATATTCACTTGAAACTTCTTTTAAAAACTGAAAAATATTTTGTATAAAAAAGATTTGATAATAAAAAAAACATTTAAAGTATTTATATATTTAAGATTTGAATATTCAATACTTTAAGTGGGTATTATCAAACTTAATGGAATGAATATTCTTATTAAAGACAATGATTCCTTTTTAATATTTTGTTTTTTGTTAACATTTTATAATAAAGAATTACAACAATTAAGCTTTTTCTCAAAATTTTTTTATTCTTGGTTTGTCTTAATATCATTGTTCAAGATGCAGCTGTGAAAATTTCTGTTAGCTACACTACATTCTAATCTCTCTTGTGTTGCACATTTAAAACCATATAGTTATCCTCCAAAAGTATTATGACTTTTGTACAATATTGTGAAATCTTCTAATGATCCTACAATGTATCTAATTTTTGTCATAATTTGGACCCACCATGATGACATTTATTGCTTATGGACCACTTCCACTGGTAAACATCCAGAGTGTTTTTAATTGTGAGTTTATTACACAGTTCATCATTTGAACATAGTTTTTTGAACCAAGATCTTACAACTGAAGTTGTTTTTAAAAGAAGCAAATTCCAACATTACATTTTTTAGTTGCAGAAAAACTCGTCTTCCAATTTTTTCCTTTCTGAAAAAAAAATGCTTTTTCTCCAATAAATAAGATTTATAGATTGAATTGTTTTCTTAATTACCCTATACAACAGTGGTATTTAAATTAATGGTGTATATTTCTAAATGGTCTATATTGGCTGTTTGTTACTAAATATATATTTCTAATATTTGGACATTAGTTAAGATTATGTCAAGGAAAGGAGCTATGCAATTCCCCATAATCCTTGATTGTCTTTCATTTTTTGTAAAACGAAAATAATAATTGATTGTTGTTTTCACAATTTTTGTTGAAAAGTTTTTTTTATTCTGGATTCCCTGAATAGATATTAAACATCTTATTCTGAGAAGATAAGTGTTTAAATTGTGCAATATTTTTATTAGGTAAAAATGAATAAAAAAAATTAATTTACTATCTTATATTTATTAATCTATCATGTAATAATGATAAAGTGTTTGTAATAGGAATTGTTATTTTTCATGTTATGACTATGCTTTGAAATTTTTTTTTTAAATATTTAGAAAATCTCTGAAATATTCTATTTATAAAGTGCTTAAAATATTTTCAGAACCTAAATTTCTCATCAAGCTTTCTATTTCCATAAAAATTCAGCAATTCTGTTTGTATTATAGTTGTTTTGATATCAAAATTTATAAATTGTAGTTTAATTTTAATGGTGTTTTAAATTAACTTTTAAAGAGATTAAATTTAACTTTTAAAGGTATTAAATTTGTTTTTAGTGAATAAAATTTCATAACCAATAAACTAGTATAAATAATAAAAAAATTGAGTAAACCACACATGGAAATTATTTTTTAACTTTTAAAAATATATTTTTACATTACAAAAAAGCTATACGTTTTTCCAATTGAAAATAATGTGTTTTTCTTACTTTTTATATAAGTTACCACAATTCATGACACCTGCTAAAATAAACTTGCATTTAGTTAGTACACCAAGAATAAAAATTGTCACATAAAAAATAAATCTTAGATACTAGTTGCATTCAGAAATGATAAAATGATCTAATAAAAATGAAATTTAAAAAAAGACTGTGAAAGTTTGCTGCATAAATAGGTATAAGTTCTTGAAATTGCAATTCAGAGCTACATTTCTGTGTATTTAAAGAATGATTATTATGTTATGATTTTTTATAAATTATTTAAACTTTTTTTTAATTTTATACTTATTATTCAAATAGTAAATTTCATTTAGGTGTTGATGTAGTCTTAAATTCTCTTGCTGATGACAAACTTCAAGCCAGTGTTCATTGCCTTGCAAAAGGTGGACGATTTGCTGAAATAGGCAAATATGATTTATCACTCGATAGAACTATTGGTATGTCAAATTTCAAAGAAATCATTTACTTCATAAATATAATAGATTATCATATAAAATAATATATTTTAATAAATGTTTTCCTATACATTTTTTCCTACTGATTATATTTGTTGAATGTAGTAGCTTATAATGAATATGTTTTTCCCAAACATTCCTTTGAGAGCTTTTCAAAATATATATTTGTCTTTACAACTAATTTTACTTTACTATGAATTTGATGATTATATGCTAACATTTTTCTTAAAAAATATTAACTAGCACCTAAATGATCATATGCAAAACCTAGTTGTAACTATATAAAGAAAACTGCACTCAAGAAATAAAATAGTAGCAAAATATTCTTAACTATTTGATGATTAAATTTTGCTTTCTTCTTTTAAGTTCATTTCTTTTATTATATTAGCAGTGTGCTGTGTCCTTAGGTACTTGAAAATTAAGAGAAATACATTTAATATATATTCAAGATTCAATCTATTATAGAACTTAAAAGTGAACATCATTAGACATTATGTATTTAATAAATGTATCCTAATATACTTTTTTTCTGCTTGAATACCTCAAAATGTTTTGTAAAATCAATACTCTCTCTGCTATATCCTATATATGGTATTTCTCATTCTGATGGTCCATGATATACTTTCTATGTATTTTGATTTTCCAAAAAATAATAAAAGTAAAATAAAAAATAATAATTAAATAGACTATTTTTCTAGATTTTTTGAACAATAAGTAGTGAAATAATTTTATAAGGTAAAAAGATACAGCTGCTAAAATCACACACACACAGAGGGAGAGAAAGTTTTAAAATTTCACATTTTAAAATTTTTGATTTTCTTATATTTGAATAAATATTTTATACTGTTATTTTGAAATTTAGTGTTTCCAAGTAATTGCATTCATCAGCATTTAATTTAGTACTTAATTTTTTATGTAATAAATAATATATATTTAAGTTCACTAATATTTAAACCTCCCAGGATTTGTATTTTTCACATGCCAGATTTAAAAAAAAATATTTTGCTGGGTACTCTGTATTAAAAATAGATTTTTAAAGAAAATTCAATTGGATTGAGTGTGTTGCATATTTTCTCATATGTATTTATATATAAACGAGTGTTATAAAGAAAACAGTTTATAAATTATGGGGGAAAATGCAAATTTCTCACTAATAGTTTGATTTTGTTTTGTTTAATACCTTTAACATGAATAATTTACAAAATCATGACCTTTGACATTTTTAACATCATTGCCCATATTTTCGCTCAATTAGTAGAACTGTGAATATGAATTCTTTATTAATAAGTGTCTTTTTACTATACAAACATTCTAGTAAAAGTTTTAATTATCTGAGTATCTATGTGATGTATGCAATATTATGATTGTATACAGAAAAATCCTTTTGAAAAATGAATGTTTATAAAAATTGTTATTGTTAAAATGTGTATAAAAATATTAATTAATATTGTAAGAAATTCCTGAATGTTGTTTATATATGCAATTATACTGAAAGGACTGTTAAAAATGGATTAAGAGTTAAAGTAAAAATTACAATGTGTAATTATAGTATGAACCATATGAACATTGTGTTGAAAAACATATAAGGATTTGATAGGAATAGATGAACTAAATGCTACTGTTTTTCATTAAAATATAAAATTAAGTTATCATATTTCTTGTAATTGCCGAGTATTTGAAAACATATTTTTCAGTGTCTCTCTGTGACTGAAAATTTCAAGTTTTAGAGGCTTTTGTCGACTTTATTATGATCAGTAGTTGAGGAAAGTGTTCTACATACATAGTCTTTCTTCTTACTTTTTAAGGAAATTCTTTATCTTAGATTACTGATCTTAAAATTCAAATGTTTTGATTTTTATAAATTTGTGAAAAGGAAGTGGTTAAATCATTTCTAGTTGTAGTAAAAATCATCCATTGTAAAGAAAGTTCTTTTCTGGTACTAATCAAGGAGAAAAATGATATTACAAAACACAATTTGTACTATGAATTTTGTATTACTTAAGTAAAATGCATATAATATAAAAATTACCTTTAATTTACTCAAAAATATTAATCCATGTAAGATTAACAAGGAGGAGTGGAAAACACCCCCCACCCATAATTGGTACAAGGGATCAAAACCGGGTTTGTCCCTTGACCTCCCATGTGACAGACGTACCCGGACTGTTCTCTCAAGACTTGCTAGCGGTCATATTAAGTGCCACTCTTTCAACGAGGGCAGGAAAACTTTCGTCACCTGCACCAAATGCCAAAATCATCAGGCTTCTCCTGAGCATCTTTTGGATTGCATGGGTCTCTCTAGGGAGGATCTCTTTAGCAATCCTCTTTTAGTCTTCGACTTCCTTACAGTCAACAAACTCGTGGATCTAGTCTGACTCCGTCAGACACGGAGGATAAGCAACAGCAACAACAACAAGATTAACAAGGATTCTTTTGTTAATATAATATGGAACTTGCATTTTTTTCACAACATGTTTTTTCCAGATTACTTATATATTTGGAATTTAAATTTTTTAAGGCCTTGGGTTTAATTGCTTATGTACAAAATTAATATGAATTTTATTGCGAAAAATGATAAAAATGGAAATTGTACATTTTCTTCTATTGAGGTGAGGGTTACTGGGATGAAATCTATTCTGCTTTAAAAAAAATTTTTTATTTGTATTTTCGAAGTCATTAAGTATTTATTATTAAGCATAATATGCTTGATTTACTTATTAAAAATATCAGAAAATGTCATATTTAATGATTAATACTATGGTTATTTTATTTATAGAGAAAATTATAATATAATGAAAAGTGTCGATTATAAATGGGATTATAAGAAAATTTTGTTAATCTCTAAATATTTAGAAAGTTACAACAAAGTTTACCAATTAAACATGGAAATGTTGCTAAATATTTTTTAAGAAGTAAAAATCTACAAAACTCTCCTTAGGCATTCTTAAAAGGAATTTAAATCAATATTTACTTTCTGTATGGAATAAAAGCGTAGTGTAGTTTTTCAACAAATATATTTGAAAGTTTTTGTCTTAAATTTCTAAAATGTTTGCTTATTAGTTTAAGAAACTTCTTAATTCTTTTTATGGAAACTAAAAGCAAAGATTTAATATCATATTTTAATTATGGCTTGTAAAAGTATTTTTTGAAATTTTTTTCATATTAAAATATACAAATTTATTAAATATATTTTTCATATTAAAATACATGTTTTCTTGCAAAGCTATGAATTATGTTGAGAAATTGAATTTTTTCTGTTACCTACAAGATAAACTGCTTTATAATGCTTGAATTTTTTTATTTTATACAAGTGCTAATAATAGAAAATACTTTACATTGATAAAGAATCCTTTATTAGTGTAGTGTAGGACCGCCTTTGGCATGTAATACAGCTTACATTCACCTGAGAATCGATTTATACAAGTGCTGAATCATATTTAAAGTGAAGGAATATTATATTCTTCAGATATTATGAAAGTTTTACGAAAGAAGCCTGTTGTGGACATCCATTCCAAATTAAACAAACTAAAATATATCATAACAGTTCAATTATATTAAAGTCAGGTGGTTATGGGAGCCAAAGTAGATGTTTAACTTCATCCTCATGTTCATGAAGCCATTATTGAACAAGTTCCTCTTCATGGAAAAGTGCACTTATCATCCTAGAAAATTCCATCTCATGTTGGAAACAAAATTGCCATCATAGAATGGACGTTAGGATGTTTCAGTCACACTTCCTCCAGCAGGATGAGCTTACAATTTAGCCTCTTAAAAAATATGAATGGTTCAATATTTTATGCTTTGAAAAAAATCTAAAATTTACGTAACTTTAATAAAGCCACAAATTCTACTAAAAGAAATACATTTTTATTCATAAAACACTAGCCAATGTTATGATACTTTAAAGCTTATGAAACATAATAAAAATGTCATTTCTATTCATAGGTGTTCCATTATTTTGATAACAACTTGTATTATCATTTATTATATTATATGCACATTATATAGAATTCAGAAACTCATTTTCCTTTTTAAACTAAATTTTCCTACTCAACTGAAATAATTTAAACCATTCAGAATTACTTTTCTTTGATTATTAAATTGAATATCTTAGCTGTAGCTTGCGATAAAGATTTGAATAAAATGTACTATTATGGTATAATTATACCAACTGATGTATTCAATTATGAAATTATTACTTTAGAAAAAAATAAAAATCATTGAAAAAATAATTTTACTTTAATTTTCTTTTCTTTTCAATTTTAGGTTTAAGATTATTTTTGAACAATATCTCTTTCCTTGGTATTAGTTTAGATGAGCTTTTTGAAGACACTCCATCTTCTAAACAGGAGTTCAGTCAGGTCATGCAATTAGTAAAAGATGGTATTAAGTGTAATGTAGTCAAACCTCTTCCAAGAACAGTTTTTCAAGGTGATAAGGTAGAAGAGGCTTTCAGATATATGGCAAAAGGTGTCCATATTGGGAAAGTTATGTTGAAGGTTAATATTTTATTTGTATCTCATTATCAGGATTAAATTTTTTATTTAGCTATTTAAAAAAATAATTTATGTAATGCATTAACATATAAATATATGTTTGTTCAAATACGTACTTCCACAAATTTCTTAGATATTATTTTACATATGCTTTGACAAATTAGTCTCTAATATATTCAATATTATCAATATCTCTAATATATTCTATATTCAATATTACCGAGCTTGAACTTGATTGTAATGAACTTGATTGCAATAAAATGTTATAATAGCAACTCTACTCTAGTAGAGACTATTCTGTTTAATATTTAGAGACTCTACAATGATATTTTAATATGGAATGATGAATATAAAAATATTATTAACTTAAATGAGTTAAAATAGATTTCAGTTTGATTTTCTGTGCAAATATTTTTATTTCATTTTAAATAGTTATAATATTTGAATAATTTAATGCTATTTATTAATGAAAAAATAAAGCATTTATTCATTTTAAAGTTTTAAAAGAGGGCAAATAAATGAATTAATACTTTTGAAATGAAATTATCGTGAATGAAGCTTTGAACATTTAATATAAGTTATTTAAAAAGAAAAAAAAAGAAAATTGTAATCCTGTAATTTCTTGTTTCGAGTTTTCCTTTAAATTATAATTAAGATTGTCTAGTGAATGAATTTTAATTTTATATGTAAATTATAATAAATCAGTATTGTTGAAACCTGACATTTTTTGTTGTCATATATACAAAAGATCTTTTAAAAGCTTTTCTTTTGAAGTCAATGATTGTGAATATCTAGGAGTAACTTTTTGTAGCACATTTTTGTAGAAATTGTCAGTGTTTCTCAAAATTTTGAAAGAAAAAAAATCAATTAATGTAAATAAATATCAGTTTTAGAGAAATACTACCTGGAGCACAGCTATTTTCATATCAAATTGCTTACATTTTAATGTTGCAAATTTTATACTTATTAAACATGATGGATAACATACATAAGTAAATATGATCACAAAAAAATTACAGTAACTTTTTATTGTAAATAAAATTGTAAAATGGTTAAGAATCTGAACAAGAATATAATATATATATAATCTTTCATCACAATAAAAAGCTAAAATTATAATAATAATTAGAAACAAAAATAAATGTATTAACAGCAACTTGAAAGATTCTGTTACATTTTATAAATTGCTGAAATACAAGACTAAAAATATAACAGCTATAATTTGACAGTGAAAAATGTTAATGAAAAATGTAATGTTAATAAATGTTTGATAAAAAGAAGTTCACTACTTTTCACAACAGTTTAAAACAATGTAAAATATAGTTCAAATATTGCACTTTTCTGAAAAAAAATCTATTTTGTATAATTATCTATTATATATAAATATCTATTTAATATAATTAAGTCATCTTTGAGTTATTTGAATTTTTACAAAAATATTTATTTCTATGTCTGGAACCAGTGAAAATTCTGCTAATATTTGCAAAGAGAATAATGTTATCTGGACTCCTCAAAAATCAGTAAGGTAGTAACTATATTTTTTGAATTGGTTTCTTGTGCTGTGAATAACTGTGCCGGAGACTTCTTTGTTGGCTCTTGCACAAACACATTTGTTTTATTGATGAAAATTCATTTTATATAATTTCATCCTGTTGATCTTATAACTTGGGAATTTTCTTGCATTTTTCCTTTGCAAGTATATAAACACAGCCCATTATCTAAAAAAACCCTTCTAGATTGCATAACCATCATGTACTGCTTTTCATGAGAATAATTTCTAAAGAAATATTCCACTATAATGTCTTGTTTTGCTATCTGCCAAGTAATATAAGAAATACAGCTTACTAATTACAGTACTGCATGTTATAAAACCATGCTGTTGCTAAAAATCATTCATTCGGTTTCATTCTTTCAATTAGATTTTAAATATTTTCTTCATTATTTCAATTAGATTTCAAATGTTTTTCTCCTAGAGATTTTCAAATACTCTTTGTGTTAAGGGTAACTGTTAAGGATAATGCTTAGGAATTTACTTTACAATTTATTGCATTCATATCAAAACACAAATCTTTTTTTAAACTTGCTTTGTTCAAAAGTCTTTAATTTTTGTCTTATTTTTCCATATTCGCCATTGAAATCACAGAATTTAATTCATCAAATGCTAACAATCACAATGATATAATATTATAACAGGGTAAGTATATATATATGCTAAGGGAAAATGTCAAGCCCCTTTTCCATATTATAGGGAATAAAACATAAAGACAATTTATAAGATTAAATTTATATTTCACTAACACAAGAGACAAAATTTCAAAGAAATCAGTCTTTTAATTTTATTATTAATTGTTATCATTTTCTGTTGTAATAGATATAAATTATTGTAATTTATAGTTAAAAATTACCTTTTATTTATACAGATATGCATATATTTTTTAGCATTATAAATCATATGCACACCAAAGGTGAAATATATATTTGGTTTGAGATGAGTAAACTTTTATATTAGAAATAGCCTCCTTCTTACAAACAAAAATTAACATCCTTGTTATATTTAAAGTATCTTGGTACTTGAAACTGGAATTCTAAATGCAAGTTTTGTTGGTACAGATTGATTTCCATTCCTATGTATTTGAAAGGGTAAAAAAGATATCAACAAACTAATTGTAAAATGTATTATCATTGTTAAATAAAAATAGCTTAAAATAAAACAAAGATTTTTTAATATTTTTTAAAAAAATTATTTGTATAGTTAAAAGTACAATAGATTAAGAAAGATGCTTTGGTACAGTAAAAACTTTTTGCTAGATTTTAATTTTAATAGTTGCCAGATTTTAATAATTTGTGGAACAATCAAACTCAATTTTTTGTAAAATAGAAAATCATAATTACTAGGCATTTAAATATTGATATATACAGACCTGCCAACTTTTATGCATCGTGCATAAATTTTACGCAAGATCCACAAGTTTTACACTTTTACTGATAGCATGAATTCTTTTACGTGTTTCGGTTCTTCTGGGCAAAGTTTAAAGAGAAAAAATATGTTTTTATGTCTTAGCACAGAATGGCGATCTTTTCTCGTTAGCCATGATGAGAAGCAGAAATTAACACCCCATTCAACCCATCTGTGGGAAGAGAGAAATAACTTCCCGGACTGTGTGGTCGCCGAGGCTCTGAAAATGCACATGTCAAACCCTTTTTCTATTGGGGGGGGGGAGAGGAAGGCTCCAGCTTGGAAAACTATAGATGGGGAAAAGAAATAGTAGCGGTATAATTTTTTCTTTAGTCACACGGATTAAAACTGAGAAGTTTTACTGAAATACTTTTCTGAAAATTGGCAGGTATGTATATACTTATATTTTTTAAAGAAGTTAATTATCTTTCAAAAATGATGTTTAAGCTTATTGCTTAATTTCATATGCTTTCTTTGTTTATAAATATGTCTTTTTAATTGATTTACATTTAATTAAATGGTACCCAGAGCAAAAATCAAAATTTTTATTTTGTAAATTTTGCAGTTTGTTTTTTATATTTATTTTTGAAATATGTTTTGAATGCTGTGTAATACTATTTATGTAAAAAAAAAATAAGTAATTAAAATGTTGAAATTATTATTTTCAACATTTATCAAGTTACTTAAATAAGTTCTTACAATTTCTTTTTCAATTTCATTTAATTAATTTATTTTGTTTTAACAAACTTTTTATTTTGAAAAATGAATGATTGAAATCTATACATTTAGTATTAAAAACGCCATTAGTTAAAATCTATGTATAAATTGCTAAGATAAATAAATTTTGTATCATTAGAAACTAATTGCATATTAGCCTTACCACAGCCAATTTTTCTTCAGCCTAATTAGTTATAGGGAATCGCCCCTAAATACCATAGCAAAAAAAAAAAAAAAAAAAAAGCAATATAAAGAAAAGATTCGTACTCAGGTGTTTTTTTTAAAATTATTAAAGTACTATGATTAATAGTAAAATTAGCTGCAGTTACACTATAAGTACCCAATTTGCTATTATTGGGATTTTTTGAACTTCATTAAACTTAAAGCTCTGAACTTCAATAAATTTCTTTGGTGAACAATACATATTCCAGCATTTGTGTTATGATTATTGTTCATTATTAATAAGATATTGATAAAAATATGTTAAATTTAAGGAGGATTTAAAAATTGCTTTCTCCAGTTTGATTAGTTATGTAATTCACTAATTTTTTTTTTCATCCATAAATTTACAGATATAGATATTGCATTTAGCAAGCTTAAAAAATAATATTTTTAAAATTTCTAGTACTTCTAACTTCATATTATTTTCATTTAAATATATGTTTAGCGATAATTTAAATTGTTCATATTACTGTTTTAAATAACTGTAATTGTGTCAAAATTTTCATTGGTTTTCCATTTACTTTTAATAGTACTATTAATCAGGTAAAAATTTTAAAATTTAAACATTCTTTTAATCATGTTTAGATCTGAAGAATTTAATTTAATTTCTCTTTACCTTATGATTTTCTTAGGGTGCACAATCTTCTTTTAATCTATATAAAAATATAAAACTCTGCACTTTTATTTCTGTTAGATGTAAGCATGATTAATTATTAGTTTATGCACTGTAGATACGAGATGAAGAACCCAACAAATTAATTCCGCCTGCAATACTTTCCAGACCTGCTATACCAGTTACTTACTTTTATCCTTCTAAAGTATATATTGTGATAGGTGGACTTGGTGGTTTTGGAATTGAAGTTACAAAATGGATTATTTCAAGAGGAGGACATAATATTATACTTACTTCAAGGTACGGTGTTAGAACTCCATATCATCAACTTTGCATGCAAAGATGGAGAAACATGGGAGCTAATGTTAAAGTTATGACTTTAAATGTATCTAAAATAAATGAAGCTGAACAGTTAATTAAAAAAGCAATGAAAATTGGTCCTGTTGGAGGAATTTTTAATTCTGCCGTTGTAAGTAATTTTACAATTTTATTTTTACATTTTAATCAAACAATATAGCTTTTACTTATGTTTAAATTCATTTTTTTTTTTTTTGCTTTCGTGAACATGTTTTAACTTTTAATTTATTTGTGTTTGAATCTCATTAAAAAAAGAATTTAATTGCATATATTTCTTTAATTGAGTACAATGTTTTCTTTTGAAAATTGATTACAAGATCTTTTTTTTTTTTTTATTAAATTCTAAACTGCTTGAATAATTTTCTTTCAATCTTGAAATATTTTTAAAAGTAGTTGCATATTGTTGTAATATGATTTTATTTTAATGGGAAAGAAAATGTATAATATATATGACAGGATCTTAAGCTAGTGCTATTACTTCTAATAATGGTAAAAAATCTCATAACCTAAGTGAATATATTATTTTAATCTAAAATGAATTATATTTAATTGAAGTATATATGTATTTTATTGAAGGATTAAAAATTAATATCTTAATATTAAATCAATAAAACAATGTTTAGTGTAGTCATTTTATTATTATTCTCTACAGGGACATGACTCTTTATCATGAATAGACAGAATTTGTTTTTGATAGCAAACACTTTTCTTTTGTGCTTAATGAAAATATTTCAGTGTGCAGAATAAATAAGATTAAAGAAACAGTTATTAAAGCTCTATTTTTTTCACTAAGTATCAAAGCACAATTCTAAATTTGATTTTATAGTTTATTTTTAAAATTAACATTGATATTACATATCTTTATATTTTTATGGAAATCTTTTTATCATAATATTGGTGCTAATGATTTTCTTAAAGCATAACAATTGAAGATACATCTTTAAATAATGACATTAACTATTCTCTGTATTTACAATATGTTTCATAAATATGTGTCGACATAATTTTTTAGTCACCATATCATAATAATTTCTGAAATTTCACATAGAATTTGAAATCAGTCTCAAGAGACCCTTTTTTATCTTAAAGTTTTCTTTCGTATTTGTTTTTGCAATGTCTTGGAAATTCTAATTATATTAAAAATGTTGATCTTAGTTCAATTTTTTTTGTATCTGAATTATTTATGATGCAATATGTAAGTATATTAATATAATAGAGAATTAAAAAAATTTCTAGACTGTTTCCCTTTTTTCAAGATAAAAAATTATTAATGTCCTGAACTTGTAAAAGGCTAATAAATATCAATAAATATTTTGATAGCATTTAAGTTTTATATTGTAACTGAGTAGCTGCAATTTCTTCATGATATAGCCTTTAAATAATTATTAAGTTTTTACCTGAATAAAGGTGTATTCTTTTATTAATCAGTTGTTCTAAAAAGTTTTCTATTTTTAGTGTTTGTTTATTTTTGCATGAATTTTTTTTTTTTTAATATTTTCATCTAATTCTCTCTGTTTATTTTCCCCTAATTATAATGATACTCTCATTCCATTGTTTCCTTACTGATTATTTGATAATCAAATCAATTATGATAATTAATTTAAATTAGATTATCTTTCTCTGTCTCTCACTAAATGAGACTTGACAAAATTTAATATGTATATTTTGTCTTTATCTTTTAAAAAAATCTTCTGTTTTTGTTTCAATTACTCTTTTTTCCAAAATAGTTTTACAATCTTCTGTTAAATTATTTGAATTTGCAATTTATTTCAATTCCAATGATGAGTAAATATACTTTAATGTGATAAATGAGCAGTAAACCTTTGCTTTTGTTCTGAGCTTCTTTATTTATATAAATATAGGAATATGCCAAATTAAATTAAAAGTAATTCCACTATCTCTTATTATTGAGACTTAAATTAGACTCAAATTAGCTTCCAGTTATAAATTTTACATTTTTTTAAAATGAACAATCTAAAATTTAATTTTTGTGTGATTAGACAAAAAATTAACATGTTGGAAAAAAAGAAACAAAATTGTATATGTAATATATTTGCATATAATCATTATAATTATTTAGTTCTATAGTGAAGTAAACATTTCTTGTACTTATACATTATCTATATTTTTTAGGTTCTGAAAGATGCCTTTATTGATTCTCAAAATTCAAAAAAATATGAAGAAGTTTGTGGGCCAAAATCTATAGCTTCAAAATATTTAGATATTTTAACCAGAAAACTGTGTCCTTCTTTGGATTATTTTGTTTGCTTTTCTTCTATTAGTTGTGGTAAGGGTAATGCAGGTCAAAGCAATTATGGTTATGCTAATTCAGTAATGGAAAGAATATGTGAAAAAAGAAGAGAATCTGGGCTTCATGGTAAAAATAAAATTTGAAAAATAGTAATTGTTTAATTGAATGTTTTATATTAATTTAATTCGCAAAAATTTGTATGACTTTTTTACTTCTCTGCACAGTTTCATTATATTTATTCAGTTGATAGTGAAGTTAACTAATCGTAAATAGGTATGTTTTGCTATTAAGTTTTATATTATTTGCTTTGACTAGTAGACAGCACATGTAAAAAAGTGGCTAAACTTTATATTTTAAAATAGCATAATTTTAAAATTGTATTATTTCACTCAAACTGAAAACTTCCTGTAAGGAATACAATATTAAAAATAAACAAAATCACCTTTTGGAAGTATATAATTTTACTAAACATAGATACATAGGTATTATAATATTTATCAAAATAGACATATTTAATAAAAAATATCTAATTTATTTATTAATAAAACAATAACAATTATACTTTTTTCATGTATTTTTATTTAAAATTATTTAAAACATAATAGTTATTCACTTTTTACAGGTATTTCCCTTTGTATAATTAATGGCCTATTTACCTGATTGTCCATTGTTTATCACAATTTTTGGTTAATTCAGCGTTATATTTCATTTAAAACATTTAAAATTTAGTGTTATTTCCTGTAACCAATTGTTATTTAATGTAGAAAATTTCTTCTAAGGGCATATTTGTATATTTGGAAATGAATTTATTTTAAAAATTATTGTTGTATATTTCTATATATTTTTCTTTGTCTTATTCAAATGTTTTGAAATATATTAAATTGTGAAAGTGATCATTAATACACACTGTTAATTTAAAGGCAAATTTTTGCTATGTTGTTGGATTTCATTTTCATTACAGCCTTTTTTGTTGTTTTATGGCTTCCATCAAATCATTATACTCTTCAGTGCCTTACATTGCTTTAAAATTGTGTCTAAATTAATCATTTCCAAATGAGAATTTTACTAAAAATTGTCATTTGCTGAATTGTTTTTTCATTATTAATTAAAATAATTGATCACTTCATTGCTCAGTTTTTATTTCAAGTGCATTTTACAACAATTGGATTGCAACTTCACAAAGTATTAACAACACTCATTTGAATTGCACTTATGTCAGTGAGCAGGACAATAGATGAAATACTAGAGAAACATTTTATATTTTAACATGTTCAGTTGTTAGTAATCAGTTGTTTCAGAAATGCCAAAATTAATCGTCTCTAAGTTTTTTTTTTAATTTTAATTTTTTTTTATCTTATGCCTGTTTTTGGCATCTCAGCCATTAATCGACGAGCAGCCCAATAAAAAGATGAACAAGAATAAAGTCCTTTATTAGCCTCAAAAGAATTGTCAGTCATAAACTTTAAAACCTCAGGGCAGTTCTTGAGGTGAGCAGCATCCATGTCATCATGATTGCACATTGGACAACAAATAAAGTCCATTACACCTATTTGATGCTCGTCACTAAGTGAAAAATACAAATATTCATTGTTAGACACCCAGTGCTATCTATAACATAGATTTTCTTAGTTAATAGCAATATATTCTGCTGTTTTTGAAATCATGTTCAATATTTGAAATATCTTAAATTGACACTGATATTTTACAGTATTTATTAATTGAAATAATTTAATAATTTTTCTTTGAGAAAATATGTAAAATGAACATGCTTTTCAGTAAACTTAGAAATAGTTTTAATAAGTAAAACAGCAATTCTGATCATTAATTCTTTAATCGAGATTTTGATTTATACCATGATAAATTAATGTTCAAAATTTGCAGTTTTATTACATGACCAATGTATCTAAGAAGATAATTTGTGCATAGATAAATTGATCAATGTATCTATGCACAAATTATCTTCTTGAAAGACAACCATCTTTTCAGTATTTATGTTTTGCTTTATTAACTATCCATTTTGATCTTTGTTAAAAAGTGTTTAGTTTAAGTTTTAAAAATTATTTAAACAATATTCATTGCTTGTTGTCTGCTGTAATATTTAAATTGATGTTTTGTTATAGTACTCTATATGATGTTAAAATTAAGTAATTGGTATTATCATTAATTGTTGTTTGCAATATATGTGAATCCAAAACTCCTGTTGTTTGATAACCTCAAATTCTTTGTATGTAAAATGCACTGCTTCTTTTTACTATTCTGCAAGTTTTCTATTCATTTTTAAAATTTTTCTAAATGTTTTAAGAGGGATAAATTTTTAGTTGATTATATTCATAAAATGATTGTTTAATCCCACTTAAAATTTCTCATTTGGAAAAGTAACCAAACTGTGAAACTATTAATTTTGAATACATGGCCATTAAATTGATAAATATAATCATGAAAATAACTTTGTCACTGAATATTTTGCTTTTTTCCTTACAAATAATGCTTTAATATCAAATTGGAAAGTATTTTTAAGATGGATAACACATGTTAAAATATATAAAACTACACATAAAACATTGAATTCTGCAATTCATTATGAAAACAAGTTCCAACGTATTTAGGCTGTATAATTAAAATGATTTCAGTAATACTTCTCTAACAATTTACTCATTAAATATGAAGAAATATGTTTTCTATGTAAAATACATTATGCTTTATTGAATATATTTTATGAAATCTCTCTTAAAAAAGTAAAAATGCATTTTTTTAATCCATGAATTATGCTTTAATTTAATCAGGTATTTATTTTAATAAAGACTTTCAGAGATGATCATCTATTTATTAAATTTTTTCTTTATTAATAAAAGTATTTTAATTATTGCATATAACTTGATGTAATAACATATTTTAATGGTAAGAGTAATATTTTCATGCAATTACTAAAGTTTAGCACTTTTGGATTTTAGCATTGAAAATTGATCTTGTAAAATCTTATTTTTTGCCATAAATAGGAGCTTTAGCTTAAGTTATTTCTTATTAGTTAAAAAAAGTTATTTGTAATAAGTTCACTTAAAAAGAAAAAGTTTTTTGATAGTAAGAAAACTGTTGAATTTCTGTATCTTCTACCGCCCCTTGTTATTCAATTGTTTCAAAGAAAACAGAGATTGCAAAATCTTTGTTATTTTATCATTTTCATCATAAAAATTTAAGAAAATCAACTGTGAAATGTTGTTTTTAATCTTATCATCCTCAACACTTTGAGGAATAATACCTGCAGGATTTTGTTTACAAATAGTTTTCTTAAAATGTTATAATCCTCTGTTTTGGACTTTTGATATTTTTTTTAGCTTAAAAGGAATCAACTTTGATCCAAGCCAAGAATAATTGTTGATTTATATTTATTTCTATTTTGTAAAATTTACTTTCCAAGAAGATAATGTTTTCACTAGTAGTTAAGAAAGCAAAATTGGTGTATTTCATTCAAGATGAAAATTCCTTATTGTTGTGTTAAAAAATGAGTACTCATAAATTAAAGCTTTATGTGTCAATATTCCATATATAATTGCGCCCAAATAGTACTTTTGACAATAATTTATGCTTCTTTCTAAAAAATATGTAGCAACTCCTAGTACCAGAATAAATTAGTGATTAAATTAGAAAAATATAATAACATAGATAATTATATTGTGTCTAAATTTTATGTTTAACTACAAAGAGTTCTTTTAAAGATATATCTTTAAATCAAAGGAATACTTTTAAAATGTCACAACAATCTTCAAAGGCTATTTTTTTATCATCATGTATTATTTTTGCAGAGATTCATATTTTACTAACATTGTTGGAGGTCATACAAAATCATGAATTTTGGCCATCATGTTATAGTGACATTTTTAAATTTCTTTTCTAATAACAGTTGTAATGGAAATGTATCTTTTCCCTATACTTGACATGATGAGAATAGATTTATATTGGAAATCTGATTTTTCCTACACTTAACAATGTAGTAGTTTTATTTAATATTAGATCTTTGTATATATGTTTGTACAGTTTTAATAACTTGAATCAAAAAAAAGTTATTTTAAGCAAAAAACTTAAACAGCTTATATTTAAAAATTAATGTTAGAGAAAAACTTTGTTAGAGAAAAGTTTTTCTTGATTTTAGAACATATTTAAACTGCCTTTTTGAAAACTTATTTCCATCTTTTGTCATTTGTATAACTGACATCTTGATTAATAAGAATTTATTATATGAGAAATTCAGAACTTTGATTGTATTATTTATCTAATTACAGATCATTACGTTTTCTTTTACTTAGGTCTTGCTATTCAGTGGGGCATCATCGGAGAAGTAGGTGTTGTTCACAGGCATATGGGTGATGATGCTATGATTGCTGGAGTATGTGGGCAAAGTGTAAAATCATGTTTAGAAGCATTAGATTTGTTCTGTCAAGCAGATTATCCAGTTGTCAGTAGCTATGTGTTAGCTGCTGCAAGTAAAATCAAAGAAGAGACAGATGTTGCACATCAAATTGCAAAATTATTATGTAGGAATTTATTGTTTGATATTTCTCAAATTAAATTATTTGATTCTTATAAACTTGTAATTAGATTTCAGAATTTTAAGTTTCACATTCTTAAAAATCACCAAATAAATGTTAAAATATAATTATAATTTTTAATGCATAAATTAGAAATTTTATAAAAGTTAATGGATTTCCAAAAATGTATTTTGAATTTGTCATTTTTACTTAAAAAACTTTCTTAAGATATTAGTGAGATATATTAAGAATATTATTATTGTTATATAATTATTTATAAGTTAGATTAAACTAAATTTGCACTATTACATTTTATTTTAAGTTTATAAACGAAAATTTTCCTACATTATAATTATTGATGTTCTTAATTTAATTACATTTAGTTTTATATTCAAATGATAGATAGTTATTTACAAATGATAGATTACCATTTCATTTTACACAATTTATTTTAAATAAAGCAGTTTGAATATTTTTTTATGCTCTCTTGTTATTCATGCTTTAAATAACTCCTTAAGAGAATAATTTGCTAATTCTTTTTGGAGTATCAAGTAAAATTATTTTTTTGCTTACAAATATATTTTTGTTTACAAAATATAAGAAAATAAATAAATGTAATGTTGTTTTATTAATATTAGTTCTCTCTCTCTCTCATATATATATATATATATATATATATATATATATATATATATATATATATATATATATATATAAACAATTAACTCTTGAAATGGAACTGTAAAAAATTTACTCATTGGTTCTCCTTCACAGTTAATTTTATTTTATTGAAATTTAAATAATGTGCAGATGTTGAGGGCTGAAAACTTTCCTTAAAAAAACTACTATTGACTATTATAAATACAATTTTATTATTCACCATTATAAATGAACTCCATGCTATAATTACAAGCTTACTACAATATACAGAAGGAAAATTCATGCATAGGAGAAGCTGAAGTTTTCATTTGGTATCTCTGGGATACTGCAAATTTTATTGCTTTTATCTTATTTCATTACTACTATATAAGTCACTCAAAATTTTACAGTATTTTTGGGTGTAGTTATCAGAGTGACTTGTAATATACTACTATTCAAAATTGCTTTTAATTTACATAATGAGATTTGTAAACTATTGTAATTAAGAAATTTAGAATTTCTATACTGATTTTGAAATTTTCTATGCATTTTTGTGCTTTAAAGATTTTTCATATGGAATAGCTAAATTGTCAATGAATTTGGGAGGAATTACTTAAATTTAAGAATTTTATTTATATAATTTTATTTTATAAACAAAAAAATTCAGAAAAAAACTTTTTTTGCAATGCTAATGCAAAATCTGTATCAATAGAAATTTACTTGTTACTTAGTTTATTAGTTTCTTTTACAGAAATAGTATTTTAACTTTTAACATTTATTTTTTGATTCTCATAATTAATAAAAATGTCAAAGTATCTTTCACTTATATTGTTATATATTCTCAAAATTAAATAAAGCTGAACTAAATGCAAATTATTTATCTTGGGATTGGAAAAATGCAGAAAATGTAAAAATTTCTGTCAAAACAATATAACAATATTTTTATATTAAATAATTTATGCATAAAATTAATTTTGATAATTTATGAATAAATTTGATGATTTCTGAAATAAATTTTGATTTTTTTTAGTTTTGAAAGATAATGAATATTTGTCTCGCTCACTTGGTGAAATGGGATTAGACTCTTTAATGGGAGTGGAAATCAAGCAAATGATTGAAAACGCATTTGACATTACTATGACTATGACTGAACTACTAGATTTAAGGTTGAAGGACATTGTTGTCATGTCAGAGAAATCAAAAGAGGAACAAAGTGACAATTCAAAAGTTTCCACTTTAGTTTCAACATCTGATCTTAAATTTCCATCTAAACTACTACACACTGATGTTTTAATTTCTCTCAATAAGGAAACAAAATTAACTCCAGTGTTTCTTGTTCATATTGGAGATACAGATATATCTGATTTTCAGTTATTTTCTCAAAATATCCCCAATCCTATATATGCATTATTATGGACAAAATCAGTTCCTTCAGAAAATATGGTATCAGTTGCTTCTTGGTATCTCAAAGTAAGGATTATTTATATTGCATTTCATGTTTATAAATTTATTTTTGTATCGTTTAACATAAGATTGCAAATTGCTTATTAGAGTGCTGTGTCAGAGGAAAATTTCAGAATTATTTAAGTGAAGAATATTTACTGAATTAGTGATATATTCTAATTCAGTAAATATTTTCTTCACTTAAATAATTTTTTCAGTAATTTTATGTTTCACAAATTTATTTTACAAAATTTTAAACCTGCATTTTCTCCTTTTGTAGCTTAATCATTCATTATTTTTATTCACAATTTATGATCTTTTTATATGGAGTTCTAAACTCAATGGATCTTAAGCTATAGTCATCCAAAATTTATAACTTAATGTGCTATTTTTTTTTATCAAAGAAAGTCAATTTTTAGTATGCCTCGTAGGATGCTTTGTGAAACAAAAAATCGTATTCCACAAAGTATGCTAGGAAGCATTTAAAGGTAATTATATTAAACCACAAAAAAACATTTATTTTTAACTAGAACAATAAAAGAATGAAAGGTTTAAATGACATTTTTTTGCAGCTGAATCGAAGTATATTTTTTGTATAACAAATTTTATGCAGAGATATTTTATAAGAGAAAAATATTCGACCAATTATAACAATGATATGTACTTATGAAGAAACATTTTATCAAAAATTATAATCACAAATTATGGAATAGTTTCTTGAAAAAATAAACTTTGACAGCATGCTTGACAAAACTGACAACAATAGTTATTCATCTTATTTTGAATTAATTAATATTGTACATTATAGTACTACAATTTTAATTTTATGGAATAAATTTAATTTTTGTGTTATATTGTAACTGATTATCTTGATTTCAAGTACAGTTTTCCTTAGCAATATAATTATCTTTACTGGCAAATCAAAAATAAGAATTAAAAATAATGTGTACCCTCTAACTATTTAGACATAATTATGTTAGTGTTGTGTGTGAGAGAAATAAGATTTTTAACATAATTTAATTTGTGCAAGCACATTTCTGTTGCACCATTAAGACTTTCATACCAGTAATATAAAATTTGTCGCAACATAGTAATCCAAATTTAGCATTTGTGATCCTGCTTTCAGTTAAATAACATTTATTCTGGAAATACAGTTGATATTTTTAAACATGTCAGTTTAAAAGATTAATTGTTTAATAAATTATTGAGATTAATCAAAATTATAAAATTGTACTGTTAATAGATACCAGTACTGTGTAATTGGAAGAACATTTGATGAAAATAATTTATGAACTCCTTGAATATTATTAGATTATAAAAAACATAGAATTGTTTATTGGTTTTATTATTTTTCTATAAGAACAAGGCTTCTGAATATGAAATTAACATCCTAATTGAATTCTCTTTGTAGAATGTAATTTTTTAAGGCTTTGAAAAATAAAAATCGTTTTGATTTTTATAGCTTTATCCATTTTTCTGTAATAACTTGCCATCATTTGCATCATTTCTTATTCTATAACTCTGTTTATGATTTTTTTTTTAAACTGTTAGACAGTGATTGTCATATTAATTGGACAACATGCATTTCTAGTTTATTTTCAAGACACTTAGTTAAGCCTTTAAAGGGTTTAAACATAAAAGAACAAACATTGATTACTAAAATATAGAATTTATAAATTATTTGCTTTGTAAATATTTTAAAAGTATAATCATTTTGTTAAAATAGTCATAAGTATATAAGTAAACTCAGTGCCATGACACCCCATATGAGGGGGGGGGCAAGGCCTACAGTTTTAATATCTGTTAGCATGATCAAGGGCCCTGGGGTGCAAAGCATGTTCCAATTCATAGTCATTTTTATATGTGAAACCCACTTGTTTAGTTTAGTATACTTGGTACTTAGTTTTATTGATACACTGAAAGAATAAAAGGCTGAAACAACCTTTCCCAGCTGAGGATAGAACCTTAGACTTGTGTCCTGGGAGTATAAAGCATTACCATTATGCCATGAGGCTTTATCATAATTATATTGGTTTAAATTTTTCAACTGTTAAATTGCTTTGTAATCAATAATCTTTTAATTCTATGTTTTTTGATAATTTATGAAATGTCTTCCAGCTTATTCAGTCAAAAGTTCATGGACCTTTTCATCTTATTGGATATTCCTTGGGTGGAAGTTTAGCATTTGAGATTGCTGTATTAAGTGAAAATTGCTCTTCTCAAGCTAAATCGATCACTTTGTTAGATGGTTCCTTAAATCTCTTAAACAACTTGAATAAAGTAAACAATGCCAAACATGAAGATGTTTCCATTCTTTGTAATTTCATTGAACAGTTTTCATCTGAAAGATTTCCTAAGGTAAATTTAATCCATACTTATTACATTTATTTCTAGCTTTTGATTTTTGTTTTAATGAAAATCAAATTTAGTTTTTTTTATATTTAATTTTTTGTCAAGTGTCACTTAATTTTAACTTTTTTACTTTTCTATCATTATTTAAGTATAAAGCTTTGAAATTGTATTATGTTTTCATTATAAAAATAGCCGAGCTGGTAGCCGAATGGTTAACGCTCTTGCCTTCGGTTCAACAGTTCGTGGGTTCGAATCCCACCTTGGGCATGGATGTTTGTAGTGGTTCGGATTCCACTTTAAACCGTAAGTCCCGGTCTAATTAGCCCTCATGTGCAAAAAATGACCGTTGAGCGACAAACAAACCAAACCATTATAAAAATAAATGAGGAATTTTTGTACTAATTTTAATTCTAATACCATGCCAAATTTCTTCTTGAAACCATTCTGTATAGTATATAATTTTCTATATCAGTATAACAAATTTTGATATTTAATTATTTTTGTGTTGAAGTAAAATTTTAACACAAAAATTTAATTATAAATGTTTTATAATTTAATAGCTCTGACTCCTAGATGTTTTTGTTTCTAAATTTTGTGTCTTAGATCAAATTATGAAAATAAGATAATTTCTAACAATAGATAAAAATTTTGAAAATATATCAAGATAAAAAAATTTTTCCCATGAACTGTTTCAGAATAATGCATCATACTTTCTTTTGTAACTTCTCTCATGCTGTTTTTTGGATATTCACAATTTTTTATTCCTGTAATTAATTTTCCAAGAATTCTTTACAAAAATTTATATTTCAATTTTTATTAAAATATATAAAATTGTTGCACTACAATATATATATACATATATATATATATATATATATATATATATATATATATATATATATATATATATATATATATATATATATCTTTTTTAAATTTTAGTTTAGTATGCTGATATTTTTTAATAATAGTCTGGGGATAAAAAAACATGTATTGATTCAATCTACATGCAAAGATATTTCATGAAACCTAGGAGTGTTTCATCAATGTAATGGCAACAGTGCAAATAGAAAATGAAATTAAAAATTAAAAGTGCAAATGATTTTCCAGAATGTTAACTTGCCATTTTTAAATATTTTAAGTGAAACAAATAATTTTATTTTTTCCATTTTGTATTTGTTTATTGTTTTCATTTGCCTTATATAAATAAAAATGAGTGTTGCAGAATTAAAAAGACAGATGTTGCTCACTGTTGCTGTGACACTGATAACTAAAAATTGTAGATTTATCGAAGCGTTTGTCTTTGTTAGATTCTTACATTTACTTCATTCTTTTTAGAGATATATATAGAGCTATGCGCAAACGATTGCAAAATTTGTATAATACAGTTCATATTTTTTTTACTTTGATTCACTCAGTTCCATTTCTTTAGAACAAATAAAAAGTTTTCAAGCAAGCACAAGACAAAGGAAATAAAATCATCTAATTGTATAAAATATTAATCAGTTAGCATATGTAAAAAAAAAATCCTCTACATTTTATATTTTTAATTTCTCACTGTCCCCGCTATATATCTCTTAATGTTATGGAATGCTCTGTGTGTGTATGTGTGTGTGCGTGTGTGTGTGTGTGTGTGTGTTAGTGTTAGTTATATAATTATACATTTCTAACTTAATTTCTTTTTCATGATACATGAAGAAGTAACTGTTATTTTTTGGTATTTTTTAATACTTAAATATACATATATTATAACTAACATAATATAATCACTGATTGTCTAAAAAATTGTTTGTATATTATTTTGAATGATATGGTAATTTAAATTAAAAAAGAAGAAAGTAAATAAATTATCAAATATTTAATAAAAACTAAAAATATATAAGTTAAAAAATTTAATAAAAGAATTCAAAGAAATTTTAGAACTATAAAATAAAATTATTGAAAGAAACTACCAATTTAAATTATAAAATATAAAGCAAATTATATAAAACAGTTTTAAATGTTGATAAACAGACAAGCACTGTATTTTTCGTAATTTTATTTATATTAAATCATTACAGGGAAAATTCATGAAAAAGTGAACTTCAAATTTTTTAGAGTATTTTTTTTATTTGGAATGAAACAGACATTGTCTTGCTACTTTGTTGCTGTTTCTGTTCTCCTACCTTTTTTTCTGGAAGTAAAAGCATTTGTTCCGGCAATTTGAAACAATACAATACCTGTAATGTGAAAAATTTGTGTATAAGGTTCAGTCTTAGTCAAATTATTTTAAGATTGTGAAGATGTTATTTTCGAAATTATATATGAATTTTCAGATATGTTTTGAAATTTACTACACATTTTCTAAACATGTCTTGGATTTAAAAAATCTGATTTTTGCTTGTGTATAAGTGCACTAGTTGTGTAGAAAGGTGCTGTTTAAATTATTCTTGTGAAATTTGGGTAATTTGTTCAATATTCTTTCTTTATTCAACCTATTATTGTAATAATTAATATTTTTTACCTATGATGCATTCTCAACCGTTTAATATAGTGAATCATAATATTTTACTCTGAAGTATATGGAACATAATGTGCATTCTTGCAAATTTGTTAGTAGATGATTTAGTTTTTGTAAAAAAATTTCTGAAAATTATAAAAGAATATAAAGATAGATCTTGTTAAATAAATGGAAAAATTTCTTAATAAAGCTTAATTTAAATTACAAATATCTTATTTAAGAATATATTGCTGTATTTGGTCAATAAATTTCTCCCAATATAATTAATTTAACTCTATTTTTTCAGTTTTTGCTCATTAGCTGATAATTTTTTGTATGAAATCACCATATACTTGTATAACTTATAAATCCCTATAACAGATCTACTATTCTTCAGGATAGATGAAACGCTTTGCTAGAGAATCTGAGAAACAGTCAAGATATCAGAATCTGAGTTAAAAGAAAAAATTTATGCATCTTAAATACAACTAATAGGGAGATTTATAAAAAATAAGGAAATTCTTCTACCATTTTCCTATAGTCATTACATTTAGGTAAAAGTTTACTATAGGGAATATTTCAAAATTTTACATTTTCCTTTATTACTTATAAAGCTTTTATCTTTCAAAGATAACATTTAGGTACAACTCTTTGTTTTTATTATTATAGTAACTCGTAGTACACTTCCTTTTAGTCACATTACTATTATCTGTGTTCATAAGTAGCATTCTCCTAAGTTTTTCTTTATTTTAAGTTAAAAACAGATTTTGCAATGTTTTTAAAAATCATGTTCTCATTGATTTCTGTATTTAAGTTTCAATAATTCAATTTAATTCTTTATCAGTTTGAATAAATTTTGATAAAAATTTATAGATTAATTTGTTGACTACATTTTAATTTCATTTGTTTCATATAATCAGACATGTCAAAGTTTTCTTTGTAAAAGATATTTTGTCATTAGAAGAATTATTAAATACCTAATTCAGGAATGTTCTTACAAATATATACTTTATTATTTTAGTTGGAAACAGAGCTTGTTAAGGCTGAAAGTTTAGACCAAAGAATTGGAAAAGTATTACAGTTCCTCAGTACATCTTCTTCAAAAAGTATAACCAAACCAGAATTGACTGATGCTATTTCTGAATATCTTAGGAAATCAAAAATTATAAATTCATATCTTCCAAGTAGAAAGTTTAGTGGAGATATAGTGCTTATAGAAAATCCTGTTCAAGTATTAGCCAATGATATAAGTGAAATTAAAAGTCTTTTCTCCAAGGTATGTTATCATATTAGACTTAAATTATATTTCATGATTTATTGAATGTTGAAAATTCAAAATAATATTATCTTTGCTTAAATGTTTCTCTTTTTATTGGTAAAGAGTAAAAATCTAAAATTGAGTTACTAAAATTAATCTTGTTTGTAATAATGGTAAATTATGTATTTAGAAACATTTAGGAAAACCTTTCTTTATAATATTTATATTTGAGGTCCTTCACATGGTTGTAAAAATTACCTAAAAATTGCATACTATATTCAAGGAAAAATCATTATTTGTAATTTCTTCATGAAGTTGATATTTGTGTAAATATAAATTCATAACATTTAATTTTATTTCATTATTTATTTACAATTATTAAATTTGTGTAGGAAATCTTATTACTATTATAAATAAACTTGATTGTTCATTTAAAAATTGAAATAACATTAAAAGTTATATAAAAACTAAAGGAAATTTATTCTATTAAGTATTAGTTCTCCAATAATTAAATGCAATTAATATTTTTAAAAACAGGAATAATATGTTTAAACCTAAAATTAAAGAATATTAAAGAGGAATTACATTTGAAAATTTTTATTACATAGTATGTTGGCTTTTTTTTTTTTAATATTTAAAAACTTTTCTGTAATTGTAATAAAAAATGCTTACTACTCTTTGTTCCATCTTAAAATAATTTTACCATTTTATCTGGGTTGAAGTAAAATTTTAAATTTTGAAAGAAAATATTATTTTATAAAATTAAGCATTTAATATTGTGATAAAGTTGCCATTCTGTTATTACACTGCTAGTCATTCAAAATGAAACATTCAGAAAGAAACATAAATTAAAAAAAGACATAAAACATAAAATTTACTTTGTGCTCATGAGATACATAAATCATTCTCATTGCAACACATATTTCACAAGGGCTGTAATGTCATTCTGCAAATGCTATATAGAGTGAAAAGATTTGAGATTTAAATTATAGCTACTGTTTTTTCATAAGCTGTTTAACATTGGCTTGCAGAAGATATTATCTTTCGGGCCGATTTCTGAGTTCAACTGAGGAAGACTAATAGCCACTATAGGGATAGTAAATTATCATTCAAAGAAAACAGTAATCATGTTGGACGAAACCAAACAACTGTAATGCATTACTATAATCGCTGGATGCAAAAATGAGTAGCTTACCAAATAGATTGATTGTACCCAGCTGATTTCTCTACTGCACATGACATTCATGTTGTGATGGATTATACTACAACATCACGAACTGTAACACAACAGATTTGAAACTTTTTTATTTGATTATTAGCTATGCATCATTGGTTGGCCATTCCCGCTTTGAGAGCTTGGCTAAAGCAGGGGTATACAGAGAAGTTACCCCTGTCTCCGCATCAGAAGGGGGCCCCAAATCGAATAGAAATGATATTTTACATTTCTTCCTGTAGCAAACTTTAAATTAAAATATCAGTGCAGTGTGAAATATGTCAGTTTTATAGTAGCTTTTCCATTTATTTATCGTATGACTATAAGACATCTATATTTCATAAATCCATGGATTTCTAAGGCGGAATTTGCTAAATTTTCCCAATTAAGATGGACAAATTTGGTTGGTCAAAAGCCTAATATTGAAAAATGTAATGTTTACAGCATACAGACTTTAAATTGGTGTTACTGAGCCATTATAACGAAATATTTACTTGAATTCCACCCTGTCACAGGAATTTTTCACAGATAAATGACGAACTCATTATCTGTCAGAAAATTTTACAGTGTTTACAGTCAGAAAACTGCATTTTGGAAACTTGAGTAAAGCTCAGACTAGAGCAGTATGATTAATTAGATCATCGATATCGCTCATTGGATTTTTGCAACTCAGAGAAATCACAAGAAAAATATTTTAAAGAAATTGTAAATATATATATTCATAGAAAAGTAATATATAAATATGCAAGCATTATATTTAAATACTTCAGTTATGTGTAGAATTTACAAATAACAAATGCTTTATAAAGAGTAAATTTTAAATTTTATAGGTCATTAGTTTTATGTGCAGTTTACATAAATTAATATTGAATACAGGAGATGTAAAGAAATTTTTAATTATAGAATAAATCAAATATTTTATATTTCAAGGCAGAGAAAATCATATTAACCATTTTGGATATACTTTTGAATGAATCTTGTAAATATTGTTGAACAAATAAATGTTTTATTAGATAATAAATAATAATTTCATATATAAATATTTTGAACCTGTTTTATTTTTCAAAGTTCATTAGAAGTCTATTAAATATGTATAAAAATATGCATATTTCTAAATAAATATAACTTTCTTCTAAAACATACTGGCAATAAAGAAGACTAACAAAATTTATTTCTGAAAAACTCTCCAAATGATAAAGTATATAAATATATGTAATAAATTATCTGATATATATATATATATATATATATATATATATATATATATATATATATATAGTTATTACATATATTTATACATTTTATCATTTGGAGAGTTTTCCAGATATAAATTTTGTGCAGTTTACATAAATCTTTCCTATTTAAGCAATTTTTTTTTCATTTCAGATTGGTATAGTCATCAAATATATTATGTATATGCAGATTATTATATAATAGATATTATTTTTTGCTATTGAATTTCTTAATATCATTAAAAATGAGTGTTTTTTTTCTAGATATGCTTGGGAAATGTAGAAGTTCACCGAATATTACCCAAATATGAACTATCAAATAATGATGTTGTTCAACGATTGCTTACAGTATTTAGGCAAATTCTTTGAAGTCTTTTTTTTTTAAATAAAATTTAATGTTTTATGGAATTTGAACTTAAAAATATTGAGATGGAAGACTTTTTAAATCAATATTTATTATACAAGTTTTTATTTTCATTAGACTAAATCACAGTTGACTTGTGTATTTGTTATATACAAAATCTGATATGTATTCAATTTATATTCATGCACTTAAGCTTTTAATAGTTCAATATTTTAATAGCTCAAGTGTAAGAATTATTAATAGATCATTAAAATGTAAAAATTGTTTTGATTATCAAGAAATGTTTTCTTTGTTTTTTGTAGATAATTTGTTTTATTTATGTTTATTGTAAGACATTATATAACAACTAGTTATATAAATTTTAAATATTTTTTAACTGTCACTGTTATAATTCAACATAAAATTTAAAATTTTGGTGAAGTTATGTGCTTAGAAGTTTTCCTATTGTGAAATATAAATCAAGCATTCAGTCGAAGTCCGTACTTCAGATTTAAAAAGCAAGTACAATATATTATGTAGATATGGATACCACAACAAACATTACGACTTCATGGAATTCTACCATTGGAAAGTAATTGGATGGAACTTGGTGAAAAGTAAACAATTTTAAGAGAAAAAATTACATTTGAGTGAAGCAGCAGAATATTTATTGAAGTTTATTTAAATATAGCAAAATATTGAATAAAAAATGATGGATGTTAAATTATAATATTAAAGCAAAAATAAATTACATTAAAGTGATGTAAGAATTTAAATAGATTGGATTCCAATGTTGAAAAAATAAATAAAACACATTAAAATAAGAAATAGAAATGGCTTACATTTTAATGGTGTAAATTAGCTTAAATATTAATTAATGCAATTCTTTTTTAATATAACTAGTATCTATATTAAAGTGCTCTAAAATTGAAATATGTTTAATATAAAATTAATATTAGAAGTTCTTTCTTTCATGGAAAATATTAGAACTTTTTTCAATATTAGTTATTCTTTCATGGAAAATATTAGAACATAATTTAATTGATTACTGGAAAAATATTACAATAATGAAAGTAAATTTAATTTTTATATATTTTATTATAATTATTATAATAGTCCAAAAGTTAAAGTTTTGGAAATAAATTTGTAGAAAGCAGTTCAGAAACTGCAGTTTCTTGTTAAATACATCAAAGTTTTAAATGTATATAAAAAGTAATTTAGCATTGAAGAATAAAAAATACGTATTACATTATAGTTATATAAAATTAACTGAGATTTTATTTTTGATATATTAATAGCAATTTTTCTAAAGTAATTTAAAATTTTCATTTCATTGAGAAAATTATACTTCCATATTAAGGATTTTCAATTCTAGTTTTGAAATTTGTGTGATTTCAATAATTAACTCTTTTTTTACTAAACCATTTAAGAAACTAAACGTTTGTACGTTCCTCAAATAATCTTGTTATTGGTTAAGATTTCTGTCACAATTTGCATGTTACAGTAAAGTTATTTCAAACATGAAAATATCAGAAATATTACATAGTGACTCACGGATCTTTCTTCCACCGACTTTTAATTTAATTCTACTTATTAAAGGTAATATTCAAATAAGTTATGGATTTTTTAAGGAATAATATTATACAATATTTAATATATATGTTTTTGCTTATAATAAAGGTTATATATGTAATATATACATATTTACAAATTATATTTACACACCTTATGTTATAATTTCATACAAAAATGAAACTTATTTTCAAACATGAACTGTTATTTTGATTGAATAAATTTGTGGAATTTTCTCTATTGTATGTTTTTACTTGAAACCCCATTGGGTTAGAATTTAATTTTGTGAAATCTTTGAACATTTATTAACCTATAGTCTCCAATTATATGCACACTGAACATTTTAAATATAAAAAAATCACCTCTAGCATTGCTATCTTAAGATATTATTCATTTTAAAGTAAACACATATTCCAATGAAATTCTCCTGAGAGGATGATTTTGATTAATATTTTAATATATCTGTTTTAATTGTTATCATTAAGCTAAGATAATTCATAACTGATTTTCCTATTAAAATATTTAAATAAATGATGGAATGAAATAAATAAGTTCTTATGAGAAGTAAAGTTTCAATTTAAGCATGAAAATGTGAAATTCTGCAGTTTATTACATAAGAATATGTGTATTACAAAACAATTATTTTTAATTAATTTTTTTAAATTCTAATCTAATTACGAGCTGAAGAAAACAAACATTAAATTAATGCAAAGTAAGCAGAGTATCTTCTACTAACTTGTATTCCTCTATTGTCACTAACTAAAACTGAAAATAAATAAACTGCTTGAGCATGTGTAACCAATCAAAAAGACTTCGAGTGACAACAGAGCAAAACTTTACGACTAATATTCAATTTTCGTGCAAACTTTTAAAATTTGTTAGGTGTTGAAGTTAAATAATTTTCCAATTAAGGAAGGCACAATTTTGGGCAGCCATTTACAAATTTAAAATTACTAAATACTGAAACTGCATTATTAAAATATAAAAATCATTGCAATATGTTAGACTTATGATAATAGAATTTTATAAACTGTTGAATGAAATAAACCTTCCACATTTTCAGAAAATTATGCTTAGGAAAAAAAAATATTTAAATCATTCAAAGTTAAAAGTAAAATTTAATCGATTTTCAAAACTTAATATATTCAAAATATGGTAATTGTATAGTTATGGATAAATTTTCAGAAATGAATCAAAATACACTGATAAAATTTGTTTACATTAGTGCTCATACTGAACATGCATGATTAATTCCATAATTTGCGTTTTTAACTTTGCACTTCTCTCTGGCTCCATGGCTCTTTCCTGTGCCAGATATTTGCAGAAATGATTGTGCTTATCTTCTGCAAGGAAGACAGTGCTTCAGTACAAGAAGCAAACACTTCTTTACTTGCAGTAGCTTTCTTCCTTATTTTTGAAGGAGGTGTTTTTGAAGTAGAAGAATATAGGAAATCCTCTGCATCTACTTCAATCTATATAAAAAATGAACCATTAAATGAGGTATTGGAATATGTTTATTAATGTCATGCTCTAATAAAAGATTGAAAAATTTGTATACTTACAGAAAGATTTGAAGTGCTCTCCTTGGTGTGGCACTTTCTCTTAGAAATGATAATATTTCAATGCACCACCATTTTGATACGTATATATCATCTCCTGAAACAGGGCAATAGATTGTCAAATCATTTTTGTGATAGGAATTTATTGATGTTTTAACTTATGGTATTGTAGATCAAAGCAAAAAATTCAAAAAGAGATCTTTCTTATTGACTGACATTTTAAACATACTTAAGCAAATATAGCTACTAAAAATTCTAATGTAAATTATAATTCATTTTAAAAAGATCAGATTTCATTTAGAAACATGTTTTTATTGAATTATGGCTAAAATCTATATTAAACATTTTTGCCATCACATGTCTATATTAATTTTTGCAATGAAAACTGTAAGCACTTTTATAATAAAAGCTCATCATTCCACTTAACTGCATTTATTTTTGAATAAATCTGAAATACAGTAATCAGTATGTTTGCAATTTCAGCAGAATATGGAAAATATATTCAGAAAATGTATCTATATAAATGTTATTTTTTTAATTACACATGAAACACTTTAATAAAATCAGACATTCATTTAAAAAATTAATAAATTAGGCTTAGAAGTCTCATGAAATATATTATATAAATTATATATATATTTGTATAAAGGAAATATTTATACATAATTTTTCCTTTCTTTTACATGGAGTATATACTTTACTAAATAGCAGAGAACATTAAAAATCTTGAAACTAAAAATTGCTTTAATTAAAGTAAAATATTAATATTTATAACATTTTCAGTACATTTATAAAATATTTCAATTTCCTCACAGTTGTATTTTTATACAAAATATAATCAAATGTATACTGTTACAAATTTATAAATAATGATTATATTTGTCTTAAAATATCTCAGACAGATCGGAAATTCTCACATTTTGGGCAAATGTTGCGGTATTTAGACGTGTTGTAGTTTAAAAGCGGATTTCTTAATGATTTGGCGAGAGTTGGCGAAATTCTTGGCAACGGTTAGCGAGATTTTTGGCGACTTGGCGAGAAATCGATACTTCTGGAAACATCCATCACCTAAGCTCTAGGACCAATATTTTTCGAGATAGCCTAAAAGTTTCCAGAACCTTGGCGAAATTGGTAGATTTCTCCGCCAAGTCAGGTATAAATACCGCAGCCAGACATGGAAGAGTGAGTTTTTGTGAAGACAGTCAGTGAGTGAAGACGATTAGTTGTGACTGCTAGTTGTTCTCTGTCTGAGGTATTTGACACCTGTGATTAAAAGCTGTTTCTTATTATATCTGACGAATTGTAGCTGTATAATTGTGATTGTTACAGTGGGAATTTCGTTTATCTAGTGAAGTTTTTACGAATAAAAGCCTTGTGTTCATTAAGTGGTTGCTTTATTCAACTCTCAATCGACACGAACCCGTGGAGCTCGGTACAACTGGTGTCAGAATCGGGGTTGAAGAGTTGATGCAGCGTGTCACCAGAAAAATGGATATGGATGTAATGAAACATCTTCTCGAAAAATTAGCGGAGCAGATGACTGAGATGAAAGCTGGACAAGAAGAGATGAAAGCTGGACAAGAAGAGATTAAAAGCGAGATGATGAAAGAGATGAAAGCTGGACAGGAGGTTGCGGCGGACTAACTCGCCAAAGTAGCGAGAAAGTACTCAAGTCAGCAGGACTAAGTCGCCACTTGGCGAAACCGGGGAGTAGGGAAACCCTACACCCCTCGAGACTGATCGTTTCCCCTCTTGGACTCCTCCGTGTGCAGAGAGGCGATGCGAAGGAACTGAATCTCTCGTCGAGCCAATGCTCGCTAATTCAACGTGCTGCTATGAAGCATTGTCTGTGTAACTTCCAACCTTATTGTCTTGATTGATATCAATTTGTTAACGTGTAATTAAATGTTTTCATTTAGAAGCTGGTATTTCGTTTTAGTTAAACCATTCTTCCGATGATTAAAAGTAAACTTAAAAGCACGCGGCAAGTCGGCGCATTTTGATTGCCGAACCGCGTGGCTAAAAGGTGATGAAAGCTGGACAAGAAGAGATGAAAGCTAGAGAAGAAGAGATGAAAGCTAGACAAGAAGAGATGAAAGCTAGACAAGAAGAGATTAACACCGAGATGATGAAAGAGATAAAATCTGGACAGGATGAGCTTAAGAAGGACATTGTAAGTGTTAAAGAAGAATTCTCCAACATCATTCAGGAGAAGATGAATGCAATGGAGGATAAGGTAACTTCAGTAGAAACTAAAGTTCTGGAGAGAGAAGAAAACGTGGAAGAAGCATTAGACAATATCAATAAGGAGATTGAAAGCTTGAAGAAGCAAATGTCAAACAGACATGAGGAGCCAAACGTGGCATTTGTGCCATCCCTAGCCAATATTAAACTCTCAACATTTGATGGGAAATCCTCCTGGCAAGTATACAAGACCCAGTTTATGATGGCAGCGGAAGCTAATGGATGGAATCCCCTAGACCAAGCTTTTCACCTGGCGGCTTCTTTAAGAGGAGACGCGGCTGACATCCTCGAGACGCTTCCGGAGGAGCAAGGGCACGATTTCTAAGCCCTATCGAGTGCGCTTGTGCTGCGGTTTGGAGATAAGTGCACTAAAGAATATAGCAGACTACAGTTAAAGTCCCGCTATCAAAAAGCGGGTGAAAGTCTGCAAGAATTGGCTGCCGATATTCAGCGACTTTCCCATTTAGTATTTTCGGACTGCCCAGCTGAGACACGTCAAGATCTTGCTCTCCATCACTTCATCGATAGTGTGCGGGATCCGGAGATACAGAAAACACTCAGACTCGCCGATGTCAAAGATATCGGATCTGCCCTAGTCTACGCACATAAGATAGAGGCTGCCCAGCAGGCCGCGCGTAAAGACCGGCACTCAATCAGAGCCGTCTCTACTACTGATACGGACTATGATCTAAGAAAGCAAATCGAAGATCTGCGGCGAAAATTCCGTAATTTAGAATTGAGTAAAGGGGGCAGAAACACGAAAATTCAGTGTTGGACTTGCGGTGGAGTCGGACACGTCCGTAGATACTGTCCGAAACCAAAAGATGTTGGAATTTCTAAAATGGAAATACGTCAACGCAAAGAAACTCTTCGTGGAAATACTGATGCATTATCAAGGAAACCGTATAATGAAAGCTGCCGATATTGTTCTAGAGTAGAGAAGAACTATCAGTTAGTAAATCCTTCGGTACGCCAAGTTACTGTTTCACCTCCATCGAAACCAGACCCATGGAGTGATAAAGGACTTAGAGAAGCCCAAAAAGAAGACCCAGATATAAATCCAATTTTAGAATTAAAAGAATCTTCCAGTATGAAACCAAGTTGGCAGGATATCTCCACCTACAGTGCTGCTACTAAACAATATTGGGCTCTTTGGGACTCACTCCATATAAGAAATGGTGTATTATACAGGAAATGGGAGTCCGATGATGGACGTAATTTCAAATGGCAGCTTGTTCTTCCAAAATCAAGAATTTCAGATGTTTTGAAAGAATTGCATAGTAGCTCAACTGGAGGCCACTTTGGAGTAATGAAAACTCTACAGAAGGTTCGAGAACGCTTCTATTGGAGCAAAACTAGACAAGACGTAGAGAAATGGTGTCAATCTTGTGATGACTGTGCGGCACGTAAGGGACCAAAGAAACGCAGCCGAGGAAGGTTGCAGCGGTACAACGTAGGAGCACCTTTTGAGCGAATAGTATTAGACATTTTGGGTCCTTTACCACAATCTTCAAATGGCAACAAATACATACTAGTTGTCATGGACTACTTTACTAAGTGGCCTGAAGCGTTTGCAATCCCCGATCAAGAGGCGACTACAGTAGCCGAGGTTCTAGTGCAACAATGGGTTTCCAGATTCGGCACACCCTTACAAATCCATTCTGATCAAGGGACAAATTTCACCTCTGTTGTGTTTAAAGGAATGTGTCGAATTCTCTGAATAGACAAGATGCAGACCATGCCACTACACCCACAATCGGATGGCATGGTAGAGAGGTTTAACAGAACCATCTTGAATAATCTCTCACTTGTGGTTTCCAGAAATCAGCAAGATTGGGATTTGAAGCTACCGCTGTTTCTGCTTGCATATCGCAGTGCTGTATATGAGACTACCAGATATACTCCTTCACAGATGCTCTTTGGTCGCGAACTTCATCTCCCTTGTGATCTTCAGTTTGGTCGTCCACCGGATACATCTTCATCGCCAGAGGAATATCTTCGAGACCTTCAGGCACGTCTTGAAGATGTCCATAACTTCGCTCGAGACCGAATCAACCTGACGACCGAGAGAATGAAGACAAGGTATGACACAAGAGCGACAGAACATGAATTTCAAGAAGGTGACAAAGTTTGGTTGTGGAACCCGATTCGACGTAAGGGACTTTCTCCAAAGTTGCAAGCCAACTGGGAAGGTCCCTTCACAGTCCTAAAAAGACTGAATGACGTCGTGGTTCGTATAAGGAAATCATCTTCTTCAAAACCAAAGGTAGTACATTATGATAGATTAGCTCCTTATCGTAATGTAAAGTAAAAATTTGTAGACCATGGTCTCTTTGTAAATAGTATAGATAATTTTAATCTTTTCTAGTTTCTTGTATTTTTAGTTGCTTGTGTATGTAATGTGCTCTGTATCCTCTTGAAATGTAAATTCTCTTATATTAAATTTGGCCACCTATCAGGGGATTGTACTGCCCGGGACGTGCAGTCCTTGAGAGGGGGGCAATGTTACAAATTTATAAATAATGATTATATTTGTCTTAAAATATCTCAGACAAATCGGAAATTCTCACATTTTGGGCAAAAGTTGCGGTATTTAGACGTGTTGTAGTTTAAAAGCGGATTTCTTAATGATTTGGCGACAGTTGGCGAAATTCTTGGCGACTTGGCGAAGGTTGGTGAGATTTTTGGCGACTTGGCGAGTAATCGATACTTTTGGAAACATCCATCACCTAAGCTCTAGGACCAATATTTTTCGAGATAGCCTAGAAGTTTCCAGAACCTTGTCGAAATTGGTAGATTTCTCCGCCAAGTCAGGTATAAATACCGCAGCCCGACATGGAAGAGTGAGTTTTTGTGAAGACAGTCAGTGAGTGAAGACGATTAGTTGTGACTGCTAGTTGTTCTCTGTCTGAGGTATTTGACACCTGTGATTAAAAGCTGTTTCTTATTATATCTGACGAATTGTAGCTGTATAATTGTGATTGTTACAGCGGGAATTTCGTTTATCTAGTGAAGTTTTTACGAATAAAAGCCTTGTGTTCATTAAGTGGTTGCTTTATTCAACTCGCAATCGACACGAACCCGTGGAGCTCGGTACAATACTATAAAAGCTTAAATAAAAATACCCAATGTATTATAATTTGCCCACTTATAATAAAAACATTTATATTGATAAGTTTTTAAGATTATGGAAAATGATGTAATGTAAGAAAGTAACTGATACAATTATATGAAAAATACATTAAGGATTTTGATTTTGCTGTTCATTAAAATATCTAGCTTATTATACAAAATCTAGATTTTTAACATCTTAAAAGAACTTGTGTTATAACAGAGAGGAAACTACATTTTGTTATAAATTTAAAAATAATAATTGTATTTGTCTTAAAATATCTCAGATAAATCGGAAATACTCATATTTTGGGCAAAAATTGCGGTATTTAGACGTGTTGTCTGTTAAAAGCGAATTTTCTAATGATTTGGTGACTTAGTGATGTTTTGGTGAGAAATAGATACTTCTGGAAACATCCATCACCTAAGTTCTAGGACCAATATTTAGCAAGATAGCCTAGAAGCTTCCAGAACCTTGGCTAAACTGGTAGATTTCTCCACCATGTCAGGTATAAATACCGTAGCCCGACATAGAACAAGCGTCTCGAGCCAGAGCCTGGAGCCTCGGCTCCCAGAAGATTTTGGCTATGATTCAGTGACTTGGCGATGTAAAGAAAGCGATAAGTTTCTCTGGCTAGGAAGTTTATCTCATTGTTAAACATGGCGGATTTCACAGCTACGCTTTCCGCTTTCCTTTAGAAAAATGTATCGATTTTGTATTGTTATATTTTTATAAATATAACAAATTATTAGTTAATTAATTCATCGGGAATATAATTTCTTTGTATTATAAAAACAATGGATTTGTGTGTATTGCGTTTACATGATCTTTTCCTCTCTAAAGATTAAACGACTTAGTATTGTTATATTTTCGTAAAAATAAGAATTTGTTTATTAATTCATTGTGAATATTGTCTATACATTATTAGAACTATTAATTATTTATTCATAAATAATTTACTATTGTCTATAAATATTTAAGTTGTTATGTTTATTAAACAGATTATGCATTAACCCTTTTGACATTATTGCAAACAAAGTAGCTGAAAAATATTTTATACGAAGTTTCTACTTAAGAAAGAATTTTATTTTTTGAAATTTATTTAGCTTGATATTTTGATTTATCTAAAAGAAGAGAAGAATTGTAGTTAATATTATATGATTCATTGTTTCTTTACAAAAATATTTCTCCTAATTCAGATTCTTTATTTTAATCACTGTTGTTGCCACTGTCATTGTCTTATCAAAACTTCCTGTTAGTGTTTCATGTGTTTGTATTTCTATTAATTATAATTTTGGGTTTGGCAACTTCTTCATTCTGTTTACTTTATCAGTTTCGATTACGGATTTAAAAAACATGTTACGTTTTCTGGCTATGTCTGCCGTTCTAAATATTCCTTGTAAATAGTTATTTGTATTTGTGCAGTGAAATTCAATGTTGTGCTTTAAATAAAGGATTAAAACTTTAAAAAAGTATTACGATTTGTGACACCTAGCGTCCGTGACAGGACTGCTTCTAAAGATTTAAACGGAAATCTATAAACAAGTTACGAAATTATTTTGTAGATTTGATTGCTTTCTTTAAATATTTTAATTATGGAAGCATTGAAACTGAAACGAAAAGCTTTACGCACAACATTTACGATCACTGCAAAGGCTATTGATGAGGAAATTACGAAATCGAAAGTAGATGTTATTAAACTTCGTGAATTAAGTACGCAACTGACTGATAAATTTCAACGCTTAGATACGACACAGGAATCTATTTCTGAGCTGTTGCTTACTAAAAACAAAGAAGATATGTATTCTAACGATTTTAGTGAGGCCGAAATTTATAAGGATATCCTTATAAATTGATGAAAAAAATACCGATATCGGTATTTATCTTTGAGATCGGAGATTGAAAACTTCGAAAACGATACTGATTCACAATCGGTTAAATCATCTTGTGATCGAAAATATCGCTTGCCTAAGTTAGAATTAAAGAAATTTGATGGCGATATAAAATCTTTCTTGGGATTCTGGAGTCAGTTTTCTAGAATTAACGAAGATGAAGACATGCCACCTGAAGACAAATTCCAATATTTGATCTCGGCAATTGTACCTGGAACTAGAGCTGACACTTTAATAGGGAGTTTCCCAACTACGGCTGAAAATTATCCTGAAGCAATTGAGTTTTTCTTCTTCTTAAAATTGAGTTTGTATGTCATTGGGCACCTCTGCTTTTATCTGCATTTTGTACCATTAACTCCAAACCCAATGTTTCCTAGTTCCAGTTGCTCGGGTCACCCACTTTACTAATAAAGTCCAATAACCCTTTAATGGAGTCTAGGTGTAACTCTCTAGTATGGATGAAGCCTAAAGAAGTTAATTTAGGGAGGGCAAGAGCCTCACATTTGTAAATGACATGCTCTGCCGTTTCCTCTTGCATATGACATTTCCAGCAGATAAGGTCTTGCTGAAATAGTCCCTGGTCAGAAAGTCCCATCTGGTCAGAAAGTCAGTCATGCTAGGAATAGCTTCCTGACTTTCACCAGAAAAAGATGGTTTAGAGGTCATTTCTACCTCAAGTGAAGGATTCATTGCTGCCCCTTTACAAGATTGCCTCTGAGTTCCCTTGTCTTTTTCAGCAAGGTCTACTTTAAAGGCTTCACCTGCAAATGCAGAAAGGTTTGTTACTTCTTGTGTATTTTCAGCCACAAGATAACAATTAAAAAGCTCAGGTAATATAAGTCCACCCAGCATTGCCTGAGTTACTGGGCAAGGCAAATTACTCTAGAAGTTCGCCAAGCAACTTCTAGAGTAATTTGCCTTATAATATAATTAAATATTATATTATAAGGCAAATAAAATTAATTAAATAAGTGGCTCCGTTAAGACACCAATACCGCGGTGCCAATTAGCCCTAGGCACGGATCGCATAACACCAGGGTTTAAGGGAGCTGGTTCGCGGCCTCTGATTCTATATTCAAGGCTATCCTGTCATTCCTACAGGACATTCGGCTATCCACCACTTGCCGACGCGCCTGGTGGCTGTGCTCAAGCCCCAGGAAGGTACACGTACCCCCTGGTTCCAGGAAGCAATTGAGTTACTCAAGGAATGATTCGGCAGAAAAGATCTACTAGTTCAAGTTTTCGTAAGAGAATTACTTAAGATGGTAATGAAAAATGCCGTTAGTGTACGGAAGTGTGTTGATTTAACAACTTTATATGATCAATTAGAGTCGCATCTACGAGCGTTAGACACTTTGGGTAGACCTAAAGATAAGTTTGAAGTTTTTTTCGCCTCTAGTGGAATCTTGCCTTCCTGAGGATGTATTGAGAGCTTGGGAGAGGCATAGAACATCCAGCATTTTGAATAAAGACGCAGGGCTTCCAGAAAACAGTCAAAGATCTTTGGAAAATCTTATGGCTTTCTTAAGGCAGGAAGTTAATGGTAAAGAAATGATTAATTTGGCATGATCTGGATTTGGGTGCCAAAGTAAGGTTAAAAAAAGAACTAGTTAATTCAGAAAAGCCTGAAATTCCTTTTGCTTCTGCTCTCATATCTGCTACACAAGGAAAAATTCAGTGCATTTTTTGCAAAAATTTTCACTTAAGTCAAGATTGTGGTAAAGCTGGTACGATGACTATAGAAGAAAAGAAGTCAAGTGTCTTACGGAAGGGACTTTGTTTAGTTTGCCTAAAACAAGGGCACATGGCTAAAAAATGTCATAGTAATGTGCCGTGTGTCATTTGTTCAAAGAGACACTATGCAATCTTATGTCCTGATTTGCCTAACTCTAGAAGTAATGTTCCTCCTAAAAAAGATAAGGAGGAAGAAACTATAACCACACTCTTTACGATTCCTTCCTCTACAAAACCGATCTATTTGAAAACTCTTGTTTTACGATTGAAAAATGGAGGAAGAAGTCAGTATGTACGAGCTTTATTGGACGACGGCTCTCATCTTTCTTACATAGAAAAGGACTTAACAAGAGGACTTAGACTTTCACCTACAGGGAAGGAAGTTTTATCCCAAGGTTTATTTGGAGGAGGACGAACTCCTGAAGCTAATCATTATCGCTATTTAATCAACCTTGAGAGAATCGATAAAGAGTTTTCTTGCCAAATGTCAGTGCTTGATCAGCCAAAAATTTGCACAATGCTGCCAAGAGTACGTGATAAGCACTTGCTAGCTGAACTTGAAAATCATGGCATTGTCTTAACTGATATTGGAGAAGAAGATCCTCCTATAAGATTGCTGCTTGGGGCTGATGTACTTGGAAGAATTCTAACCGGAAGAATCGAAGTGCTAAAATCAGGTATATCTGCTATTGAAACTAACCTTGGATGGAGTATTCTGGGAAGTGAGAAGAAGACAACTGCAGTAAACATGGTAACCTTTTGTTTACAAAATTTTGATATACCTAAGATTTGGGAATTAGAAAATTTAGGTATTGTCGAGCCCGCAGAACATAAAGCTATAGCATGATAGTCTTAGCATGGATTAATAACTCAGAACGCTGGAATACATTTGTGGGTAACAAGATTAAAGAAATACGAAAACTGACAAATCTAGAAGATTGGCGATTTGTCCCTGGAGATTTGAATCCAGCAGATTTACCTTCACGCTCGTGTAATTGGTGTGAACTTTTACAGAGTCGATGGTGGGAGGGTCCAAAATGGCTCTAGGAAGGCCCAGACGCTTGGCCATACAAAGAGATAATCTTACCTGAAGAGGCAATGGTAGAACGTCGAAAGACTGTTGTCGTGAACCTGAACGTAGAACCCAAAGAAAATTTTGGAGAAAGATTTTTATACTTTTCCAGTTATCCCAGGATCATTCGCATGACTGCTTGGATATTGAGATTTTGCCAAAATATCAGAGTAAATTCTTACAAGTTGACAAAGGAACTGTATGAAGAAATTGAAAGAGCCGAAGAAGCTCTGATACGAATAATCCAATCAGAATGGCCATCAGATAAACGGGAAAAGTGTACCCAAACAATTCAGTTTTACGAAGAAAATAACGTATTGAAGGTTCGATCAAGACTAATTCTTGGACAAGATCCAGAGGACTTTGTCAGACCCATTGTTCTACCAGATCATCCAATTGTGAGGAGACTCATTGATTATACTCATAAAGAACTTGATCATGCTAGAGTACAAATTACCTTGTCTCATCTACGTGAACGATTTTGGATTCCTCGAGGCCGAAGGATTGTTAAAGAAGTATTGCAAAGGTGTGTAATATGTAAGAAGCATACATCAAAGCCTGTAGTGCCAATTGTTCCTGCTCCACTTCCTGTTGATAGAATCAATCGCGTTGCTGCGTTTGAAGTGAGTTGATCTAGCAGGCCCTATTTTCTTGAAAAGAGGTGAGAAAGCTTGGATCGTGATTTTCACATGTGCAGTTTACCATGCTATACACTTAGAATTAGCGACCTCTTTATCCAACGAAGCATTTATGCAAGCTATGCGGCGATTTTTTGCTAGGAGAGGAGGTAGTTCTGTCATGTACTCAGATAATGGAACTAATTTTTTGGGAACGTCCAGAGCTCTCAACACTATTAAATGGGAAGAAATTATTGCTGAGTGTGCTATTCAAAGGATCAAATGGCATTTTAATCCACCAGCTGCGCCATGGTATGGAGGTTGGTGGGAGAGAATGATAGGCATCGTTAAACAGCTTTTGAGGAAAGTATTAGGACGGGCTTGTGTAACGTACGAAGAAATGATTATTTTGCTTTGCGAATGTGAAAGTATAATCAATGGACGTCCACTTACATACCTTTATGATGATCCAAATGAGTTGAGGGCTATCAAACCTTCAGACTTCATACAAGATATAATGGGAAATGAAACTGTCGACTTGGACATTGTAGACGCAAAACATCTGCGTAAACGCGTTCGTTACTTACAAATCTTACGCTGTCAATTACGCCAACGGTTCCAAAAGGAATATTTGGCAGAACTTATAAGAAATAAAAGGTTACCATCGAAAAGACATAACCTGTCCCCTGGAGATGTAGTTCTCATTGGTTCAGACAATGCAAAACGTTTAAACTGGCCTTTGGGACGTGTTATTGAGCTGTTTAAAGGTAAAGATAACATCGAGCGAGTCGCTAAATTACGTACAGCCAATGGAGAAATCATTCGACCGATACAAGGAATCCATCCCTTAGAAATGAGTCCGACTGAAATATCAGAAGTCCTACCTGAAAATGTAGAAAATGACACTTATATTACTGCTGATAACAACCGCGGGTCCACTAATTCAAATAAGCCGTCTTCACAAGCTGATGAGCATCGGGAAGAACAATCACAGGCTATTAAGAAAACCCGCTTTGGTCGAGGAGTTGTTCCTGTGAAACGATTGGACTTGTGAACTATCCTAATGACTAATTTTCTCTGTATTAAGAATAACATTTTCTTTTTGTTATTATTATTATTATTATTTTGTAAGTGACGTTTTGTATTGCAAATTGAATGTTTATACGCAATACAAAAGGTGGGAGAATGTTGCCACTGTCATTGTCTTATCAAAATTTCCTGTTAGTGTTTCATGTGTTTGTATTTCTATTAATTATAATTTTGGGCTTGGCAACTTCTTCATTCTGTTTACTTTATCAGTTTCGATTACGGATTTAAAAAACATGTTACGTTTTCTGGCTATGTCTGCCATTCTAAATATTCCTTGTAAATAGTTATTTGTATTTGTGCAGTGAAATTCAATGTTGTGCTTTAAATAAAGGATTAAAACTTTAAAAAGTATTACGATTTGTGACAACTGTTCAAATTCATCACCATCATGAGAACAGTATATTTTTTCATCAAGTACATCCTCACTGGGTACCTTCTGCTAGTTTTCTTCGAGAGCTCATCTTTTTCATTTTCAGTTAATTTTATGTTTGTACACTATTCTTTAGAAGTAAAACGGTTAACAAGAATAGGAAAATAATCTGGAGCTCAAAATTGAGCTGCTTATGAAAAAAGTTTTGAAGCAATATTTGTGGATTTGGGCACGGAGTCATCCCAATGTTATATGAATTCTGAGAAATTTAGTGAAAAAAATTTATTTAGTTTCACCCTCAGTTTTTTACATACGATATTTTATTCCCATTTATATTTATAATATCTTTATTAAAACACAAAAATCAGAATGAAATGTTATACTGAATGTCTTTTTATTCATATAAATGAAATTCATAAATTTTCCCGTTTTTAAGGAATATAAATCTTTTTGTATTTCAAATATATGAGTCGCATTCTTAAATTGAACTACAGATGTTCAATATTTACGACTTGTGATATATCTTTTTTGAATTATTAATTTAAAAAATAGACAATGTACACACTAAATAGCAAAATATTTTTTATTCAGCGGTTTTTTATTGAAATTTATATTACATACAAAGTTTAATAAAACAAATCATGTGTGCAAAAAATGCTTTAAACAATTTTTATTTTGAATTTACAGATATTTTATTTTTGGCTTTGGAAAAAAAAAAAAAAAAAAAAAAAAACTTGAGATGCTAATTTATAATTAAAGCATGATAGTGTCAAAAACAATTTAGTCAAATTAATTTTATCATGGGAATACAGAAATAAGAAAGAAACGTGATAATGCAATTCACACTTCTTTGTTACTTTCATATTATCACATCCACCTTATCTGCGAAAAAATAAATGTCTTCAGCACCATATAAAATACAAATAAAGTTGTTATCTATTTCTTTTTTAAATATGGTGCCAAGATATAAGCAAACTATTCCGCTTTTCCTTCATATTTCGAAAAAAATATTAAAACTTGCAAACATATATAAACAAATCGACTAACACGAACCTCGTTTCAAATTAGACCGGGGAATAAGAAAACATAGGGTTACTAATATTAAGTCTGAACAATAGTCACATTTTACACCGCCAAATTATTGCAACTACTCTCTTCAAGTGCGCATGAGTTAGAATTCCCATTTGGAGCCGACGTTCCGGGCCCGTTCTCGAGACGCTTGTCGACATAGAAGTGTGGCAGTTTTGTGAAGACAGTCAGTGTTAAGATGTATAGAAGTATAGACTAGTTAGTTAAAATCATCTCATCAGGAAAATGCAGATTAATTACAATAATTTAAATCTTAATTAATCTCTCTTAAATTATTTATTTTTTTTAAATTTCGCCTGATGAAAAATTTAAAATAGCAGACAGCTCAACTTATCTTCTGGTTCAAAAATTTTTACTGTGATAATCTGCAGAATTTATATTCCACAGATATAGCCGCCCTTTTTTTTCCTCAATTAAGATTTCCATATGTTCTTTAATTAAGATTTCCATATGTTCTTCTTTAGCCCACTAGCGTCTAGAAAGAAAGAAATCGTTGAGGTATTAATAAACAAACACATGCGTCGTTTGGTAAAACGTTCAGAGACTTTGCGCATGTCCAGTGCTTTACGGAATTCAGCACCATTATTTGTGTTTAATGTTTATACTTTGACTTGATTATAGTTGCTAATTCTTGCTGTGAAATGTCTTTTGTATCATCGAAAAAAAGCCCCTTTTCAGGGCCAGAAAGTGCTTCTGAAAGTACTCTAAGTGCTTTTTCAGATGAAAAATCATGCGATTTTGGAAAATCATCAAATTTTCATTTAGAAAAGAGTGAGATAAACACCACTTGTTTAGCAAGTACATCCAAAACTATTGATGGAATATTCCAAAATATTTCCAGAGACAGTAATATTGAAGGTAAATCTGATTCAAATATTATTTGTGAAGTCTGTAATATTGGTTTCAAAATGAAGATATATTTAAAAGAACACATGAAAAAGAAACAGAATCAGGTTGCATATGAAAAAGCTTTGCATAAGTGTCCAGAATGCAAAGCTAATGTACCTAAAAGATCTATCGAAGAACATTTGAAAGATCATAATATTGACTTAACTGAAGAAATTTTAAAATTCAAATCAACTGAAGAATTTGAATTGTGGAAAAAAAAAATAGAAGAGTCTACAAAAACAAGATTTGGCCATTTATGGTCTCATAATTTTGCTGATAAAAAAACAGTGAACTTTATTTGCCATCGTTTCTAAAAGTAAAGGACTACGTCATTTGAAATTTCAAGGTAGTAATAAAATAAATTGTTACTGTCCAGCTTCAATAAGTGCAAACTTTAATAATGACGGAATATGCTGCATAAAATACATTTTAACTCATCTTGGACATTAAAATGATCAAATAGCATCAAAAATTGCTGCTAAAATACCATTCGAATTCCATGAAACTAAAACTATAGTGAAAACTTTCTCCAAATCACACCTAAAACATTCTATATCTGTAGAAACCCAATTAGAATCTGTAAAAGAACAGTATCTCCATTTGTTATCATCTGTAACATGCTTAGAAGAAATTGAAGTGTTAGAAAAAAATTTAAAATCTTTAAAGCCATCTCTGCTAACAGCAAAAAATTCTCAGGTGCAGGCAAAGTTACCCGTTTGTAATTTTCCAGCAAATAAAAACATTACCCCTCAAAGATCCTCCAAACCAAATAAAAAGCATAAAAAGTCCTCACATTTACAGAAACCTGTACAAGAGAGCCAAAAATCAGCAATGTTCAACAATTTAATATCACTTAATCTGTCTATAAATTATTGTTTTTGAAAATGTGTTTAGTAAAATGAAAATTTGTGTTATGATTTTATGTGTTTATTCATACAAAATATATAATCATTATTTGATTTGTTTTTATACACAAAAATAAGCATATTTATAACTTTAAATTTGGTAAGTAATTTAAATTATATAAAATTATGAAAAAAATTATAAATATGTTTGAACTTTATATATATGCATATATTGTAGAATATAATATACAAATGAAGGCTATATAGTTAATATGAATAATTTGGTTCCATAAAATATTTAGTGGAACTAAAATGTAATAAAATTCTTACTTTAACAAATGTGGAAAGCATGTAATCTTTAATTACTCAACAATGATTTTAAACAAGTTTTTTTTTTAATTTAATGAAAGTTGTGGTGAAAGATTTCTCACTCAGTGCCTGCTGTTATTTAAAAAAAGTTTTTTTCTCATCAAAGTTTAAAATATTGAGCCTGATAAAGAAGAATAACTTTAGTTTGTTATTAAAAGTAATATAAATTCAGTTGAGTGGTTTTTCCTCAAAAGCAAAACTAAAATATTTAAGTTATATCTGTATTTAGAATGTGATATAATTTATTTCTTCTGATCGCAAAATATCAGATTTTTCAAAACACTATTGAATTCATTTGAAAGACTATTTAATATCAACTTATAAAAAGTAATTTTCTTACAAGATTCCACAACTTAGTATCCGGAGTCCGAGCGTCTAATTTTGAAAAAAGTTCAGTCCATTTTTCTTGTTTGATAAGATTGTATGTTCTTTTGATCTCAGCATTAACTTTGTTCATTTCGGTTCGAACCGAGGAACCAGTGAGTCTCGATAATTCCTCTTGAAGTTTGTTTCTTCTGTCAATTAGAGGTTGAATGAGCTGAGAATGATGGATGAAATCAGGTTTGAACTTTTTCAGGTTACCTCTTGGAATAGACTTTTTAGCTGCATCGATCATTGTTCCTATAAGAAAAAGCCAGTTTTTCTCAAGGCTGTCGTAGAAGGGTACTTGATTTAATTTTCTATCAATTATGTCTCTGTATTTATCCCAGTTAGCCCTTTTGAAATTCCAAAAATTCTCTTTAGATTTATGCACCTTGAGTTGAACATCAACCTCTATCAGAATCGGGAGGTGATCACTTCCCACTCCCTGGAGAACACTCCAGTTGCAACGAGGGTAGATATCTGGACTAGCGACAGAAACGTCAAGGGCTTCTTTGGTATCATAACTAAAGGATGAATGAGTAGGAGTTCTATCATTGAGAAACAAAAGGGCTTTATCATCAACAATATTTAGAAGATCCAATCCACGTTGATTAATTTCCGAACAGCCCCAAAGTGTATGCTTAGCATTCAGATCTCCTAGAATGATAGTCGATTCATCAGTAATGCAGCTAATATCATTGAATAAATGCTCTTGGTTCAGAGGGTGGTACAAGTTAAGGATGTTAAGTGGTCTATTCCCCCAGTTAAGCTTTATGCCCTGAATTTCTAAGTCTGGGTTGTTAGTTTGACAATGAAAGTTTTTGTAATTAATGTCTCTAATGAGGAAGGCCAAGCCTCCTCCACCTCTTTCTGAACGGTCAGTCCTATAAACATCAAATCCGCTTATTTTTAGTACAGAGAGAGGCTTCAGTTTTGTCTCTTGTAGTGCAATAATCTGGACCCCGTGTTCATCTGCCAGATCTCTAATTTGATCAAGCTTGACCTGCATGGCCTTTGAGCATAATCCATTTATATTACACTGAATGATCCTGAGTTTTCTTTTCTTGAATGGAGACTGTAACTGATTTCTCGAACGAAGCCCATCACCTAAACTCCGGACGTGTCTCTGATTATCCTGCGCGACAGACGATGCAGTATTCAAAACTGTGGGTGAACGATTCATGGTAAATGGAGAAAAAAGCAGCTTCTGTTGGTGCAAGACCTTGGACGCCCGAAGGAAGAAGTCTGACTTTGTCCTTTGCCTTTATGCTTTAGCTGGGTATAATGGAATGGCCTTCACGCCTTGGGTGACCCTGTCAGGAGAAAAATCTCCAGACGTACTTCGCCCATTCCACCCAGTGTCACCACCCTCGCCACGATGAGGCAGCATAATAGGACTTGAGGGGGATTTACCTAAGCAGATGGAGATGCATTAATGACAGGATCGGCATGGACATTGTAAACAAACTTAAGAGTTACTCTTCACATAATGACATTCATCTACAGTGGATTCCCTCCCATGTGGACCTCCATTTCAATGACTTGGCCGATGAATTGGCTAAGGAGGGCTCTGATGAAACAACTGAAAATGGTGGACTACTTACGTTTCGTGAAATTTTCTCAAAGGTCAAAGCCAAAAACAGCAAGACTTGGAGGATCCCACCTACTCATGACTGGTAAGAACAAAACCATCCTAGGGCTGCCCTGGAGCTGAAGGGCAATAGAAACATGCAAACCACCATTAAAAGGCTCATTACTGGACATACTCGCACCCTTACATTCGTTCAGGGTCAGAAAGTGTTCCCTGTGTGCCTCAGGTGTAATTTCCACCAAGCTTCTCCAGACCATCTGCTCTCCTGTCTGTGTTTGGAGAAGAAATATCTTTTTGATAACCCTGCGCTGGTTCGGGACTTTCTCTGGGTGAACGATCTACAGGACTTGGTCTAGATTTTACTAGATCAAGTGGAATAAGGAAAAACAAAAGTAATTTTTTTCCAGATTTAGAGTTAAAGATATTTTATTTCAGATCAAACGATGCTCATATAAAAACACATTGTACAATTAAAGGATATCTGTAACAAAAAAAGGTTGCAAAATATATATTTGTTAACATTTAATGTAAATAATCCTGATGAAGTTAACATAAAACCGATAAATTTCAAAATGCAAATCAAATAAATTGATAAAGTGCATAAGTAAATAAATTTACAATGCTTTTCAGAATTAAATAGTGTGCCTTTTCAGAAATTGAGCTATGAATATGCAGCAGGACCCCATTTACAAGCTAATTTGATAACAAACTGTTTCAGACAGAAGATATCGATAAAATTTTTATTTACCTATTATTATATACAGAGATCTTATTTTGTGAATACATATAAAATATTTGATTGAAAGGTAATAAAATTTTGACAAAATTTTAATACTTTTTATATATTACTAATATAAATAAATTTTTATTCTGTTTGGAATTGAATTGAGAAGGGCAGCATACATTAGAATGAAACTTATAGCAGCATGTTGGTCTCCAACTTAAAAACTCCAATTAACATCAAAATTTTGATAACAATATTGTTACTGAATTTAAACCACAGTTAAAACTGATTTAAAATCTATAATAGAACTTATGCGATTAGGCAAATAACTTAAACAATGAAATAATCTGTTTTGAAAATCTTTCCGTTTCAATTTGGAAATATGTTTTCCTCTCCTTTTTCAGTTGTCATCTATGTTAGTGCTAAGAGTAGAAAAAAATATTTTAAGAATCCCCCTTCCCCTCACAAAATTTTTATTTTTAAAAAATAGCTGCAAATAATATATTAGTGTTTTTATTTATGCTTTTCCCTATACACTTAAGTGTTAATTATCCTTCATGTCCAAGAAATTACCATTAAGTGACAAACTAACAAAATCCAATCTACTGCCTAAAGATAACACCTAGAAAAGAGTTTCACACCTCATTGGATTTATATACCAGTGATCCATACAAGAGATTTTATTTCATTGTTCAAAACATTTTGAACAAAGTTAAATATTTTTATTTTTTCCAAATTGTAATTTTTTTTAAAAGTTATATACACATTTTCTACTGGAATCTGTATAGCCCTTAACAATATAAAAAAGAAATATTACTGCAGAAAGGATAACACAATTGATTTAAATAAAATGTGCTTCTTCTCTCTTATTTTTGTAAATAGATTATTTAAAAAAATTAACTTCAGAATTCCAAATGTTAGCTTAATTAATATTTGTAAACATTACAAGAGATTTTTTTCATATATATATATATATATATATATATATATATATATATATATATATATATATATATATATATATATATATATAATTACTGTCTAGCACCACACACTTTTATAGGAATACTACTCATTTGACACCAATGAAACTTTTAATATCACATTATTTATTAAAAGTACAAAGAATATAAATGTAACAATTTCATTCTTGAAGATTAAAAAAAAAATTTTAATCTGTTTTGGGGATTTAAAGATAATGATGGATTACTTGATTTGAATATGCCAAATAACAAAATATCAAGAGAGAAAAATCCTTCACAATGACATACCTTGAAGTGGAATAAGAAGAAGCTGTCTTTTAATGCTATGTAAATATTAAATCTTATACACAGGACCTCACTTAGCCAAAATGGGAATCAAAGCAAACGTTTCTTTGGGGTCCTCCTTTGCTTCACAACAACAACCTTTTTATTCGATTAAGCAAATGGTTGAATTTGATTAATAATGCAAAATAAACTTCCTGTTTGATTTGGGGGCCCAGGACCCTTACTCATGCTCTGCTTACATAGCATTGAATAAAAAAACGGAAAAAAACTAAACATAGTCAGTGCCACCATTCAGCTAAAAAATTACTTATTGGCATTAAAAAAAAGTAAAATTATTTACTTTAATTATTGAACGAATTACTAATTAATTAACTATTACTAAGTCTTAAAGTCCATGAGAGGAACCACAAGCATAAAAGCAAACCTTAATGTGAGGTGATTTATACTATCATAAGGTTGTGAGGCTGTATCAAATGACTAAAGATGAACATAATTGCTTACAAAGATTTAGATTCTTACTTTAATGAATTTATGGGATATTAAATAAATGAAAATATAGAGTGCTTAGTTAATATTAATGAGAACATTATCTTTATGTCACCCACATAATCAGTGAATAACATATTACAGTATATTTTTAAAGTTCCATCACAATTAAATTTTCATGTAAAATAATTGCTGTTTCAATCTGCATTCAAAGCCATTATTTTTTACTGCATATTTCAAAATTTTACATATAAATTATTTTAATTAATTTTGGCAAATTATCTATCATATCCAAAAAATATGCATGACTATCTTTCTGTTATCTCTTCAAAAAAGTTGTATTAACAGAAAGGGGTGGTCACATAGTTTTTCTAGGAGCATTCTCTTAATGAAACAAAATACACATTCTATCAAAAATTTAGGTTTTCCAAACATCATTTTTATTTTCCTCCATAATTAATCCGTTGTTTTCTTTTAAGGCTATATTACCTTACTTAGATAGCTAATATTTTCTGTTTTAACTAACCACATCATAATTCAGCATTTAGTTATTTACATATAAAATTTTCTCTTAAATACAGTTCACTTTAACATTTGTTGACTGTTTTATCAACTGTTTACTTTTGAATGTTAGCATTACTAATTAATTTCTTCTATGATTTTTATCATTATATAAATAATAGAGAGTATGTTCATGAGAGAATGTTACTTTCTTTGAGGCAAAGCCTAAAAAAATTTATTATTAAAGTATTTCAAGATAATTCATATAAATCACAACATCTCATTACTATTTCAAATTATTTCCATACATAATAGAAATAAAATTTCCCATGTTGAAAAAATATTTGAAAGTATCTTTTATTATCATAGATATGTAACCCTCCCCTTTCTTAATTTATTTCAAATAATATTTCAGAGTAGACTATTTCAGTGGCGCCATCTGTCGGACATTTCGATGGTCGGCGCTACGAGTTTCCTCTTGTTTTAGTATTTGTAAATAAACATTATCCTGGTACTTATATACAAATAATTATACTACTCAAGCAATATTATTATTATATTTACCCTAGAAATGTTAATAATGTATATAATTAACAATTTTTACATTATGTAATTAACAAATGCGTGTGTTTATCCTGTCACTCGTATATAATAAAAGAATTTTAAATAATTAAGAAATGTTTTTCTTTAAATTTTACTAGTCTATATAGGAGTGTGTAATGGATTAATTTTAAGATTATTACCATGTATATAATTTAAACCTGGGAGTATTTTCTAAGTTATTTTTCAAATAAATAACCTAACCTAGAATATTTATACCAGCAATTGTAATGAGAGTGCCGGAGGATAGTTTCTACCAACTTGTTAGTTCTGAAGAAATTTTAAAACAAATATTTGAGAGATAACTATTCCCCTTAAGCCCTAAGAACTTAATTAGAATTGAAGATATTCCTGCCTATGAAATTACTCTTAGGTCAATTTCAATTGCTCAAACAACATAAGTGGCAATGAATTCGTCAACCGTATGTGTAAAACAAAGAGGCAAAATATTAAATGTTTTTGCAAGAAAGATGTAGTGAAAGGTAATTCAAAATGTTTTTCGAGCATACTACGTTGTGACAAGTCGGTTAATTTAAATTTCTTATTTATTTATTTTTTGTTTGAAGATTTTGCTTCCATTAATAAGAAAATAATAAATTTTGTGTGTTTTGTACAACTTTAATTTTTCTTTAGGTGTTTTGAATAAATATTTTAATGTACCTTTCACATTACTTTCAGAATAAGTATTGTATTTTACATATTCATTTATATAATGCAAGTTACTTTTATAATAGCCCTATCAAAACTATTTTCATGCTTTGCTTAAATAGCATTTATCCTTCTGTAGAATGTTATTATGTACAAAGTTCATGGAAAGTGTGTAATCATTTTCATATTTCGCCGATAAGACACATATAGTATTCCTTTAAAAATATTAAATTGTAAGATAAATAAGAAAAACTGAAATTTTCATGAACAGTTTTTAAAAGATTTGATAAATAAAATAGTGAAACACTAAATAATGCATTATAACGAATGAGCAAAACATTAGAATGTTTGACAGCATACTATACGATTTAAGGTTTGAAAAGAAATAATATCATTTCATGTTATACTATTTCAATAGATCTTGTCTCAGTAAGTATATTTCTGACCTATTAGGATGGCAGCTTTAAACAGAAATTGGACAGTAACGTTTAATAATTTATTACATTTATGTCCACCCTTGAGGTTGATGCGGATAAAGATGTTAATAGAATTCAAGTGTTTGTAAAGTTTGGTATTTAGCGGGATGCGAATATAATCTATTACAATTGACTATCTAATTTTAGCTATTATAAAAGAAATAGATTTTTTCGTACTAACTCATAATCATTTGTACATTGTTATGCAGATTTTCGTGCTTACCATTTTTTCCCCTAAAGGCTTATATACTTGTCTTCGAATTCCGGTTCGGGCATGGTACTTACTTTCTTTCTCTGTTCTCTCTGTGTTTCTCAGTCCTTTCTTCTGTGATGATGTATAAATGTGGTCCACCCTATAAACGGGTTTTTGGTGGTAATGCGTGGGTAATGCTACTCGCCTCCGTGATTTGGTTCACAAGTGCCCACTGCGTAACGACAAATGAATAGCAGTTTCTGGCCTTGTTGTGGCATAGGGTTCGTCACCCAAGTGCCCGCCGTTGGAAAAAAAAAATAATTTTCCTCGCATATTGTGTTCGATAAAACGGATACATTTATCCTCGTAATGCGCTTGTTACAAAGATTAAAATTTAAACATGATCAAATTGAATCCTTATCATAATATGAATAGTCAGCTTTTAAAATGATTGAATTATAGTTCATATCTTAAAATCAATTCCCGCTTATGTTACAATATACGCAAGAAAGTGGAAGATCATTTTTTGAGAAAAAGTAAATTTATAAAAATAAATACAAGAATGTATATCATATATTTTGTAACCGTGAAAATAGTTTACTTTACATCATGAGGTTTAGTTTAATTCTTTGAAATTTTGATTTTAGTTTCACTTTTTCCTAGAAATTTAATTTTAGTTGACATTTTTGAATTTAATTAATTTTCTCCTTTACATTTGAATTAATTTAATTTCTTCCATTGTGATTCTAGTTAAAATAAAAACTGGAAATGTGGAAGTATTTATTGTTTTTCTACATTATTTCATCTGTATCTTGTATACAAAAAGCTGAGATTTCTGGGAACATTACATGGAATGATTTTTTAACGAAAACGAAATATATATCCGAGGAATTCATCCGAAAACTGGAACCTTACATTTTAGAGCATTACCCATTTGAGAATGTGAATGAGAAATGTACGAGAAGTCTTTTGCGTTTTATAAATGGGCTGAAAAAGTGGGAGCCATGGGCAGTGCGAAGTAAGTTTAAATATTTCAGATATTTTTAAAACGTAGTGTGAAGAGTAACGTATGGAAGCATTTTGTTCTTGCATATAATTCCAGTACCTTAGTCATTTTTTAATTAGAAATTTTATATGGTCTTATGTTTGTAGTACTGATTTGTTTGTTTTCTGCTTTACTTCAAAGGAAATTAGCCTCATTATTCTTTCAATTATTGATAATATTTTACACATTTTTATAATTAATATCAATAAAAAAATAGATGTGTTATTAAAATTCTTCAAATATTATATTATCACTCTTCATATTGCTAAAGCATCAAAAGTGTATTTAAGTCTTCTAACTGATAGAAATATTATAATTTATAAAACTGGCAAAAGAATGGGAAACTTAAAGTATTTATAATGAAATCTGAACTTAAATTCTAATATCTGTTCATGTATTTAAAATACTATCAGAACAAAAAAAGAAAACAATTATATAGAATATTTTATATATATACATAGATATAATTTCTTTGAACTTTTGTTACTGAGTAACAAACTTATTGTTAGAAATTTTAATCTCATTTATAAATGATTCTATTTTTTTATAATTTTTTTTCTGATGTATATTATTAAATTGATGCTTCAAAATATAAAATTAAAATTTTAATATTTTGTACATAGTATCCTTAATTTTTAATTTGTTTTTAAGTTCCTTTTAAAAACATTTCACATTTTAAATGGAAAACGTGAATACATATTTTTAAAATTATAAAAAAACTTTGCAAACTGCAATATTTTTTGTAATTTTTGCTTAATTTGGTTTTTATAAAATTGATTCACTGATTGATATTGAACAAATGAATTTCATATTAAGGAATTTGAAAATATTAAAAAAAATTACAAATAAAATTATATTTTATTATTCATAATGAAGATGAAGGTATAGATTACGATGAATCATATTTTATAATTTAAGATGACGCAAGTTTTGTTTCTTTATGTTTTCTTATTATTTACAATAGACACTTAAAAAACCCTATTAATGTTTGAAAATTAGAATTTCGCGCATATATTAATGTATTTAGAAATTTGACATATAAGTGGTTGACTAATTCCTTAGAAAATTTTAAATACTTTTGCAATTAATATTTGTTAGAGGCATAATTTTAGGTAATGTAATATTAGGCAGTAAGATTTTTAATAAAATTGTTTTATATATGGAATCATTTATATTCAAATGATAATGTATGAGACTTGAATTATGGATCACTGTTGAGAAATTCCTCCAAAGTACAGAAAAATAAGGTATAATATAAAAATTTTGGGAAACTCACATTGCCGTGCTTTTACTATTCTGAGTAGTAAAATTGAATTTTTATTAATTTTATCCTTATAAGTTATGCTTTGAGATAAATTCATTTTCAAATTGGTCAAAAAGGCACAGAAAATTTTAATTTTATTTGACAATTACTTTTAAGTTAAAACAAGATATCCTGAAATAAAAGATGGAAAAATTTTGTATTATGCAAAAGCTTGTAAAAAATTTGAAGAAAATAATTACATTTTATTATTTAGATTATCATTTTTAAATAATGTAGTGTTAAAATGTTTTAAGAAAGAATAAGAGTAATGCATTTTCATTAGCAAAGAATCACCAGAATTTGCAAAGATAATTATCAGTATATAAGATGGTTAAATTTTATTCATATCGTTAACAGTAATAAATATACCTAGATTAATGTTTCATCATTTACAATTATATCTAAGTCTACGAAGCAAAGCAAATCCGAAAAAAAGTTCACTACAGTCATTTGCGATAATGTCGCAAAAATATAGTTAGTGATGTCTTGGTTGATTAGGGAGTTTGTTTTCCTTACCAAGAAAGGTAAGGAGTTCACATCTCGTCCCAATCGTTGATCCACCATGTTCACTAATCGAGTCTGGTTCACGTTAAATATGTCGTAGTCGCAATGTCTTTCATGTGAAATGATACTTCTTGGAGTGGCACGCCAATTCTGGGGTCTTCTGCTTTGTCCTTTCATCTAAATTACGAAGATCCACTTTTGAGACTACGAGGAACACACACTGCATATATTACTATATAAGGTGAAATCAATTCTTCCTCTTAGAGTGCTGAAAGGTTAAAATCTAAGTAGCTGGTCAGAATGACATCCGCAATAATCAAGTTTCAGAAATCAGAAAAAAAAATCTTTAAAATATTTCATATAGAGTATTAAAATTTACCCTTTTATAGACAGCCATAGTGATATGGATATATAAATGTGGGCATCCTCTTTGAAATGATTGTCTAGAATCAATTCCTCTACATAAAGATTATTGCTCATAAGGGTGGTTTTCTTCTGTTGGAATCACCATGGTTTTTATCCTATATATAACATGAAATATCTTAAAAGCTTTTCCTGTTTGCTTCGCTTAGATGATAGCTGAAATGTTAGAGTTCTAGCCATCGGTTTAACAGTTTTTGCGTTCGAATCAAACCTGGGGTTTCGATGTTGTAGTGGTTCGGAATCCACTTTAAACCGAAGTCCCTGCCTAATTAGTCTTGGTGTGCATAAATGACAGTTGAGTGACAAACCAAAAATCATGCTCGTTTTGATTTCCAAGAAACCAACATTAAATCTTATTCCCCTTGGAAAATTCGGGATTTTACATCTTGATGAAGGAACATACTTGTTTCTCATGGACAGTCAAGATCCCTACTTGTTGGCCGTGTGTGACAACCCTTTGGACGGGTAGTACACTTTAAGTACCAGCCGATATATATTCTGTGAACCAGCTACATTCGTGGCTAGTCTGCTAGGAATCAAGCGAAGGGATCACATACTTGGGCTTTGCGTTAAGAGTGGTCACTGTTTCGAGGAATGACTACCAAGCGTATGGGTATCGACAAGCATTTTGGTAAGCACTGAGGTTGGAAATGTCATGATCCGGTGGCTGCCATCCTTAATAAGGCTCCATGGGTTGCAGTGCTGTCGAGCCGGAACCCTTACAAATATTCAGAAGGTTCCAATTCTTGAGTCGTTTAAGCCAATTCATCTATTGGTTACAGCCTGATAAAAACTTCAAACACTTTTCATGCAATATCATATTTTCCATAAAAATTGTTTGAAGTTTTTATCAGAATCGAAAATTTATAAATCTTTTTTTCTTAATTTGTTATGCTTAAAGTTGAATCACATTATTTAAAAGGAACATCAACTAGTTTGCTAATCAATTTTCCAATGTTACCATCATATTTGACAGTAAAATGGTTTACCTTGGATGTTAAATAAAGTATTTAGTTTTGAAATGCTTAGAGTTATATAGTCAAGATATTTTTATATAAAATTTTAATCATAAACGCAAGATAGTATCGTTTTAGGGTTAGATAATATATGTTTGTTATAAAATGCATTTTAAAAGGAAGAAAAGATTAGTTCATGAAATTGACATTTGGGATAATAAATTATAATTGAAATAAATTAATAAAATTAGAAATTAACAAAAGAGACTTTTTATTTTTGATTTTGCATATTTTTGATGTAATTAGTTTAAATGCTCAAATTGAATTTTTACCAAGCAATTATGTAATTAAATTTTTTTCTCCTAAAATACATTCGAGTTTCTGAACTTGGCCATTAAAATATTCTAAAAAGGATTTGCAGAGATATTTTTATATTCAGATAATGACAAAATTTTATAGTGAATTTTATTAATATTCAAAGGGTTTCCCCAATTTTACACATTAAATAAACGTAAAAATAGAAATACTTTTTAATAAATATTTTCCTGTCAATAGTGGCTGATGCAAATGGTAAATTTCCAAGTGGATTTCTCTCAGGAACTAAGATGGATTTTGGTTCTTATGATGAATGCCTTGATTTAAGAGTGGTTTCAAACAAAGAATCTGAACATTTCAAAGGACAGTTTTGTATGACAACATTTGAATCGCATCTCTTTATCAATCCAGAGAGACTCACTCCAGAAGGCAGAACTTACAAAGATGCATATGGTACACCTCCTGAATGGGTAAAAACTGCTTTATATTAACTAAGTCATACTAAACTTGATACGAATTTCCTGTAAAGTCATTTATGCCCCGGAAATATTGAAATGTGTGTGTGTGTGTGATGCCAGTTAAATTGAATTATGCTCATTACCTCGTTTCAAGAAGGATGGGTAGTATTTTTCATTTATAAATTGTTCATGCATTATATTAAAATGAAATTAAGCTTTGGATCCTACCTTTGTTTTCTCCTGAAATTCCTATGTGTAATTTAATGAAAATAGTAATAAATACTATATTTTTGATTTTTGAAGTATTATTTTAACCCATTATATGTGTTCATACTTTACAAAATACACCAGCGATGAATTAAATGCATCGTTATGTATTTATTCAAGCATTCAAAGTGCATTGAAAAGTGCGAGGAAGATCTCCCAATTTCAACGTTTAGTGACTTTGTCACTAAGCAGTATGTCTAGCCTTCTACATATTTCAATTTGTTTTTAGCAGAACTAAGCGATATCACATTTTTCGGGTCAGTGTTTCAAACAAAGTTAAGTAAAGTTTAAACATATCTTTCAAAATAATATTTGCAGATACTTCTACAAATTATATGTAATTCTCCGAAAATTAAGTACAAGTTTTCCAATGGTAATTATCCACGTGAAAAGTTAGGGTTCTAGAGAAGATAATATCAAATGGAGAGAATATACTTTGATGTATCATAACTGAGTAAATCTAAGAATTTGGTAAGGAAAAAAAAGCATTAAAAAATAAATATTAACAAGTATACAGTCTAAATTACAATCTCCCCTTTTATTTGCTGTGCTCGTCTAAGTTAGACTTGTTAAAGAGATAATGAGTAAATTTTTGTATTTCTGGATGAAAATTTAAATATATATTGTTATTCTGTTAAATATCTATGGATTCAAAATATAATCTTGAGTTTACAGCTGTGTGCCTTTAATGATTTATGTCTGCAATAAATTATTTCACTGTTCAATTTTATCTTTCATAGAACACATTTTTTTAAAATTCATCAATATGCACAATTTGATTTATAAAAAAAAATTGAGAATTATATTCTCGATTAAAATCTGAATTATTTTAGTATTGTATTTATTTTTTACGTATAGTGGCTCTAATTATTAAAAGGATGTTAAAATATGTATGCTAACCAGAATATATTTTTTATTTCATTGAAAATCTTTTTCTTTCTTTTAAAAGCTTAATTTCTTTTAAGTCTCAAACGCGAGATTCAGAGACTTCCATGTTAGGAATTTTCTTTATTACGAAGCCGTTCATTGTATACCAAGCAATCTTACTCAAAGTTAACAGTAAGTAAATATTCAGAAGCATTTTTGAGCCAATTTTAAAGTGACACATTTTTCACACTTAGATTTGATATTGTTTTTATTAAAAATTTAAATCATTCTTCATGAAAACAACAAAGCACATTTGTTAAAAAATTATGTCATTAGAATTAATATTTCATTATCTGTGAACAAATAAACTAATTTTCTAATCCTGATTCAGTGTTTTACCATTGGTTTCGTTGTAATTCATATTTTTCATAATATTCGAATGAGTTATTTTTAACTGGTGCATTTTAAAACAACTAAGCAAAATAATAACTTTCTTAACTACATGCATCTTTTTGTTTCATGTGATTTAAGAATTAATACACCAATTTAAATTAAGTAAAACCTAAGAATCTATTTTGACTTTGTCTTGTCAAATAATGTCTTAAAATCTAATGGCATGGGGAGGGATTCTGTAAAGCAAATCAGGAAAATACGGCCGAGTTGCTAAAATCCAATAAATTAGATTACGATCTTTAATAATTAAAAGAATGCACGATTAATCGACATTGTTTTGTTACAAACTAATATGCCAAATTTTAAATCTTATCATTTAAATCACGTTTTTCACGATTCTCTAAATTATCTTCTAACTCGTCAAATTATAAGAATGGTTTGACATAAGCGGGCAATTATTGTATTATAGCAACAAAGAATCAGAAAATTATTTTTTTAAACCATTACGAAATGATTATCAACCCATGATTCTTTTGTAAATAGCAATAATTACTTATCTTAAGGATGAAATACTATGTAATTTTTTACCATATTGATATTTTTTATTCTTAGATTTCCTTTCAAAGAGCTCAGAGCAATTTCTTTTAAAATGATAGCATATAAATTGAAATGCTTCAAATTATTTTTTACTGCTTGTTTTAGAAATTACCTTTTAAGTAATTCAACTTAATGTTATTTTAGATTGGAATTGAAATGGAAAAAATGGGAGATTTTCATAATCATTTTGGTTTACATTTGGGTATATGTACGCCATCAAAATGTTCTCAACAAGATTTATACACTATAATAGACGCAAGTAAGCATAGAATTTTACAGTACTTAAAATTACTATTGAAATTACTGTACTCTGTTATTTGAGATTAATGGAAACCTGGTTTGTGAATTTCGTATTGCAACAGATCTTTTTTTGCAAATGTAAAGTAGATTATGCTGCGAATTTTGGGAGCACATTTCAAATTTTTGTTGCTGTATCCATAATATAAAAATTTATAAACAATGATCAAAATTCCCTAATTATATTTCATATTGCTATTTATGTATCAAATATTTTCGATGATTTAATTGTAATAAAATTTTTACCAAATTAAGCATTAACATTAATTTTATTCTTAAATTGAAAACCACTTATTAAGTTTTCCAATTTTAATAATTACTCTTTATTACGAGTCTTATCTAATTTCTTAAAGAACTCTTGACACACTTTTACTACCAAAAGAACAATCTAAAAACACTTGGTAACAGTTTTAAATACATTTTATACTATATTAATTTTAACTTTGAATTTTGTGCAAATTGTTAGAAATTTCTTGAGTTTTTTTTCCCTCTGATTTTGAGGACCTCTACATAATAATTTTATTTAAAGGTACACTGCAGAATTAATACTCCTTATTACACTTCTAACAGCAAATGTGCATTGAATAAAAAAAATAACTATTCTGTTAATAAAATAGTCTCAAATTGTAAAATCTAAGGACATTCAATAACACTAGGAAACTTTTACTATATCAAATGGAAGCCGAAATATATTTTATAAAAACAAGACTTGAATTTGCAATAACTTTTTTTTAAATAATTGAATCTAGATAAATTAATGATTCATTAGTTTTAACAAATCATTTTTTTTTGCATCTATTCAACCACTTTAAAATTAATATAATTTTTCCAATAATTTCATTCTTGAGATATCTAGAAATTTTATTTCTAAAGCCTAAAAATTTTAATATTAACTATTTTTAAAGCATTTCCTTTACTTATCTCTGATATAAAAACTAGCTACTCAGTTGTATTATTTCATAACAGATAATCGCTTAACTGAGAATCAACCCAACACAGCATCTTAATCAGAATCTTAGCAATAAGTTTAAGGCCGTCCGCAAATTCGTAGATCATCGGATGAGACTTGTCTCGCGAGAGGCTCAGAGCGTCTCGCAAGAATCACATCAGACTAAATGACGTCATTGAGGTCTTAGTTACGTCAGAAAAGGGGTGGAGCGCGAGACGTTTCTAGATTTCAAGCAAGTTCGAAATATCTGGCAACTTTCCAAGAGACCGCTTATTTCAACATCCATTTTTCGCTGCAAAATTTTTATTACCGCGTGGAAAATAAAATGGAAAGTCCAACTAATTATAGGTTTACATTTGAGAAAGAACTTATTATAGATCTTTATAGAGGTAATAATATTTTTTTAAAATATTGTTTAATGGATCGAGTTACTACCGTAAGGAATGTTTGTAGTGGTTCGATGCTAAACGGTATGCCCCGATTGAATCAGAATTCATTAGCAAAAAAGACAAACCAAATGAAACTTAGTCTTTATTTATTTAACTGTAATTAAAAGAATTGTATACGCAAATATAATTTTAGGTTTTTTGCAAGTAGCTCATTGAGTAAATTTTTATTAATGATTATTTTTATGAATTGGTTGCAGTAATCTTAATATTGTTTACTTTAATCTGTTCTAATGACTCATCTAAAACTCATACACTGCGTGAAAAAAGTAGGACACAAAGTATTTTTCAAATAAAAGAACTTTGAATTTTTAGAAAAAATAATTTTACTACAGAACTTTTAAAAATTTACTTACATTCAGATAACTATATCTCTAACATGAAATAAAAACTACTTGCTTTTTACAATTAAAAATTAATTTTAACCACATGCTGTGTGAAAAAAGTATGACGGTTTTAAATATTGAAAATAAGTCTAGTTAATAAAGAATTTCTCTGCTATTGCTTTAATTATTTCAAAAACTTTATTCTCCATTGAATCATATAAGTCCCGAATTTCGGTTTGACAAAAATTGTGCGAAACACAATTCAAAACTTCTCGAAGTTCGATCAATGATTCATATTGCTTGCTTCTGACGTAAACACGCCTGACAGTTACTTAAAAAATATTTTTAACAATATTGAGGTCTGAACTTCTAGCAGGCTATGGAAAACCCAAACATTATTTGTTTCAAACCAATTTTTAAGGCCTTTGCTTTTGTAAGTTGTTGTTCCATATTGATGAAATATCCAACTTTCTAGCTCAGCGTCACCGGGAAGCACTGAATTTTAAATTTGAATAGTTCTGTCTTCCATCCAGAAAAATTAGTCTTACCGCCGTACCCAATAGGTTATCCAAACCATTAAATTACCTCCTATCTGCCTGGTAGAATAAGTTTCTTCTTGTATACTCAGACAACGTTAATAATATTGATAACTGTCTGGACCATCTAAATTATATTTTTTTCATAAGAAAAATTATTGAAGTACATTTGGAGTTCCAAGTCTTGTGTTCATTGACTCACAGTAGCCAGTGCTCAATGTGCCTTTCGTTCCATTTACGATGGTGCTTTCTTTTCATGAATATAATCGTATTTAATCTTCTGTTTACATGTGTGATTCTAGATGGGTTTTGTGCTTTTACACGTTTTTTTTAGTTCTTTGAGGATTTTTCTTTGATCACGTTGTCATTTTTTTAGGTCTACCAATTTTTGCTTTTCTCTGACACTTTGGAATTTTCAAGAAGTTAGAGAAACAGCGTTTGTACTGATGCGTCTTTGCTTTGCAACCTTTCTTATACCTTTGGCCACATCTTTACATGACACAATTTGGCATTTTTGAAATTCACCTATCGTTTTCCCCTAAGCATTTTAACTGTACAAAAGCTGAGGATTTTTTCAGCAAATTGTTCTTTTGAAAGAAAGAGTTTAAAAGAACAATGTTTTCAACATGTTAAGCTGCTACAGACTCCAAAGTGCGAATATTTTTGCGTCTTTCTATTTTTTCACAGACCGAAATTCTTAAGGTACTAATCTATAATATTCTCTTAAAGGTACATAAGACTTATGTACTGAAAATAAAAGTTAGATTAATAAAATGAAGAAAATTTACATTTATATTGCGCTAAGATATAAAGCAAAAATTTATAAAATATGAGTGCACTGCTTTTTTCCAGAAGTGTATAATATTTATATCTTATTATCTCATGTATTTTGCATAATTTTTCTCCTTTGTAGTTTCAGTCTAATTTGACTTGACAAAAAGCATTTTTGATCTTTGAGTTTGATTTATGTTTTCTTAATCTCCAAATACCTTAAGATAGTCTTGTTAGCTTCAAATCATTCTAGTTTGCTTTTGTTTTATTTATAATATTTGTTTTCAATTTTTCATCTTAAATATTGATTATAATTTATTAACATAGTGTTAGTTTTAATTTTAATTAAAACCAAAAAAGAACTTTATTTAGTTATGTATATATGTTTATTTTATATTTATTTGCTTTATAATTAGTTGCAAAACCAATGGAACTGAAAGTAACGCTACAAGACTGCCACACTGATGAGCCAAGGAAATTGCCAATCTATGTCGCTTTCATAATGTAAGCATGAGCCATTCATTTCAAAGTAAAGATCAATTACGAGGGTCACTCTGAAACTTTTGAGATACAACTAGGTTTTTAAAGTTATACTTACAAAATTTTAGGTGTGTTCAAAGTAGTCTCCTCCAGCATCAAAGCACTTTTGTAGACGAATTTTCCACAGATTAAATGCCTCAAGTCATTCATTTCTTCGAATAGATGAAAAAAATGCATTTATAGCCACATCAATCTCTTCTTCTGAATGAAAACGACATCCACGTAAGTTCTTTTTTAGATTAAAGAATAACCAAAAGTCGCACATAGCTAGATCAGGTCAATACGGTGGATGTTCGATCACTTTAATTTGTTTTTGTTTAAGAAACTCAACTGTTAATCCGGCTGTATGTGAAGATGCATTGTCATGGTGAAGCATTAGTCCCCTAACATTCAGTTCTTGTAGAATTTCTGGAAGACATTTAGTGGTATACCAGTTTGCTGTTACTGTCTTCTGTTCTTCCAACTTGATGGCTTTGACCAATCCCGTACTTCTGAAGAAAACGGCATACATCACTTTTTTCAGTGCGCGTTGTTTTTTCACCATTGTCGGCGTGGGATCATCTTCAAAGACCCATACTTTGCTTTCTTGACGTGTTGGAACGTCAAAAAACGGTATGTACGTTTCATCACCTGTTACAATTTTAGAAATGATGCGGTGGTCACCATCATTCAGCATATTAAGAGTTTCTTTACTGATTCTGACACGCTCCCCTTTTTGATGCTCAGTTAGATTATGGGGAACCCAACGGCAATCTACTTTTTTCATATGTAATTCTTCATGAATGATTTTGTGTATGGCTGCGGATCCAATGTTAAGTTTCTTCTGTATCATTTGATAGGTACAGCGATTATCATCCATTAACATTTTTCTTATGGCAGACACATTATCCGGGATTACTGCAGACGGCAGCCTTCCTGTGTGTTCTTTATCCTGAAGAAAATTGCGACCTCTTCTAAATTCTCTAAACCATCTGAATACAGTAGCACGAGCTGGAGATTCATCACCAAATGCTAATTGCAACCGTTGAACGCATTCTTCTTGATTTAATCCTGATTTGAAATCGTAGAAAATCATAGCGCGAAAATGTTCTCGCGTCAACTCCATTTTCTCTTGTGTTTCAAATTTATTCCACGCTAAACAAGTTGAAGTAAGTCAGTAAAAAATCGTCTTCTATGTTAAAATACTTTGTACTTTAAAATTAAATCGTTATTTCTATTTTGTAAATTCTTGTCTGCGCGTATCTCGAAAATTTCAGAGTAACCCTCGTATTTTTAACTTTAGTATTTTTAAATTCATATAAATTTATAAAATTCTTCTGAAACTTTCCAACCATTTTCCCCCCGATAACAAATGTATATAAAAAAAAGCCCAGTAAAATTCCAATAATTTCAGATCGCAAATAATTAGAATATTGGGAAAGTGTCAAAATGTAGAAAAAGATCTGAACTACCATAGGATTTGTAGCTAACACTTATGAACGAATATAGCTGTGAAATCCGAAAACTAATTATCCTATTTTCAAAATTAAATGAGCTAAGAAGAAAATAAAGTTTGCAAAGTTTCATTGCAATGATTTGATGTACAGCAATATCAAGAAAAAAACGAATACGAAGCGCATGTGCGCGTGTAAGTAAATTTTAGCGTCCACACATAATGAAACTTGAAAAGAAGTGGTTATCAGAAACTTCTACCGCTTGATCTGTACATTTTTTACTAATAAGATCCTACTAGTTATCGAGTGAGTTTTATTTTACGAATTTCAATGTGCATCACGAAACTAATAAGCACATCTTTTATACTCTATCGAAAGATGTTAGTTTTATCAGGCCACTCCTGTAGTGTCACATGATGCAGTTGAGTGGTATGTCTGTTGCGTTTTGAAGTCCTGTGAAACAGATCCCAAAGGCGATGATTTGCTTCTCGAATATTTTTCGAAATGTTGTAGATTGAGCAATGGTCATGTTTCAAACATTTCGTAAAGTCAATTACAATACGTTAATTAACAGATTGGTTGATTGTTCTTTAAGCAATTTTCCAAGATGGCAGCCTAATGCCACCTATTTTAATTTTCAGCACAAAACTTTCATGGACTTCCACTTTGGCTAAGATATCTACACGATTTTTAATTCACTAAATTTGGCTCATGTTAAGACTTGTTTAATTTATTTGCAAAGAGTGCTATAAATCAAATTACCTTCGAGCAGTATTAAGCAATGGCATCGTTAAAGTATTTTTTTACCATTTATTTGATCAAAATATCTATATAGACCTCAATAACCACTAATGGAATACCGTATTTATACCAGCAAAAGAATATTAGATATAACAAAGCATAAAAGACAATTAAATCATGCAGTTTCTAGCTCTTTGATTATTATTAGTTTACAAATAATATCTCATGCATTCAATTTATGCTGGTAATTAAGGCTCACTTGGTATAATTTTTACGAAGGTAACGTTAATCTTTACCCATTAAAAACAAGTATTTTTCGGAAGAAACTGGCAGAAATTTTTGCTGTCTATATTAAATGAGTTTAATTATAATCTGTAGAGAGCCTATCTATTTTTACTGGAACGGATATCAGACGGACATTAGAAATAACGTGGAGTGCAAGAATATGTACATATTTGCCGGTAACTTTTAACTGTGTCAGACATGGGCAAATCCGTTAAGGGGTTTATATTCGTGTGGCTACTTGAGCTCAGGGCTGAAGGTTTCTAAGGCTTCTTTTAAAAATTATCTTGGCTGGTATAGATAAGTACTTGCTCGTAGCATAATTAAACATAAATATTACTTTAAACTTATATTGTACTTGGAATTAAAGCATGCGCATTCATAAACACATGATCAAGCATATCTTTACACATGTGTATTATTCCAAATTATGCTATTTGAAGTCATTTATATACAAGTCATAAATAATTACAGGATGTTTTATGATCAGATTGAATCTGGATTAAACATGATCGTACAAAATCCATCATAGCAAGAATTAATTTAAAAATATTGAAAATGTTTATAATCTTTAGATTCACCAAAGCTAAATAAGTTGTTAAGTGGTAATTGAATGTAACAGTTTAATTTAACTTAAATTGTAATTCTAAAAGTATTTATTTCTTTAGTATGCAAATGAAACACGCAGCAAAGATATAAAGTACATATTCCATTTCTTTGATGTGCCATTGGCAATAGTATTTCCCGGAAACTTTTGATTTGAGAAAATTTCTGAATAGTATGCATATTGTTTCTTTAATAGGAATTACATCATTAATAATTTGCGTTTAAAAGGTAAATACTAATGGTATTAGCTTAATGGGTATGCATATTTTAATAACGTATTTCATTCATGTTTTTAAGATTCCTTTACTGAATAATTATGAGTAAAAGATAATTTTAAGTATAGGTAACATAATACTTGCTTAAAATATGTATTTATTATATAAAGAAATATTGAATAGTGGAAGCTGATAAAAAAATTAAGAATGGAATAAGTATTAGTAATGATATTAATAGTGATAAAATAATTAAGTAATTTAAGAATTGAGTAAAATTTAGCTGAAGAAATTTTATTTAATGAAAGTGATGCTCATGTTTATGTAATGTTAAATATAAATATTTATGCTTAACTTATATATTTCAGCTTTGTTCTAATGTGTTGGTTGGGAATTCTTCTGCTAGGGACTGTTGTGGATGTTATTCAAAGATATAGCAACAATGGACAGATTGAACTTCAATCAGGAAGTATGTATAATTGTTCTAAACTTATAATGGAGCATTCGAAATGCAAATTATTTGTTATATATTTAAATATAGTTTTCTAAAAGGTTTTTAAATTGGCTTTCCGTTTTTGTTTTTTTACAATTAAATTGTAATCTATCGACAATATGAAAATTTGATACTTCCAGGAACTGGATATATTTCCATACTCCGGTTTTGCTTAAAAAGTCAGTTTTTGATTTACTAATGTAAAACATGATGTATATCTATCAATATCAACTCTTGTACTATTTATATGGCAACTTTAAACAAAGTGATTCCTACACAAACATACTTTGAGCTACTATTGGCTTAAGAGTAGTAGACGGTAACCTTCAATAAAACTATTAAAAATTCAAATAGTTGAATACACTTATTTGTTTATTATTTCAGCAGTCTTTTATCATTATTTATCTGTTGAAGAAAGTGGAAAAATTTTTACTTAGACAAATATTTGCTTTAGCATGGAAAATTTATTTCAAGCTCATATTTTCAAGTGATGTAAGTTTTCATTTAAGAAATTTTGCTTATCATAATTTTTCTACTTGATAAATTATTTCTGACATAAATAATTCATTGCGCATTGATGTTTAGTAATTATTTTAATCACGAATGTAATTTTAAAGCATAAATTTGGCACTATATTTGCCTGAAAACACACTAGAATGTTGTCTAAAATTGCTGAAAACATAAGTTTTAAGTACTGAAAGTAATGACTGTAGATACTGATACGCAATTAGCCTTTATGGATTTTATCCATGTCATTACTTCCTAAGTGATAGAATAACGAAGAGTATAATTTACTAGATGTGCGTCAGCCAAACCTAGAAGAAATGCTTATTATATAGTGAATAATTTTTCTTTGTATATGTCAAAAACCAATATTTGTTAAATCTACAAATAAGAGAGCAATTTTTCAGTTATTGAACTTAGAGTTTATGATCATAGTTTCGAAATCTTCACATGTAATTTGGTGTTTTTAAACAGTTAAAATTATTGCTTTAAAAAATTGGCACATCCAATGGTACGTGGCAACCCTTTAGACTGGTAGTACACTATGATTCCAGTGTCTCAATTGGCTGGTACTTAGATAACTTCGTGGTTAGTCTTCTAGGCAGTGTTTCTCAACCTTTTAGTGTTCAAGGCCCAATTTTCATTCTTAATTTTCATCGCGCCCTCCCTCACTACCGCATAAAATAAAATGTATACAATAATAATGTATTTTGGTGCTAAACCTACACTATAACCTTAATTTTAAACTTTACAAATTAACAAGAATACGGAAATTTATTGACATTTTGCAGCACCGATCCTCAGCATTGAAAAAACATGAATCCTATGCCTTTTCATTGCTCTTGCCTCCCGCCATGTTGGGCATTCTCACGATTTCGCGAGAAGTTTCGATTTGTCTGGAATTTGTCTGGTCAGCTTTTAAACGTTAAGTTAGGAGCATGTGCAAATGTGAACAAATGTTTTCTTATAAGGAGAAGGAGAAAGATCTACGAGGCCAATTTCAATTCCAGACACTCTCATTTGACACGATCCTTCTATCGCTATCGAATCTATTCTGAATGTTTGTTATAGATATTTTCGTGTAATTACAATTCACCGTATTAAATATTCACGGCAGCAGACTTATGCAGAATCATGGATAAATTTTTAAGCGGGCGTAAGCGAGCATTAGACAATAGACAAGCATCAACAAGTACACAGACGAGCGTGGTTCCGAAAATAAAATCAAGAAAATATTCCCAAGAATACTAAAATTTTGGGTTGACAAGTACTGAAGTAAATGAAGAAGAAAGGCCCCTGTGTATCATTTGCTCAAAAATATTGGCGGCAGACTGCATGAAACCTAATAAACTTAAACGACATTTGGAAACGCTTCATAGTGAGTACGTAAACAAACCCAGAGAATTCTTCAAATTAAAATTAAAATCATGAAAAACAAAAATCATTATTTAAAAACTTTGTCTGTGAATGAAAGCTTTAATTGCCTCTTACAAAGTTTCATATAAAATAACCAGATGTAAAACGCTTCACACCATTGGTGAAGGGCTTATTTTGGAACAAGTTCAGTATCCCCATACACTGATTTCTCGCCAAATCTGGTAACCGTTGTTTACGTTGTAGTGTTGCCGATTTCAGCTTTTGTTTTTATTATAGTGTTGCCAAATTTAGTTTTTGTTACTATTTTTATTTTTTCCTTGCCAGATTCCGTTTTTCTCGTGTTTTAAATAATTTTTACGTTATATATGTGCTTTCTTTAGTGGCAATAGCTTTTTTAGTTTCACTTCGAGACCTTTCCAGAACTTTCTTTGCTAATTGTTCTACGTTTTAATTGCTCGTCATTTTAATTTCGTTTACATTTGCTGATAGAATTCGTGGATTTCCCGCTCTTGTGTTTCATTGTCTCCAGTGTCCAATTATCGTAAATTTTTTCTTTTTTATTATTTCTTTTATATAATTTACTTTTATTTGGTTTAATTTTAATATATATTTTTTTATTAATTGATTTACATTTATTTTATACATTTTAAATCGTTAACTATTTTTATTTTTCAATTCGTTTTCTTAATTTTTTATCATCTTTTTATTGTTTTAATTACTTTATTTTTTGTTTTAATTTAAAATGTTTCATATTCAAAATGTTGTAGAAAAATATCAACAAGTTATTTTAGCAAAAATTAAAGATAATAATGATGGATTATTGCTGAGGATTCCAAATTATTAATTAATTTAGGATTCGCAAATATTAATTTTTAACGGAAATTGGATTTGGAGAAAGTGTAATTTATTTAAATTCTATTGCTTACATGTTTTTTTTATTGTATTCGTGTTTCATTTTTATTTACTTAAAATGTGTATATTCTTAAAAAATATTTTATTCATGTTTTTTTTTTAAATTTAAAAATGTATATATTTGAAAAATAAGTTTTTGCATGCTTTTTTTTAAATTTTATAAAGTGTTTATATTTAGAAAAATATTTTTGCATGTTTTTTTGTAAAATTAGATAATTATTTTTACTGAAATGTGACACTGGTGACAAACGAATAAGTCGAAATAAACCGGCTTGTCATAACCAATCGGCATGTCAGCTTAACTTCATATCAAGTAAGTCCATTATTTATATTTATTTCCCTTTTTAAATTTTCTGAAATGCATATTTTTCGATAGAACTTAGGGAAATTTCCCGTTTTAACAAACGCGCGCCTAGCTTGGCGACTTGGCGACATAAAAATTCGCCGCGTCGCCAAGTGTATGGGGATACTGAACTTGTTCCCTTATTTTGCCAGCCGCAATTGAGATTGTAGAAGTTATGTTTGGAGATAAGTTTGCAAAACAATTGCAGTCTATACCTCTTTCAAATGATATTGTTGCCCGTCGAATTGCTGATATAGCTGAAGATGTAGAGTGTCAGCTTTTGCCGAAGTTGCGTGACAAATTGTTTTCAATTCTACTCGATGAGGCAACAGATAATAATAAAAATGCTCATTTCATTGCCTATGTTAGATTTTGTGAAGATTTGTCAGTAGTAGAAAAATTACTTTTCTGCAAACCAGTATAACTCAAAGCAACAGCACTCGCATTGTTTGCTATCTTAAATGATTTTATGAACGAGGTAAACATAGAATGGAAAAATTGCGTCGGAATATGCACGATGGTGCTCGTTCTATGTCCGGAAGATTCCAAAGTATTCAAGCACTTGTGAAACAAAAATCGTCACTGCGTCTGGACACATTGCATGATCTACAGAGAAGCTTTGGCTTCCAAAGAAATGAGTCCTGGTTTGAATACTGTGCTAACTACGGTTGTAACTGTAGTAAATTATATAAAAATGAGGCCCCTGAAATCAAGAATCTTATCCGCACTTTGTAAAGACATGGGTGCAGTACATTTAGCGTTACTATTTTATTGCGAGGCAAGATGGTTATCGCGAGAGAAATTTTTGAAACGTGTTTATGAATTAAGAGAAGAAATCGCCGTTTTCCTAGAAGAGGAAAACAGACCGGAAGCTGAGAATTTTTGCGATAGTTTATTTGTGATGAAATTGAGCTCATATGTGATGAAATTGAGCTCATTGACATATTTGAGAAATTAAATAACTTTTATCTTCAACTGCAAGGAGAAAATACACATATATTGGATACGAGTGATAAAGTTAATGCTTTTTTTGTAGGAAATTGGAATTGTGGAGCAAATTTAAAGCAAGAAAACTTAACAATGTTTGCAAATTTGAATGATTGTATTAAAACTTACAAGGCTGAAGAACAACATGTAAAAGTTGTTTTTGTAACCATTGAAAATCACTTAGCAATGCTTGCAAAGAATTTTAAAAAGTACTTTCTTGCTGACGACAAACTGATGTCAAGTTACAATTGGGTGAGGGATCCATTTCAAAATACTCCCGAAGGACTCTCAATTGAAGAGGAAGAAACCTTCATAGATTTCACGGCAAGTGGCGAAACCAAAAGACAATTGAGTAATAAATCACTCTTTGAATTTTGAGTAGGAGTGGATGAGTTTTCTGCACTAAAAACAAGGGCATTTCGCATTCTATTACCATCTTCAACATCTTACCTTTGTGAAACAGGATTTTCTGCTGTGGCTTTTTTGAAGACAAAATATAGATCTCAGCTAAATATAGAAAAAGAAAGAGTCTATTTCTAATATTAAACCCTCTTTTGAAAAACTTTGCTCTGAAAGACAGGCTAAAGGAAGTTACGAATAATTATTAAATTTTTTAATTTAGTAAGTTGTTTTAATTTAATAAGTTAATTATTAAACATGTCGAAATGTATTTTGTTTTTTTTATGTGTGTGTGTGTTCTTTCCTTTCAATCACTTAATAAATTTTTTAAATAACATTTTCTCTTGGATATGCTCGCCCCCCCATTAGTGTGTTGGCGCCCCCATTGGGGGTGCGCCCCACAGGTTGAGAATCACTGTTCTAGGGATCAAGTGAAGGGGTCATGCTTTAACTTGTGGCGTCAAGGGTGGTCACTGCCTTCGAGGGGGACAGTGAACTGCCCAGCGTATGGGTGAAGACTAGCATTATGATAAGTGCTGAGGCTGGAAATGCTTAGAGCCAGTGGCTGCCATCCTTTGTAGAAGTCGTGTTGGGCAGTGCTGTCAAGCCTAAACCTTTATAAATATCCTATAGATTCAAATACTTTCAACGCTGAAACAAATTGAAATACTTGTTACATGTTAATAAGAACACACAGCACTTTTCATATAGCATCGCCTTTTGTTATACAAAAACGTCTCACATCTTCAATTGGTGACATACAAAATATTAAAAAATACAAATAGTTAAAAAATTATATCTTCTTTTTCAAGTTGATAAAAAATAAGCATTGGTAGTCAGTAATTGAAAAAAATTGGGTTCATATCCCGTCGAATTTTTAATTCATAAAACTGTTAATCAGTCTCGTGGTATATTTTCTAACCTCGATTTCATATATGTTACAGAATCAGAATTTTTGGAAGAACTATGTGATCAAAGAGTTTGTGCTGCACGTCCTATAAACATTCAACATGATGGACTTATCACCACCGAGCATGAGACACCAGTATTATGAAAATTCATAAAAGCTGTCTATATGAACTGCAAACTTCGTCCATATATTCCTAATCCTCTTAGATGTTTTAAATTTCAGAGATATAGTCACTTCCAACAAGCATGTAGAAACATTGATCCTATGTGGGGAAAATGTGCACAATTGGTCATGAAATTAATTCTTGCACTTCAAATTTTTGCTATTGCTTTAACTGTTCTGATGCGGATGTGGCATTTTCTAAATATTATCTTTGAGAAAGAGGTATTGCGTAGAAGATATAGCAAAATGTTACTTTTTCCGGAGGCAAGATAACTAGTAAAAAACAGAACACCAAAAGTTGGAGTTTCCTATTCTTCTATTTTACAAATAGGTGCAAAAATAAGCAACAAACCAGCAAAGAAGAGTAATTTACCTAAGTTTGCTCCACTTTTAACTTTGTAATATAAATCCACTTTACAATCAACTTCTAATAGCACAAAGAAATTTACTTCGATTATCAATAAATCTAAGACTGGTGATACAAAGTTTAAAAAACAAATATCAAGAAAAAAGTATTAAAAAATAATTGAAATATCCTCTTCTGAAACAGGTATGAAAATGGATTTCTTCTTTACATCTCAGAGTTTCAAAATGTAGAAAAATAAAAGTATAAAAAACAATCAAAAAATCTTCTGTATGACATTAATTTCGTGAACTATCGTGGTTCGCAAAAAATATTAGTTTTTCATAACATTTATCTTATATTTTTTAGCTTTTTCAAGAATTTGTTTTAGTGCCTTTATTCTTCTGAATCATTCATCTCGATATTCTCATTTAGTTCTTATCTAATTATTTACTCAAGCACTTAACTATCAAACATTTTGTTTTCAATGTAGCTTATCCAATCTGAGGATCTTGTGCCAGTAAAATCCAAATCAAAACAAATATAAAATGAAAATAAACGAATTCATAGTATAAATATGGTGAGCAAGGGATACAATACATTGAGAAACCTGAAATAATCTGTTGTAGAATATATTAAAAATTTATTTATTGTGAGTCATTCGTAACGTTATATTTTAGTATTTCAAGATTTTCTTACATTTTAAGTTTTTTAATCATTCATGTTTATTTATCTAAATTAATCTGTACTATTATACTGTCACTTTATACCGAAATAATTAAGCACAGCATCATTAAGTGTTCTTTATATTTATATAAGTCAAAACTTTCTTAAACACAATTTAGGTGGTTTGTACTTGTTTTATCTCAAAGTAATGTTTCTTTAAAGGATGATAATCCATTACTTCTCACCCTTACAAATCCATTACGATTTGTAAGCTCTGTAACATGTCTAATATACAAACAACAAGTTAACTCCTTCTTTTGCTACGATAATAAATTCGAAGAGTAACTATACTTGAATGAAAGAAATTGTGTTAGGAAAGAATAATATTTATGCGAATACTTTAGAACTGAATTGACTGAGACTTTGGTTACAAGAATCTTGTGTGTTAAAAGTATTTTATTATTTAAAAATAAAAAATAAATCGCCTCACAGAGATTTAAGCTATTGCCTGAATGATTGAACTGACATTGCACACATAAAAATCCACACCCAGAGAGATAATGCAAATTAAATTCATATAACAAATGACAACACATGCATACCTGTGGCAACTAAATCTGATTCTATGAATTTTATTCATTTATGTTTAATTTCTTAATGAGAGTTGTATATAATGAAAAATTTTTTGAAGTACTCATAAAGTTTTCAACAAAATTCTTAATTCTTTATATAAGATACTTGCCTATTCCAAAGAAAGTATTTTAATTGGGATTAAAAACTTTATATAGAGATAATCGGTTTATTACTTCAAAAGGTATGAAGTGTTAAAAAAGAAATTCGTAACTCAAGATTTTTGTATCCTTATTAGGTATTATCTTTATGAAAATTCTTATTTCTTCGTCGAGCTGGTAGCCGAATGGTTAGCGCTCTGGCCACAGTTCGTAAGTCCGAATCATACTTTGGGTTTGTCTATATATAGTGATTCAGAATCTGCGTACATCGTAAGTCTCGTTCTAATAAGCCCACGTGTGCAGAAAATGCTAATTGAGTGACAGATGAACTCAATCCTATGTCTTCTATAAGAAATAAATGAAATAAGTCTTCACAAACTTTGATTTACATATCATATCTTGTTAAAAAAATTACTTTAAATTTGATTTCAATAATAACAGAATTTCAGTATTACGAAACTCTAGAAAATAGAGGGTTTTTAGAATTTTTAAATCCAAAGTCCTATTTCTTTTATTAAAAAAATTGTTTTTGTCTAACATTATAAATCATTGGAATTTCCCTACTTCTGCTATTCAATTAGTTTAATTTATAAATTGATATGCAGAATAAATAATTAGAAAATTCAATTTTGAAAAATAAGTACTTTAGAATAAAAGAAATTTGAAAGAAATGACTAATAAGTCTATATAAATGTTTCTAATTGGGACATTCATTTATAGAAACCTGGACAAAAATCATTGAAAGAGTTTGTAGGAATTATGAGTGAGTTTTAAATATAACTATCTTTCTTAACTGATTTGCCTTTTTGAAGTACATATAATAAGTCTTACCATATGTTTGAAACTAAGCACTTGAAATATATATTTAAATCATCATTATGTAAATAAAATGGGAAACAATTTTGGTAACAAATTTCCTGGATGGAATTAAATTTCTTCCATTGTTTGAATAAGTTAATTTCAAATTTTAAAAACGTAATAAATATTCTAAATATTTTCAGAATATATATAATTGTATGAAAAATGTTTGACATTAATGACTGTATGCTTTCTAGGTGTCGTTTATAAAATGCTAAAAGCATTTTCTTTGTATAATAATACACTCCAGCTTCTAGATACAAGAGGATCTGATGGTCCTCTGGGATTTCTCTTTGGTGTAAGATTCATACTTTGTCTATGGGTTATATGTGGACATGTTTTGTTTTTTGAAGATTATTGGAAGTATAATAGATACAGTAAGTAAGCCACACTTACCATTTCAAAACTGATATTTTCGTGTTAATTATACACACTGGTCAATGAACTAGTAGCCTAAAATCAATATTACATTACATACATGAGTAAAAGCTCTTATTTGTTTTTGCATCAAGTGTGTATGGTTTCCAGAGAATAACATGTCTAGAGAATGCCATACATAGGCTAAACAGTTTCTTAGATCTTGTAAGTAAGATGGAAGAAGAATATGCTGTCGGATGAAGTCTTTCAACAAAATCCACATACATATTTCCTATTTACATGGTGCTAAATTCAGGCTTCTGTGCTGCTAAAAAAAGTTGAGAGTCAAAATTATGTTCTGTGAACTAATTTTGGACATATGGCTCGATGTAGTGTCATTAATGCCCTTGAAATATCCATCCACATCTGTAAAAAATAATTAACAAATCTGGATGCTAACGCAACATAGGGGCACTCAGTTGTGTTGAATTGACATCCACATCTGCCAGTATATCTAGGCATTTCAAGGCTGTTAACTCTCGAAGAATACAAGAGCCTATTTTTTATGCCAATTTTATGTGCCCCATTTCGTGACTCACCAGACTTGCACCGTGCCAATAAAGCAAAACGGATTCAGGACTTCGAGGGGTTCTCGCGAAATTTTAAATGACTTCAGCATATGCAAAATAGGAGGCAGCATTATACAATTGCTTACATTACCAGTTTTCAACTCTCAGATGTGCGGTATCTTCTTTCTAGACATTAAATAATAGACTTCAAATGTATTTTTGCATTTTGAGAAGAAATGTGTGCTTTTCTCAAAGACTTCAGATAGAGCATTTCTACCCTCTACAAATCTCCATTCATGATTCAAACTGAAATCTGTTAGGAAGAGAATTTGAGGATTTTTGTTATTTCAAGTACAATAGAAAATTTATTCAGCAGTATGCACGTGGTAAACTGCTAATACCTAGATGAAGCTACTGGGGCAAATATTATGAGTTCTGATTCCAATTTTTGAAGTCTTTGGTATGACTGCTTTTGAGACCCTAGTAATGTTTGCTTTCTTCAAAATCGAGGAGCCGAGCTGGCAGCCGAATAGTTGCGCAGTTGCCTTCGGTTAAACAGTTCGTGAGTTCGAATCCCACCTTGGGCATGGATGTTTGTAGTGGTTCGGAATTCACTTTAAACCGTAGGTACCGGTCTAATTAGCCTTCGTGTGCAAAAAAATGACCGTTGAGCGACAAACCAACCGAAATCGAGGTAATTGATAAACAGACACCTAAAATAAGCCATTCAAGTCTCAAGAGATCTGCTTTTTCCCATTTGACTACATTTATCATGCAATGTATTGAACTTTACTCATTTTAATGAAAAGTAACCAATATGACAAAAATTCCTTTCTTCAATATTTGCAAACATTTTAATGAAAATGTCAGATTTCTAATTTATCGGCCAGTGTGCTTATAACAAAATTTTTTATTGTTTTTAACGATCTAATACATTGTGTTATCTTATTTTATATCATTAATTTATTAAATTGAAGTTTGAAAACATTTAAGATTATAAAGATCTAAAAACATTTAAGGCAATGTTAATTTTACTCTAGTGATAAGAGTGGATTTGTGATTTAAAGATATCATCCCTAAAAAGGAAAATAAATCATCAAAAAGGAAAATTCTATTTTAGTTACGTTTATAAGATATAAAATGCAAATAGTCATCAGAAATTAAAATAGAAAATTAGTCTTCATAACATTTGGGTTTATATTACAAAATTGTTATGGTTTTTTATGCAATTATGAATAATCGAAAATTGCAAATACGCTTTATTTTATCATTAATTTGCTTAATGTCTCAGTAAACTCAATGAAAGTAAGTAATTGAGGCCCTTAGTTACCTACATCATCGGGTTCCTTTGCAACCAAGATATTATCTTAGCCTTTGCTCCAGATAAACGTGAATGCTTTTGTAGTTCTCAATCTGTTACTTGAATCAATAAATTAGCTATCAGTACAATTTCCACCTCAAAGCTGGAGACTTCCAGGCACACAGTGACAAAGTGGGTTTTAGTTATCACCTTTTAATCATTGTAGAACTCGACAGTTAGTAATGTCATGTTTAAGACTTACCATTTTTCACATAGAATTAAACAAAATTTACAGCTTAGTTCAAGTGACATTTGCTTCAAATATTTGTTTTTATTAAGAATAAGAAAAGTGATTTTGAAGTTTTCCTTTTTCTGATATTTTTCAACAAGAAACCTTTTGGGGAATGCGACTCGCTAGTTGCGCTTTTGGAGGTAACCTTAACGGTTGGTACAAATACTCACTCAATATTATAAATGTTTTTTTCTGAGTGAATTTTAAGCCCTGTTTTGGCTTATGGAAATTTCACCACTTGACGTTTTCAGAATTATATTGATGACATCTGTGAAAATACCAAGAATAAAAACGACTGGTATTTTTAAAATGTTTCTCTGATACCTTATTAAATGCTTATAGGTGAAGGTAAATTTTGGAGCATGATACTGTTTCTTGTACTAAAGATGATTCTCGGACAATTTATGAGCCTACCTACCTTTTACAATAGTTCGATTTTAAACTTCTGTCAGCCAAATTTGGAAGAAAATATACACATTCAGGAAGGTCCACGGGAGTCTGGCTGGTTAAAGCGTCTTCCTCATCATCGGAAATTAGTAAATTTTGGAACATGATACTGTTTCTTGTACTAAAGATGATTCTCGGACAATTTATGAGCCTACCTACCTTTTACAATAGTTCGATTTTTAAACTTCTGTCAGTCAAATTTGGAAGAAAATATACATATTCAGGAAGGTCCGCTGGAGTCTGGCTGGTTAAAGCGTCTTCCTCATCACTAGAAATTAGTAAATTTTGGAATATGATACTGTTTCTTGTACTAAATATGTTTCTCGGACAATTTATGAGCCTACCTACCTTTTACAATAGTTCGATTTTAAACTTCTGTCAGTCAAATTTGGAAGAAAATATACACATTCAGGAAGGTCCACGGGAGTTTGGCTGGTTAAAGCGTCTTCCTCATTATCGGAAATTAGTATGAGTCATTTATTAACCGTAGATCCGCTGCGTTTGCTAAAGGGACTAAGGCACATTAAGTGTCGTGATCGCAACGTCCTTCAAGTGAAATTAAATCTCTGTCAATTACAATTCAAGTGTTGGGAATCTTTTGTTTTGTGCCTTCTAAGTTTTGAAGACTTATAGCCGGTTTATTCCACATAATTGATGTAGCCCAACTTTGGCCTAGCTACAGGAAAGTATGTTGATGTGACACACACAAACACTGAAAAGCCAGTGGCATATATCTGAGGCGTTGAAAGTAGGAGGACCATAGGCTTCGATTGTCACTAGCCATATTCCAACATGATAATTTCCTCAGGGGGTTTACTTTCTTTAAATAAATACAGGTGTCACAATCTCGAAGTATCTTATAGTGATTTGTATTTTCTTTTTTTTTCTTTACTATCCTGTTCTCCCTTACATTTTCCTCTTCTCATTGTAATGACCTCGCAAGTCGTTGAAGGTTCCTCTTGACTATCTATGATTGCTGTGATGCTATTATAATTTCTCTTAGGTACTAAGTCACTCACGTATTTACCGCGTGTGGAGACCGATGTTCCTGGAAAATGGAGTTCTGGTAATTGAGACCCCCACAGAGAGACCAACACATTACTTTGGCCTTTGCTTCAGGTAAACGGGTAGCAGTCCTCTTCTCTTCAATCGGCTCATGGGTTAAACAATTTTGCAATGAGTGACTTGCTAAGAGTATAATATGCATCATTTATGTATTGAAATCTTATAAGATCTAAGCATTGTTTCTGTTATTTACATCCCTTTCAGGGCTCCATGGTTGATGGTACCGTCAGACTTTGAAATATTTTAGTTTCCTTGTGGAAGTGCCTTTTCTCTCTCCCAGTATCAACAAATTGATTTTAATGCTCAGTCTTTCATTATAAATAATTTTTAAATATCTCCCTTTCTTATTGAGAAAAGTATATTTGACTTTTCAATATTGTTTATATGTGACTATTTGTAAGTCCGTAGCCAAATTAGCAGATGAATGATTAGCGCTCTTGCCTTTGATTCAACAAAACGTTTGTTCGGATACCACCTTTGGCCTAGAAGTTTGCAGTGATTCAGGATGCTTATTAAACAGTTGGCCCTTGTCTAATTAGTCCTTGTGTGCAAAAATTGACCATTGAGCGAAAAAAATTCAATGCGGACTCAGTATATATTCCAATCCATTACGATGCTTCCAATGCAAGAGATTTTGGTACTCCAAAACGTCTTACAGGGGAAATGTTACTTTTACTCATTGTGCAGAAGTTGGGCATTAAATTTCTTATTGTAGGATGAAAGAAAAATGTGTAAATTGTAAATGTGACCATAACTTTTGCTCTCTTACGTCCAACAGGAATTTTTGGCATCAGATGTGAAAATTAAAGCTAACATTTTCTATCCAGATATCAGATCCATCATAGCATCTCAAATTCCTTCTTAATGTATTACCTAAACTATTGCAATGGAAAACGTCATGGTAACTGTTAGCACCTGAACAGAAAATGTAACGCTTTCTCAATTTGAATTTGCTAAGATTTCTGAGAAATCTGACTAAGTCTCATCTTATTGAAAATGAAAATCTTATGCGAAATTAAAAGCTTTTAAAGGTTTGATATAAAAAAATGTCAAAGAAAGCTCTGAAATATTTTGGTAAGTAGAAAATTTTGCTTGTTATAAGTTTTAGTTCAATATATGTATATATATATATTTAAAACAATGTATTTTAAATTCTTAAAATCATTTTTAAACACAGCATTTTTTCAAAATATTTTTTAAATATTTGTAAATTTCTTTTGCAAAATGCTTGAGATTTATGCTAATACGCATCTTATTTTGCTAAATACATTGAAATTAAGATTTTGTTTTTTACCAAGCTATTTTATAAAATATTTTATTAATATGCATAAACTTTTCAGCTAACGGAAACCGATTTATTAAGCTACAGACCCTTGACACTCTAATTTTGGATTGTGGTTCTTTAAGTGTAGATGCTTTCTTAGCTATAAGGTAAGAATCTTCACGTATGTATCAACGAGATATTTTCTTATCAAAACAGATCTAAGTTAAATAATACTTTTAAAAGAAATTTTCTCTTATTTCAATAGATATCCACATTAAACTTTTAGTTGCAAGCAATTTTTAGGTCTGTAAGTCTTTTTAGAGGAATAAACGTGGGTAAAGAAACACAAAGTTGCATATAATGCACTAGCTAACTACTTATATGCATTTTATTTAAAGAATTTTATATTTGGTTCAATGAATTAATAGTTCTACAGTTTAAAAACAAAATTTTACAGTTTAAAACAAATGTTTGCATCACAAAATAATTGAATTAAATCTTAAAACGATGCATTGTGAAATGCTGTATCATAGATTTTCTGAAACCAAATAAAATGAGGTATAAAATAATTGAAAACACTGTTAAATTACGAAATAATTGTGTATTTAAATCTAAATTTTCATCAGCATTCCAAAACCTTTCTAAAATAACATTGGGAAAGATGAAATCATGCTCACAGCAGATGGCAAAAAACAATATTCTTCAAATATGAAGTAAATATTGTTTTTTTAAGAAATGCTATACAGTGAAACTAAAATGCGATGCCTAAGTATTTTTCTCTTAACTGTTGCGCATAGATAAGTAAAAAAAAGGTGAGGAAAAAATAAAAGAGCATGGTTCTTGAAGCAAGATGAGCTCTTAAACTAGAAGAGTTAATATCGCAGTTTAAGCAACTTTGCAGGAAACTCAAGTTAGTATTAATCCTGTATTAATTGCAAACGTTATAATCAAAAATTTGAAATGCAGCAGTTTTAAGTTATATAAAGACTGATATCCTGGTTTTCATTCCATTATGTTCAGGTATTATTTCCACTTACGAAAAAAAATTCAAAGAAAAATATAGAGGATTTAATTCACATGGACTGAAAACTTTTGAGTACAATTACAGAACAAAATTCTAATATTTAAATATACTTTTCCAAGTTAGTTATTTGTTAGATACATAGAAGTATTTTTCTGTGAATAGATTTTGTATTGCTCATAACTATTTTTTTTATTTTATCCTACTCCCGTCCTTGGCATTTCTGCCATTAATCGATGAGCAGCCCAATAAAAAAAATGAACAAGTATAAAAACAAGAATAAAGTCCTTTAGCAGTCTCAAAAGAGTTGTCAGTCAAACTTTAAAACTTCTGGGCAGTTCTTAAGGTGAGCAGCATTCATATCATCATGATTGCGAAATGGACAGAGTCCATTACACCTATTCGATGCAATGGACTATGCTCGTTGTCCGCTCATTTATTGAGGGGAAATTTTTATTCTGTACAATGTATTCACACACACATAACGATTCTATTTTCATAGATTCTCATGGCGCAAAACGTTTTTTAATATTTGATGATAAAACAAACATAATGTTGAACATTTTGAAAGTAAGCTGTTTATAAATTGCATTATAGTTTTAATTTTTATTACTGAAATTCTGTCATACGAACAAAAAGGAATATTATTTCGACTACTATAGTCGCATTTATTAATTTGAATTAGTTTTATTAGGAGTTTCTTTACTATGTCGTTTCTTTTAATCAATGTTTTCTAATTAGGCAATGCATTATTAATTTTAAACACAATTTCTTTTTATAAATTCTTTTTAGTCTCATATTTAGATGACAATTTCTTTCCCAGTCTTGATAAAAGGAAATTCAATTATATTTATTTACATTACTTTTGAAAATCATTACAACAGCCTAATAGAGTAAAGAGATTGGGTATGACATTTCATATTGAGATTGGGCATGATATCATCATATTGAGATTGGGCATGATATTATCATATTGAGATTAGGCATGATACTTCATATTGAGATTGGGCATGATATTGCATATTCGTCAGGGTAGTGATTTTGTGGATTGACCTAGTCTATTTTTGTTTTGTATATTGAGCAAATGCCCGAGTTATGTCGTACGTAATTTCTCAATATCCATATAAAAATTATATAAAATATATCCTCATAAACATATGAAAATGAAAATATCTTTTACGCATAATAAATATTTGAATTTTAAATGAGTACATATTTTCATAATCATTTTCATGTTATTTCAGCGGATTCTTGATGATTTATAACTCATCAAAGAAACCAGAAAATTTGAAGGTTAAGGCAGGTTTTATTAGAAGATTTTCCAAAAAATATTTCAGGTAAAGTACATAGTTTTCATGGCTATTTAAGAATAAATTATGAGTATCTTATTAAATTAATAACTATTATGAATTTTCATTTTCACCTAAATATGATTACATTCCTATTTGTCACCTTGTTTATTTCATAGAAACTCGTTTAATTCATAATAAATTTATTTAAAAAAATTGATCTGCAATTTTTAAAGTAACTATGATTCACTATTAAAATTATCGAAAATACTTAAGTATTTCAAGATGAGAAAGGGCCACTTTTCATACCATTAAATTTTATTTAATGATAGAATATTTTATGTACCCTTAAATTTTAGTTAATATGATCGAATATTAAATAAAATGTAAGGATATGAAAAGTAACTTTTTTAATATTAGAAAATATTCGCATCACCTTTAAATCTATTCAAAATGTAAAATTAACTCGTATTCTATTCACTTATAAAATCTATTCAAAATGTTTAACTTTATCACGAAGTTTAAAATCAAATCTTATGAAGAAAGTCATGTAAGAATAATCATGTTTAGTAATTCAAAATTCTTATTTGAAACAGATTAATATCACCTGTGATATTTCTCATTTTATTTACATTCCTCACGCCATATGTTTATAATGGGCCAATATGGAATACGACAATAGACTATGAAGTCGAGAAATGTTACAATAATGGATGGAGTAATTTAATATTCCTTCAAAACTTGTATGCATCGAGAGAGATGGTAAGTTTTTATATTTTTTAAAACTCCAATTAACATATTCTTAAATTAACTTATTCTTAAAACGCCATATTAAGTACTACACTTATTTTGTTTTACAAAGATATAAATCACATTTTTTCCTTTTTCTTTTTACAATTCTCTGAACACTGGAAAACTATTAGAAAAATACTAATACGAAGATATATAGAAAGTGACTTTCTCTCTTCGGGGTTGCAAACAAACAGAATCTTGGTTTTCAAGTTAATAGCTGTGGTATTAATTACAATTTTAATACAATACACAATTATTTACAATTTTGCCAACAGGTATGAATGTTTTAGTGGATAGAAAAACAATTCGTGATGTCGATTATGAACGAAACTCATACCTAAATCAATTCTAACCTCGATTCTAACATGTCTTCTATCTTCTGGATAAGAAGACTGAAATTGAATTTTATTACATTTACGTTTTGAATTAGTGACTGATGGTTACAAAGGAAACTTTTTTTAATTTAAATTTATAATTTTTTGTCACAGAAAAAATCAAATTTTTGATTAAATTTGAATAATTTTTGAAGATTTCGGTTAAAGAAATACTTGTGTAAAAAGATGAGGGCTTTTCTGAGAAAAAATTTTATAGAAAACGTAACTAAATTGTGTTTTTTAAAAGTCTTCAGCTACATATAAACTGATATTTTATTATATATATACTGTATTGAGTTAGGAAATTTTCGATAGAACTAATCGTTGTTGACAGTGAATTATTTGTATCATCAACTTGAGAATTTTTTAATTCATAGTTAGTTTAGGAAGAAAATCTCTTTTAAAACAAGATAGATTGAGTGAATATAAATTAAAAGTACGATGTTTCAGTAGAATCTAAAAACAATTCTGTAATCCTAAATTTTTGATGAGAGAATTTTTAAAATGTTAAATGCCCACACATGCTTGTTTTTTTCTTAACATTAATATTTCTTATTACTTTAGAATTTGAAGAATATAAAATGTGAGATACCATTCTTCTGTCTACGATACTTTAATGATAATATTCTTCAAAAATTATATATAATCATTGTGGTTCATTGTGTAAAATTTGGTTCAATATTTAACTGAAAGTTAATATGAATTTTTTGAGTTTTCAACCAAAATAACGTGGAATAGTTTTAATGGGCTTTAAAATGCACCCGTCTAAAATACATTAATAAATACTTATATAAGTTACTTTTCTGATTATCTAGAGTTGAATTTTATATTATATAAATTTAACACATTTCAATTGGGTTTTGAAATGAAAATTGAGGCATCTAAATCCGTCAATAAAATCCTTATTCGGTTTGTCATTGAATTTTGTCTATGGTTGAAATAGGAACGACTTCATGATATGGAGTTAAACTTATACCAGGAGGTTGGTCTTTATCTAACTTATGTTTTAAGTTGTGTTTGATTTCTAAATATATTTTGATTAATATTTTTATTATTGATCTAAGCGTTATTTAATGCTGATTTGAACTCTTTGTAAAAATTCTTATGCCAAGTCATAAGTGATTTGAGAAATGTAACATTTTAACGGAACTTTATTTGCTTGAAAAATGGAGACAGTTTGCTGATATATTAAAAGGAGACATTAATATGTTGAGGGAAACAACATATCAAAGTTAAATAAATAGTAAATATCTTTAAAATGTAATTATATTTACAATTATTAATTCATAATTTTTCATGAAATTTCAAAGCTTTGAACAGAATGTTAACTGGAAGTTGCAACCTTCAAACGCTGTCTTGGATTGAAGTCTTTAATGTGTTTAAATATATCAATATGCATTCCTTATAAATATTTACTGGAAGTTTGATTTATGATTTTTTGACTAAAATGTAACTGAAGCTGTTTCTTCTTTATTTCCACTTCAACTAATGATTACTATATTATTAAATCTATAATAACAAAATTGCAGAAATCTTTATAAAAATTTTTATGGGGTTTTTCTTAGTTAAAAACATTTTAATCTGAATCTAATCCTTTTTAACCGAATAAAAATCAGTATATTTTTACACTCTAATGTTACAGTTTATAATACAGAAGTTTAAATTTCGATTGATTTATACAGTCAGTCACAAAAGTCTACGTACACACTCTGATTTTTGTATATTTTGCACCATAACTCATAATTTCGACAACTCAATTTTATTTTCACAATTATTTCTCATAATAACTCATAATAAATAAATAAAATTATCAACATATTTGTTAAAACGCAATGAAAATGACAAAAGTTTCAAATTATGTGGTCACGAAAGTCTGCATACAGAGACAGGAAACTCAAATTTTTGGCAATAAACAAAAATTAAAATACCAGTAATACTTGGTAGGCCCTCCCTTTGAAGCAATGACTGCATGCATTCGGTTTGGCATCGAATTCACCAGATTCTTTGTTGTTTCAGGTAGCAATTGGGACCAAGCTGCATAGCCTTCTTTAGGGTTACGACGCTGGTAATGGGCTGTTGTCTTATTTTTCTGTCGGCTTCCTCCCAAATGTGTTCTATAGGGTTAAGGTCTGGAGACTGTGGAGGTGAATGCAACTGTTTGGGCGTCTTGTAGAGCAACCATTCCTTCACAATCTTTGCTGTGTGCTTAGAATCATTGTCTTGTTGGAAGACAAAGTTGCTTCCAAGTCCCAATTTTCTGACTGATTCATGTAGGTTGCCTTGCAAAATCTTCAGGTATCCATAACGATCCATAGTACCCTCAATAAAAACCAGATTGCCAACTCCAGCTGCTGCCATGGCACACCAAGCGATCACACTGCCTCTCACCATGTTTTACGGTGAGAGTCAAATTCTTGGGGTTAATTTCTGTGTTTTTTCCTCCAAACTTTTCCGCTGCCATCACTTTCAAAAATGTTGAACTTGCTCTCGTCGGTGAACAAAACTGTTTTCCAGAACTCAAAATCCTTGTCAATATGTGCAGAAGCAAAGGCAAGTCTTTTCTTTCGATTACAGATGATACGAATGATTTCCTTATGGGAACTCTGCCATTGTAGCCGGCCGTTTAAAGAATTCTACGAACATTTTCTGGGTGTACCTGCCTTCCGATTTCTGTTGCAATTTGATCCGCTAATTTTGGGGCACTAATTTTGGATTTTTCTTCACTTTTCATACTATGGCTCTTGCTTCTCGATCATTGAGCTTCCTTGGACGACCACACCGAGATTTGCTGAGCACATGTCCGCGTTTAACAAAGTTTCTGTAGATTGTTTGCACAGTTGACCGACTTTTGTTTACAATTTTGGAAATTTCGGAGTAAGATTTCTTTTCACATTTCAATTTTACTACCAAATTTCGAAGTTCTAAGGATGTTTCCTTTCCCTGGCTCATTTTAAAGCAATTTGCTATTGTGATATCATGGAAAATACTAACGATGAACTAACTACAAAAGTGCCACCTCAAACACAAGTAACCTTCAACAAATCTTCATACGTAAATTTTATCTTCTCAACCAATCGTGTGTATGCAGACTTTTGTGACGCGCTAATTTTTACATATTCACAAAATTTCCCAGTAGATGATAGTTTGAAACTTTTTTAATTTTGTAAATCACAGTTTTTAATGAAAAAGGAAATATTTATTCTATTTTGCAAATTAAAATATAACTCAGTTTTGAAATGTGCCCTTTTTTAGGGTTGTACGTAGACTTTTGTGACTGACTGTATGTAACGATTTCAATAAATTTAAAATAACATGGAAAAATTTTTTTTATAAATGTGTTTTTAACAATTGGAAATAAATGAAGCGTATAAATTTTTATTCCTAAAAACCTTCTAAACCGGAGAAGTTACTGAACACAACTGATTTTGATAATATTTCATAAGGCATTAAGAACTTTTTTGAAACTTAATTGAACTTTAAAAATTGAAAAACTTTGTTTTTGTGTTCAAAAACTATAATTACTTACTAACTACTTAATTTCTTTCATATTCTAAAAAGATATTGCGCCAAAAATTCTTTTAAATTGGTGCTTGATGAACTCTAACATGAAACAGTGCTTATAACCGAATGAGTCCCATTCAAACTTTAGGATATTAAGGTGAATCAGTATTTTTAGCAATATCGACATATTTTGAAGTGTTCTTTAGAGAAAATTTGTTTCAGTGGCCTTTTTGATTGTTTTGTATAATGAATTTATAGTAACTAAAATGAGTAGTTCATTAATATTTTACATTAACTCTTCACAATAGAATGTACGTGATTGTGATTAGTCATAGCTATACAATAAAATTATGCTGGAGTAGAAACTTTGTTTAGTACCGATAGGCAGCCAGATTCGGATTACAACCAAAATTCGACTTTTATTTTAGACCAAGCCCAGAGTTTATCATCTAATTGCAAATAGTGATGAGCACAAAAATCAGTACTTTTGTGGAACTAAGTTTTCTATTTTTAAATTACTAGATAATCCTCAAAAGAAATGTTATTTTAATGTCAAATATATTGCTACATTTTCAATTTGATGATTATGATGTTAAACGCAATCTTAAATGTGTGTGTTTGAATATTCTAAGTTTAAAAAATTTTCTAAGTCCTTAAAAATTCAAATTTTGAGTGTCAATCGACAAGAGTAACAATTATTTTCGTTGATGACAAACGTTCATTGCTAGCAAAGTGCGTTTTAATTTTCATTTTTAGCCCTTATAAGCCATCAGTCTAAGTTGTGCACGACACAATCGAATTTCAACTTTATCAAAACTCAAACAAATTAGAAAATTCAATTTATAATACACGAAATCAGATATGACGAATAGTTAGAATTCTGCTCTTTGATTCAACAGTTTGTTTTGTATACTACAATGTTTGAATTCCTGCAGCTGTTCGAAATCGATTTTAAACAGATCCTGATCTAAATGATTGAATGATAAACCAAACAAAATTCATGGAATTGCACTCATGATATCATTTTTATTTATATATGCAAGAGCTCGAAAGCAGTTATAAACACAATAAAGACAATACAGAAAAACTAATTTAGTATTAAAATTGTCGTCAATATATCTTTAACATTTTTTATTTCTCAATCCATTTCAGAATAAAACTCGTAAAAAGTTGTTTTTAATCATCAATTCTAGCAATCACTAATATTAAAAACATAAAAATGGAAATATCACTCGTATATAATAACTGAAAAAGATGTAGTATGTTACGGAAATATTTATCAAGAAAAGAAAATGTTATTTTTTAGTTCTTAAAGTTTATAAAAATATTCTCGTAGTGCTTAAACATGAATGTTTTGTGTGTATACATAAAATAATTTTTTTAACGCATGGTTATTTGTTGCCTGCTTTTACGTCTCTTACATATTCAATGCGCGTGACCTTTTCCTGTGAATGTTTTACGTTCTTACTTTAAAATAGAGAAAGTTTTTAAGCATTTTAGAATTTACTATTGCAATGATTGACTAGTTGCATCGAACAATACTTCAGAGAACAGAATTTCTTTTAAATAGAAATACAGTTATAAACACGTTTTATTACAATTTCTAAACATTTTTAATAAGAAAAAGTAACAATAAAATTAACATCAATATTCCAAGGTAAGTTTAATATTTTTTGTTTTACTCAATCTAAAATAAAAATGCATGATAGCATTCAAAAACATTTAAGTAATTTAAGTACGTTGTATTTTTTCAAGATGTTAATAACATTAGATTATCATTTCTATCCGAGAATTTGCAATAAAGAACAACTATTGTTACTTTTTAATTTCTCTTAATCCCTGGTGCCTTAATTTTCGAGCAATGTAAACAAATAAGTAAAGAAAACAATTTAAGTAAATAATTAATTGGCATTAATTTTTAAAAAATAACATTTTATGCGTAGCAATGAAATTTATTTCAATTTTTTAAGTTAATATTGTAATTTGTGTTCCAAAAGAGAAATTAATTTACTTTGTTCATCGAATGATTTGTAGATAAGTTTTATCAATATCATTTTCGTATTCTAACTCACAAATGTTTTAACAGATTATTTCTGGTAAACATTTGTTAGACATTGATATTAATTTGTTATTTTAATATTTACAGTGTTGGGTACACACGTGGTATATTGCAACAGCAATGCAAATACAAATTGCTTCATACTTGAATCTTGCTCTCATACGGAGGTAAGACATGTCTGAGTGTATTAGTGTTTGCGTCATTAAATTACTTATATATCATTTATTATATTGTAATCAAAAATGAAAATCTTCATTAATGTACTATTAACGATATACTGCTATCCAAAACTAGTAATTTGAAATAATTCTGTTCCTTCGAATAAGAAATTATCTATCCTAACTAATTAACTTTAAATTTTTTGTAAATGCTTAATATAATGCTAATCAAGTCTAAATTTTATAATTCAAAGAACATTCTTTAAAAAGTGTCGTTTACTTATTAGATTATACCAAATTTTTGTCATCATATTTAATATTAACATGTAATTAAAGTCCCATTTCAAATGAATAAAATAAATCAATTGAAAAATGTTTGAATATTTTTAGAATTATTTTAACACCTCTTAGAAAGAACCAAATTAAAATGATAAAAAAAAATTTCTAGTAAAATTACAATGGCAATTTCTACTAAGAATCAATGAGCTGTAACTAATATCTTAACACTTAGCATTTCCCATAAGAGCCTTATTTTAGGCATTTCTTTTGCGTATAAACTTATAACTAATTCAAAATATTTGTAAAGTTTTTCGCCAAATTCTTCCTTATTTATAAAATTAAGAAAAATAAAGAGGACTTATAAGTTGTTTAAGTACTTCTTAAATTCGAATTCAATAAATATTTATTTGAAATATCTTATTTTTAATGTATTGAACCGAAATCTGATTATAGCTTTACATCAACAGTACTCCATTAAACATTAATACAAAATAGCTTGTACACATTTTTGTCATTTTAAAGATGTATTTCAAAGTTTCCTCACTTAACAAATTATTTCTCACTATTTTATACTAGACTAAATCAGCCGAGCTGGCAGCCGAACGGTTTGCGCTCTTGCCTTCGGTTCAACTGTTCGTGGGTTCGAATCCCACCTACTGCATGGATGTTTGTAGCAGTTTGGAATCCACTTTAAACCGTAGGTCCCATTCTAATTAGCCCTCGTGTGCAAAAAATGACCGTTGAGCGACAAACAAGCATACAAGCATTCCTAGACTAAATCAAGTCTCATAACTAGTGCTAAATATAAGATTGCTTAATTTCCTGATGATCAAACTAATAATAAATTTCAAAAGGTCTTAACTTTTCGTGAATAGCTTAAATTATACATTTAAACGGATTATTTAAATTAAATTACTAAATTAATGGATTTTATTTTTAAAAAGAAATTAAACATTGCTATAATAAATTGCAATATATAAATAAAAAGATGAAAGTTCTTGAAATTCTGATATGCTGGATACGTTTAAAAACTATATGTAGAGTTAGATAAAAACTGATCTACCATTACTTATAATTCAATGCAGTTTAAAACTAGTTTCTTATTGTAATCATTATTAAACGAGTAACAGTGTATTAAATAATTTTGAGTTGGCAAATGCATAAAATTAAATAAAAAATATGTTCAACTAATTTCTAAGACTTAATTCAATAATGTTTAAGAACAATGAGAGGAGACATATTGAAACGTCACTAAAGGAGGTTGTGTTGGAGTAAATAGAGGTTGTGATACCTACTTTTTCAATTTAAGGCTTTTTAATATACTGTTGAAGGTTAATTAAAAATGAGCTCTTGCAAATAATTGATGTTTGTCCCTAAAGAGAATTGCAAAAAATACTGTCGCTAAAGAGTCACAAAATATTGTCACTAAAAAATCACAAAATATATAATTTCGGCTGAATTCTGAATTATTTTTTCCAAAAGGCTATAAATGTGTTAACTATAATCAAGAGATTGTATGAAATGTATGAATTAGTAACCTCTTTTTCATTAAGAAACAGTCGAGCTGGCAGATGAATAACTAACTCTCAGCTTTTTTGTTCAATAATTCTTGAATCCCGATCTTTTCTCGAACTTGAATGTTCATAGTGGTCCAGAATCTATATTTTAAACTGTAGATTCCGGTTTGCAAATACAATGATCGTAGAAATCAACAATCTAACCAACATGGTCATTCAGAAACATTTAAAGTACATATTCACTTAAACTGATCCTAACTTATAGGATGTTTAATTTTTGATGAATTTCTTCAAAGAGACTCTAGGTGTTTTTCTATATGGAGAAACCGAATGAGATACTTAGCTCGAGTAATATAGAAAAGAAATACATACGCAAAAAGTATAGGGTCCTTTCATGAAAGAGTCCCTCCTCGGACATGGATGTTTGTAGTGGTTTAGTATCCATTTTAAACCGTAGGTACTGGTCTAATTTGCCCTCGTATGCAAAAAAAAATATTGAACGACAAACTAAACCAACCTTTCATGAAGGATATCTTTTGATAATGTGAATTACGCTTTGATAATGAATTACATTTTATAACGCATCGGAGATTTTTATGCATTAAGAAATGTGAACTACTGAGATAAGTTGAATTTTTATCAAATGATTGTTTTATGTCGAGAAAATAATATAATAAAGTAATGAATTGATATAAAACATTAATATTTAATTACATACAGCAATATTTAAACTATAAAATAATTCAGTTCATGGAAATACATAAATTTAGTTAAGTTAATTTGGTAGTATTTTTCAATAAAGAATATATATATATATATATATATATATATATATATATATATATATATATATATATATAATTATACTGCTAAAAATATTGCGAAACTAAGTATAAATCTGAAATATATTGTTTGGGTTATTTTTTCAACAAGTATGACTAATTTTGAAGTATAATAAATTATTTTGATTACAATTAATTTTATATGGTAGAAAAATTTAAAAAAAATGAAGTTGGATAGAATGGTTTATTGACACAATTTGGTATTCTTGTAGTCATTTCATTCTTCACTTTTGTAAAATTGGTTTGAATTAACGAATCAGTTTGCAATTTCTTGGAAGCCAAAGTTTTAAATTTTTTTTTTACTTTTGATCATGTGTTGCTAAGTATTTAAAAATAGATTGCAATTTAAAAATAAAGAATGTTTTGACTTTCAATTTTTTTAAAACCAAATTTCCAAAACTGATATGGCGTTTATGAAATTTTATTTTTGTGATACGGCGTTTATGAAATTTTATATTCAAACTAATATCTATAATTTCCAATTTACCATTCCAAGTACAATGTAGCAAAACTTAATCAATTTTAAATTAGTATTAATAGTGAAGTGGCATAGTTATTAGATTTAGATTATGTAGAAAATTTAAAAGGTTATGATTTATTGAAAAAATTCCTTTCTTTCTGTAAGGACTTTTCTGAGTAACTATCGACTTCAAGCAGCAAAATTAAGTAAATTATAATTTGATTTTGACTTTATTATCAAAGTGTCCAAGAATATTATGTTTACATTAGAACAAATTAGTTTTTTTATTGGCAATAAAATTAAATATGTTTGTCTACTGAACTAAATATTTATTCTAGATTTTGACATCTGAAATGTGTGTGTGATGCTTAAAGTTATTTACGAACTTTTTCTTTGTTCTTAACAAAATAGGTTTACTAAATGACATTTATTTTATTTTATGTTTACTGCACTTAACTTTACAGAATAATATTTTTTAAAAACTGAAAATGTTTAATATTGAATAATTTACATTATAATACGACTTTATTCTTTCTTTTAAATGCATATGAATGACACTTTAACTGAATACATTTGAAATTCATAGGCATTTTAAGATTGGAGTTGCTGTTGGTTTACTAGCAGTTTTCGGATGTTACACGAATGTCGCGACTTTATTATATGAAAATGAAATCAGTAGTTTCTCAATTGTTATGTTAAAGTCACCCGAGTAAGTAATTATTTAATTTTACCAAATTAAGTTTTAATTTATTCATTCCTCTTATTAATTTCTCTGCTTGGAAAAAAGCACTTGACCAATACTAGCTGTCAGTTAATTTTATGTGAACCATGAATGTGTTTGCTTATATTTCATTAAAGATCTTGGAAGTTTCTAAGGGTTGGTATTCAAATTGAGTTTATAGCTTTAATGAGCTATACTTTTTAACAAATTATTAAATATTCAATTCACATTCATAAATTTTGTTTCAAAAATTAAGGACATTAAAATCGTACCAGTTAATAACTTTTCAAACAACTTTTTTTTCCAACTGAGGTATATCTGAAACCACAGAAACTGCATTTCTGTAATATTCTGAAAAATTTATATACATTTATGGTATCATATTCTGTAATAATATAGAACATAAACAAGTACATTGGTTCTATGGTCTTAGTTTAAATTATTTTTGTGATATTACATGCATATATTTTTCCATTGAAATTTTCATAAAAACGAATATTGAAATTTTTCTAACGCAATATTAACATTTCAAAGCTAATTATGAAAAAATGATTTATTTGCAAAATTCTTATAAATATATTATAATAAGGTACACAAATTATATTCTCCAACACAAGGCTTTTTCAACCCACTTTTTAATTCACTTACAACATTTGTAAAACTTTAACTTCAGTGATACACACAAATATAGTAATAGGTTTTATTATATTCATTGCATATAAACTCCTTTTTTCAAAGATCTTTTCACATGTTTATTGCGTAGAAATTGGCCGTTAAACGATAAACTATAGGAAATTAAGTGTCCATCATGCCTGTCAGGAACACGTGTCGGCCATTTCTTTATGTATTGCTGTAAGTCAATATCAAATGAAAGTTCTTAAGTATTTTATATGAATTTCAACAAAATTTCGTAGTAATTCTTATAATTTCCAAAGATTTGAATAGTAAAGAAAAAAAAATACTCAGAAATCTATATTTCTTTTGTAGTGGTTTAGAATTAAACAGTGGGTATTGCTTGAAATAATTTTTGTGTGCAAAATTGGCCATTGTTCGGCAAACCAAACAAATTAAAAAAATGCTTTATTAAAATACTTAAGATTTATATTCATTCAGTTATGGAACAAATGACTGTGAAAGATAGTGAAAGTCGTATATAACTGAATAAATTTGAACAGATTAAAAATAAATTACTTTGAAATTTAAATTATTTTTATAAAAATGTTACTTAAATTAACTTGTTCGAATAAATAACTCGCCAGTAAAAGCGGCATAAAATGATGTGGATTAACATATTTTTTCTAATGATCCACTGCCCTTTATAACTTTATCAGATTCAGCGCTGAAAAGTGATGGCATTTTTTTATAATGGATACGCCAACTTGGCCCTGAAGGATAGATACACTCACTCAAAAAGGAACATCCATGCTCAAGCCAAAATTCAAAACCGGGATGTACAGATTCTAATTTAGGGACGGTTACCATTCCGTCTTCCGTCAATGAGTAAATTAACATAATTGCTATAATTCATTGCTCACTCAGAGTGCAAAGAAATTTTACGCAATTTTTGAATTTATTTTTAGTCAGAATACAATTTTAGAACTTAGTTCGTTATTAAATTATAATTCAAACGTTGTCCACACACCCTAGCTATATTTCTCTAAAAAAGTTTTACTTATCAATCTTATGAAATTTATCGCGATTATGGTTTTCATTAAACTGAGAACAAACCGTTTGTACGCAAATATCATCAAACAATCCATGCTAGAAAACGATGTTCAAAAATTGCCGAGGATGAGGTTCGAGTGCCACATCTTCAAATGCCCCCTTGTTGAATCTTTGTGGTGGTTCGGAATCCCCTTCAAACCGTAGGTCCCGGTTTAATTAGCCCTTGTGTGCAAAAAATGACCATTGAAGAACAGACACAGTTCGAGTCCTTTCTTGACTTTTCAATATTGCTTATATGTGACTATTTGCGAGTCCATAGCCAAAGTGACAGATGAATGATTAGCACTCTTGCCTTCGATTCAACATTACGTTTGTTCGAATACCACCTTAGGCCTGGATGTTTGTAGCGGGTCAAAATCCACTTTAAGCAATAGGCCCCGATTTAGTTATCCCTCGTGTGCAAGAATTGACCGTTGATCGATAAACATTCAACAAATCTGTGGTATAATTGAAGATATATCGTAATCCAACCAAAAATTTTAATCTTAGGGAATTATCAAAAATATGAACAAATTACACAAATCGAGTTCATAAGTTTTTGAAGTATTTATTTAAATATCTTTAAATTTTCATGCAATATTCATGTATAATTCAACTGTAAATAAGAAACAATGTATTGTTAAATGCAAGTTTTGAATTTCTGAAATTGTTTGAAATAAAAGTATTATCACAACATGATTTAGGTTTTATCAAATTAAGCTTAAGTTAAAAATGTTTTAATTTATTCATAAATGACTGAATATTCAATAACTTTCAATTATGTTAAAAATGTAAACTCATATTTTCGTTTCTGTGACTGAACTTTTTTTTAGTTGAGAAATTTTTATTTTTTTACTATGTTTCACAAATGTTTTTTAAAATTTCATTATTGTATGTATAACTGTAAGTACAATATATAATATATATTATAAACACAAAATAGTTCGACAATGATATTTTGAAGTATTTCAAGTCATGTTATTTGTTTGCGATAACATAAACGTTGTATTTTAAATTTAAGATAAATTAAGGTTCTTAAATATGTGTATTTCATGCAAACATTTTGAATATATCCAATTTTTTCAAAAGTTTAAGAGATGTTAATATATTTAAAAATAGTGGGAATTAATGTGTAGTTTTACTTATATATTTGTAGCATAATTCACCAAATAGTTACAACAATATATACAAAACCATTTTATCATTTTCCACCTTATGTTGTTGGAATGGTCACTGGATATATTGCTAAATATCACAAGGGGCCTCTTCCGCAGGTATGTATAGTTGTTTTTATGCTTTATAAGTGTTCTTAAAAATACATTTGTAACCTGAGGGTTTCACAATTTATAAAATTTTTCATTAACTATAATGAAGATATTAATTTCCCTTTGTCAGAGTAAGTTTTTGGCTGTAAGCATTAGCTGAAAATGTTTTAAGTTTAGAATGATTAAAGTTTTTTTTAAACAAATAATATATTTTGAATTAAGCATAATGTTTTTTCAAGCCAACATTTTTACTTTGAATATTCATAAGCAGAATGTCTAATTTTAACTTAGAACAAATGAAATACATAAAATTTACCTGCTTAGTAATTTGAAATGAAACTACCAGGTATGTATGATTTCTTCATTTTATTCATCGCGTTATCTGCTTTATGATTAATGTTCAAGTGAGGCATTTTAACGTTACTGATGTGTTTATTTTACTTGAAAAGATTTCATTGATAGTGGTTCACATTTACACATGCCGCAAAGGAAGAAACCCGAAATATTCCCAAGCATTCACCCCTATAGAAAGTCATACAGAGGTACAAACGCAACATCCATTGCTAGTTCAGTAGTAGCTGAGATCAATCCCATCACCTTTCATTCTGAAGAATGTTTCATACTCTTCATTTCGTTCTGAAGAGTACCACAAGCCCACGGTGAGGCCAAGTACATCAGTCAAAATTAATGTTTACATCTATTACCACCTACGAATTTATTACTACCATTCGATTAATTATATGAGTACATGTTTCTAAAAGTATTACATAATTTCCTTACATAAAGTTTCATAGTTTGAAATTCAAATTTTTTTCCAGATGCTTCATGTTTTCGGATGGGCTTCGGTCATACTTATATTACACTATATAATGTATATTCAGTGGATTGAAATTCCGTTTGGATATTTATCAATATTCATTATTGCAACAAGGAACACTATATGGTCAACATGCTGTGCGTGGGTTTTGTTTGCCTGTACAAATTCTAAAGGTAAATTTTAAGTAAATGAAAATTTTAATTGTTTATTATATACAGTAAGCCACAAAAATATCTGAATACATTATGTAAGGTCATTTTTGATAAGTTAAATGAATTTTCAAACAAAAATCAAGATTACTATATGAAACAGAAATGTAAAAGATATGTCTATACATCTTTAGAACTCGGATCTGATATCTATATTCTCCAGATATATGAATCAGTTGGAAAGATTTTACAATAATAGGTGTGTATATATAACTATGCAAGAAATGTAGCTTAATAAAACTGCATATGAAACTAGCATGCCAATCAAGCAGATTTCATAATTTTGGAGAGGGTAATAGATATTAATTGATTTCATTTATATCATCAGTGTTGCCACATAAAATTTTAATGTATTACATCAGCTTGCCAGAATTTCTCTTTTTATGCCCACTTAATTTAATATGCATGTGAAAGGTTAGATATTTTTTGGATTTAAAACTTTTTTTTACTTCCCTAAAAAGTTCTTAATAAAAGGAATTAAAAAAAATTCAGTTAGGACATTGGCTATGTAAGATCATAGATTATCTGAATTGAAGTTCATGTGGATTTAAAATACCCAGTTCAATGGAGTGAATAACTAAAAGTTCAATTTCATTCTCTAATTTGTTACTGAAATTTACTTTGAGGCTTTGGCTTATGTTTATACATATATAGGTGAAAATTGCCTATATATAAAAATTGCCAATCATTGATGTAATCTCCCTATTAAAACCTTATTCACTCAAGACATTGGAGAATAATAAGTTATTGTGGCATTGAAGTTTTCAATCTTATGTTACATTGAATTTGATAATATATAGCAGAAGGTCTAAGAATTGCTAAATTGTAATAGAATATTTCAATGATCATCACGTATATATAACTAGATAGGACTTTTCATATTGTAAATTCTATTCATTCTCTGGACAGGAAACAATTGAAAGCTTTAGAAAATTGACAGATGGGTTCTTGTTTCTTGTTTGTCACTCATTTCTTGATTGTTACTCATCAGCATCGAATGCTGGATTTAAAAATTCAAGAAGAGGATTTCTTTGGTATATATTGAGTTACTTGAACGAAACTTTATCATCATTTAGAGGGCAATTAAACACTTGAAACACTTTTTAAGCCACTTGAACATCCAAAATATATTCAATTTGGAAGAATTTTTGATGATTCGTTAATAAATTGAATAAACTGAAAAGGAAAAATCTTAAGCATCCAGCCCTGAAAGATTTAATGTCGCGTATCCCAGGAATGTTCGACAATGAAGATCTGAAATTTTCTATAAGAGTTTTTTTTAAATACTTTTTAAATACTACATACTTTTCAGAAGAGTATTTAGATAGTGCTCCATGTTTCAAATGACAGGAGTAATCTCAACTCCAACGCACTTATTTCGACAGATGCATGCAGCAAACTGAAATTCATTGCTTACTTCTGATGACTCAAATGTTGGTCACCCTTAAGGCAGAACTTATAGTCTTCATCAGTTTTCACCCATACATTAAGAGTTTTATTCCAATCTCGGGAATTTATTTTAATATTTGTCTTATACTTAAATTATTTCTTATGCAAAAATTAAGCATAAGGGCAAACAAACCAATCAGACTAAACTGTTCAAAACTGAATTGAAATCAGGAATTTTAACTACGAAGAAAATCTCTACCAGATGAACTAACCTGGCTGTCAAATGGTTAGCGTTCTGATTTTTAGCTAAGCAATTCGTGGGTTTGAATCACACTTTTGTCTTGGAAGATAGCGATTCGGAATCCACTTACAGCTGAACCCAGCTTCATTAGCTCTAGATGGAACAAAATGACAGTTGAGCGACAAAATAAAACTTCCAAATGGTGAGCTCCTTTGACTAATATCATTCCAAGTAGTTAATAAACTAGAAGTCAAAAAGGGTATAGTAAATAAACATCCGTCACTTCTTCACTTTCTATAAAGATATTTTATAAAGTGACCTACTCACATCTCAAAACAGTCTTCAAAAATTTTTCGAGCATCTTCTTCAATAGATGTGCATGGAGAAGGTTGAAGTATTATGTTAATCCTCTATTGTTTAATCATTTCTGAGGCATTATCAGGAAATTCCACTTCGAATAACATTGTGTCATTTAGTCCAAGGAAAAATCTGCTAAGATGTATCTACCCATGAAAGTTAACTTCATCTTGTAAAATCTTTTAAGATGATATAGGATTCCTCTTCTCTCTTCCTTTTGTACTAGTTAGCCCTCATGAGCAAAAAATACCGTTGAGGAAAAAACCAAGCCCTCTTCCTTTCTCTCCCTCTTTCTCGTGAAAGTTTGCTCTGAATTTTGATAAGAGACCATTCTTTAAGTAGAGAATATCTCTGCATTCATTGAAACAACAATGAAGGTTATCCTTCTTGAATTTGACTTCAATAATAAGATGAAATATAATTCTTTTAGTTCATGCATTTGTTGCAAATAACGTTAAAGATGTCTTGAAAATATTTTGACGATTTGTGATTTGATTGAGATTCTTATCTTATTCTTTCTGAAACAGTATGTGTGAAAATGAAAACCATTAGACTTCAAATTATTTTTACAAAAAATATAATAAAAATTATTATAAAACTTATATGGAAAAAATGTTATTTAACTATAATACATTTTCTCTGTTATCTATTTCACTTTTTATTTAAATATCATACTCTGCAAATTCTGAAGTTTTTGTTAACATCGTTAAAATGCATTCTTTAAGTAGATCTTATAAGTAAACTAAATAGTAACATGTAATGTTTGCAATTATGATTAATAGAATTTTTTGAGGAATGATGCAAACTTTAAGAAATTTCTCGAAAATATTTTGCAGTTTTTCTTAATAAAATGAATCATTGCAACAATGAGTCAAGAAAGCAAATTTTTACCACTAATAAGTGACTAGGAATTTGTATTCCTTGTGCATGATAAAATATAAAGTAAAATTTATATAGTTTATTTTGAATTAACTTAGTTTTTAATGATTGATGTAATTTACTGAAATGTAAATTTAATTCTCAGAAAAGTGACTTTATGTGCTTTCTATCATCGATTTCTTTCTAGAAAATATAACGTTTTTCATTAATTTTAGGTGTTTTAAATAAAGTATTATCATGGAAGCCATTTGTTCCACTGGGAAAACTAAGTTACGGTGTTTACATTTACCATGTGTTACTGTTGACAGTAAGATATGCTTCAATAAGAGAAAGAATATTCATGGGGAAAATTTCTATGGTAAACATATTTTGCTGATATTTTTTTTCTAACAGATGAAAGTAACTAATTTCATTTCCTTATTCTTCAGTTAATATACTGTAGTTTTTTGTAATCCACGAAAATAACAAAAATTTCTGATACATTGTTGGATTATAAAATATCTGCCGTACTAATTCTAAATATTTATCCTACAAAATACAAGCCTCCAAATGTAAAATGTATAATGTAAGAAATCTATGATTTCTGAACTGTTTTTGGATTTCAATGATTCATATGAAACATTTTGTTATGTGTATTTGACCAAACGAGAAGTTCGCATTATACAATATTAAGACAAATATCTTAATATTTTATTTAGAAAAGCTAACTGAAAAAATGTTTTCCAAAATCCAGAATTCAATACTGTTTTTTAAAGTAAATTATCATGTAATCATACAGATGCTTATTTATATATTTTAACATAAAATATAGAACAAAAAATGTTTGAAATAGTGTATGTATTTGATTTTTATACATTTAAATTATCACATGAAGGAAAAAACAGAAAGACATTACCTTCGTAGGTGTTAACAAAACCCCTTATGGTTTCAGTAGTTAAATGATTATCATGTGCCTTGCACTTTCACTATTGTTTGTTAAGGAATATTTATTTTCCACAAACTTCTTAAATTAATGCACTATATTTCTGATTTTAAATAATGTTAAATTTAAGTTTTTTCATTCTCAGCATAATTATTATGTTACGGAATTTTTTAAATGAAAAATTTAAATCCTAATAAAGGTGCTAAAAACTCTTTATAAATTTCTAATGAGATGTTGATACCGTTTATCAAATTTAAATATTTATCTTATGACATCCATGTATAAATATATAAAAAAGTATTCAAGGTCTAAATGTCCATACTTTGGAATCGCGCTTCTATTCTCTCATTTTTCAAAAGCGATGATGATTGAACACGAAAGCTTCCATCAGCAAAGAGCCATATTGGGTTAAGTTATGAACCTAAAATGTTTCTATTTATTATGTTTTTATATCAAATAAAACATATTTACCATATGGGGAAGGCAGGTATTCTACAAACAAACCATATCGACATTAATTGTCAGAAACTTTAGAATCTATTACCAATTAACAATGTTCTTATCGGATATAACTTGTTTTTATAAATGTTTATAAATTGTTCTTTGTTAGAAAGAGTAATTTTTAAATAGGGAATTGTTATCTTAATTTTATTTATAGGCCAGAACACTTTCGTTTATTCAATATACGTTATTCATTCATCATTTAGTCGTTTATTATTCACTTTCGTTTATTCACACATCTAAATATTGGGTATCACATTTCACTAGACGCATGGTTACCAAAATATATTCGCAAAGTTTTACGAACATTCATACGAATGTTTATTTTAAAATTTTATTCATTTTAAACATAAATAGGAGGAATGATTTTACACATTGTGCTGGTGCTAATTAAAGCTATAATGAACTCATAGTAGCTTTAATTAGCACCAGCACAATTTGATTTCCACATGCAAATTCATATTATTCATTCAAATGACAATATCACCTGAAAAAAAGCAGAAAGTTCTTATCGTAATTTTTGACTTTCTTTTTTAAATGTGCTATAAAATTGAGTGATGGTCAATAAGATACGAATCAGTAATTAATTTACTGATGTTTCTTATAAACTATTTAATCAATTTTTCAAAGTTTTGAAAACGGATGTTGTTTAATTGTCAACTAAATATTAGTAAATATATAAAAGTTGTGTCTCAGAGTATGAGATCAATGGAGTTTGTGAAATAATTTCTATTTAACTGGAAAAAGAGAAGTATTAAACTTTATATAGATTTATGTAAACTTGAATTTTTTTTACATGTATTCTGATTTTAAATTTTAATAACATTTATACTGATATTTCTTTTTGCATTTTTAGGTAGTTGATTGCTTGGCTTTATCTGTTTCCAGTTTTTTACTAGCTTTTATTGCATTCATTGCCATTGAAACTCCATGCAGTGTTATGTGTGATATTTGGGAAGGCAAGGTTCCTTCAACAGTTACTAAGATGTCTGTAAGAAGTGAAAACATTGAAATGATAAACGAAGAGCCAAACTTTCAAAGTGTCAGTAAAAAGGAAATGTAACTTCACATAATTTAATAAAGCAAAAATTCCTATTCTAGTAGTAATTATTTAAATGGAAATGATATATTAAACATGAAATAGAATATTCTAGTTAATATGGTATATTGAATAGTATGTTAGTTGTTTCATGTACTTTGACATTATAAACTGTAAATTAATTGCCTTTGAACAAAATATTTATATAACAAATAAAATTTCCTAGATACCTCTTTAAAACACAAATCACTCAATGCATACCATTGATATTTTGAAATTTTAATATGGGATTGTAGAATACTTAGAATGTTTAAAAATCAATCTGATTTCTCTAATTGTCATAAAAATATTTTCTTTAATTTCCTATTTCAGTTGTAAATTAAATTAATAGCTTTTATTAA